>JARLTB010000224.1:8030000-8055000 GCA_030141615.1 Unio pictorum
TATTTGACTATAAAACTAGTTATTTCTTGTAATAATAACCTTGAGAAATTTCCATCTAAGTATAGTAAATTTTTTGTATTGTACAATTGTTTCTCGTTAATGGACTTAATTATCGTGTTCCTTTCATTTCTGGTAACACAACATTGGGTAAAGATGTGTAGTTTAGAAAAGCTATAATTTTTGCACAGTGGATATTTAGGCGACACTACGATCATATGCCTTCTCATTGCTATTTCTCCTGTCAACCATGCATCATGCATGTATTTGAACAGGATACTTTTCATTTTTTGCGATCCTATTCTGACCCAGTTTCCCCAGGCCCTATCCCAATTGATATTTATGTGTTTGTGTTCCACATTATTTTTGTCCTTATTTATTGTCTGTTGTGTGAGCCATTTGTATGTAGATTTAGTGTCAATTTCCCATAGATCTTTAGCATCTCTATATTTGAAAAGTAATTCTTTTATTGATCTTAATTTTCTTGGCACCTTTAGAAGTTTAACTAATTTATTGTTCCTATATATGTCATTTCTCTGCTTCATAGAGAAACTAAAATAATAAATATAGAGCCCCTGCCAAGCTATTTTTGGCTCTGATTTAATGTCCTTAAACCTGTTTAGAATTTTGGTGTATTTATTTAGGGTCGGGTGAGGAAGGCATTGGCCTCCTCTTTTCCCTTCCCTATATAAAGTTTCTTTGTTGGTGTAGTGCATTTTAAAGCCCCATATATATTTGATAATTTCGTTATCTATTTTTTTAATTAATACATTTTTTGTGTCTTTTGTTTTGAATTTATAATTAAGATGCACAGACATATAATTTTATAGCAGCTTGTGCCCGTTCCATAAGGCATATTGGTACAGGTGCCCAGATCCGCATATTTGTTTGTATACTTTCCCTGATTTCCTTTAAGTTTCTCTGTGTGTCATATTTTCCGAAATTTATACCTAACGTTTTTATACTGTCTTTAATCAGTGGACGAGATAACCCATGTGTTTTACCTCTCCAATTTCCTATCAGTAAAATTTCTGTTTTGTCGGTATTTATCGTACATCCCGACACTTTACCAAATTCGACGAATTCCTTTGTTAGTTCTTTGTAGGAATTTCCATCCTGGATAAAGTTTGTACAATCATCCGCATGCTGCAGCGTTTTCACTTCTTCTTTAATATTTGGAACTTTTATCCCTACTATGTTTTGGTTGTTCTTAATTTTGATACTTAGTATTTCAATTGCTATCACGTATAATAGCATAGATAGTGGGCATCCTTGCCTCACGGATCTTTGGATTTCAAATTTCTCTGTTTTTTCTCCATTTACCTGTATAACTGAGTTTATAACCTTATACAGGATTTTGGTCCAATTTTGAAAATTCTTAACAAAGCCAAATTTTTCCAGTGTCTTATATAGGTAATTTTGTTCAAGTCTATCAAAAGCTTTTTCCTGGCCAATTAGTACCATAGCACTAGTTTTCCCTGTCATATTTATATGTTTTATAATAGTTTTAATGTTTAAAATATTCTTTTGTATATCCCTCCCCTTAGGCCCGCTAGTTTTGTTTATATTTATGATTTGGTCAAGACACTCTTTGACCCTTTCTGCTAGTAGTTTGCTTATAATTTTATAATCGATGTTTAGGAGTGAGATGGGTCTCCAATTTTTAATTTCATCCCTATTACCCTTCCCTTTGTATATTAATGTTATCATTGTCTCCCTCATTGTCTTTGACATGTCAGTATTCCTTAGTGCGATATTATTATATAACCACTCAAGAATAGGCGACAACTCCCCACAAAATTTTTGATAGAGTTCTGCTGAGAGTCCATCTCTCCCTGGTGATTTGTTTTTCGATAATTTCCCTTTTGTCGCTATTATTTCGTTTTGTGAGATAAATTCCTCACATTTGTTTCTATGTTCTGAGGTAATTTTCTCACAATTTGTCTCTCGTAGGTACGTTTCTTTATCTTCGTCTGATATTCTCTGTGAAGCATATAGGTCCTTGTAGTAACTCTTTATGTAATTTAATATTTGAGTTTTTCCGTTAGTACTTCCCTCCCTGTGTTTAGAGATTCTACTGTTCTTTCCCCTCCCCTTCTTAGTTCCTCCCTTTTATATAACCCTTCTGCGTTTTCATATAGGTTTGTAAAGATACCTGCTTTAATGTCCCTTCCCTTGTGTTGTTCATTTTTTAAATTCGCTAATCTTGCAACTAGTGTTGTTTTGATGCTCTGGATTATTGTTGTATTTATCAAATTTTCTAAAGTCTCTATTTCTAATTTAAATTTCCTAGCCCTAATTTTTTAATGATATATCGCTATTTCCCGGAATTTAACTTTTATGTTATCCCATTCGTCTATAATATTTGTATTCCCTTTATTTTTAAAATCTTCTATCTCCCATTTAATCTCTTTTATAAATCCCTCATTTTCTAATATTCTATTGTTTAATTTCCATGATCCCCTCCCCCATTTAGTTCTATTTTTAATCCCAACTTCCACATAAATTAGTTTATGGTCCGAAATATGATAGTCTACTATCCCTGCTTTTATATATTTATTTGTTCCTAAAGATGTGCCCCAGAATTTGTCTAATCTACTTCCCTTATTGTTTTGATATGTGTAAGTATATTCCACCCTTGGCATATTTAAACGTCTGTAAACATCACAGGTTTAAGGATTTCATAGCGTGTTCCATTATGTCATTATTTATATCGTTGTACGTCAGTTGTCCCTTCCAATCTACTTCGTCCCCTACCCAGTTAAAATCCCCTCCTATGATCAAATTTTCTGTTGTGTAGTTTTCCAAGTATTCCATCAGTTTTGCTAAAAAGGCTATTTTCAGATTTGTTTTTACTGGCATATATATATATATATATATATATATATATATATATATATATATATATATATATATATATATATATATATATATATATATATATATATATGTATATAAATTTAAATAATTATTGTCTCCCACTTTTAAATGTATTACTTTTGTAAAACAGATCTAAAATAATAACTGTATTGAAACCATGTAACAGCGTGGTTCGGTCTTGATTTCGTTTGCAAGTTAGAAACCGTAAATGTCCTGCTACTAAATTTGAATATTATACCATTATCTAACTTCACTGATATTAATTAATCATACAGATGGTTAATTGATTAATTACGATGACAAAGGAACTATAAGGTCTGCAGTGTATTATTCATTACCTGAGCCGAGGAAAGATATAATACAGAGTTATATCAATTATTTGAGGTCATTTGCATTAACAAGCGAAGTAACTACTAAATTACTCAACCGGAAAAAAGCAGAGTTATCTCCTTTTAATAATGATACAATTTCATAGATAAATAAATAGTAATGCTCTACATAAGATAGCATAGCTTGACAGTGATCTCTCTCAACAACAATGGAAAGTTATATTGTGTTTAAACTTTTGCGAAAAAGCCGATTTAGTAATATGTTCTGCGACATATGGTACCGAACGCGGGTTAATATCAAAATATTAACCAGCTGCATTTATTCAATATTTTTAGGAAATGAGTTATATTTCCCAGTTCCACCCGAAGCAGAATTTTTATTTTGTAATATTTCGTAAATAAGAAAAAATTATTAAGTTTTTGACCATCAATATGATCGATCACAAGATGTTCTTCGATTACCACCCATCCCACTCTACGGAAAATTAGCATATAAATTTGTGACTAAAGATACATCTAATTCTTTCCAGTTTATTAACAGTGCGACTGGCTTTAATAAATAATGTCTGATGTTACCATCACGAGATGCTTTATAATTCTCATAATTCCTGATGATAGGATGTATCAGAAATGTTTCATGTTCCATTTTTATGTATGTATATATATATATATATATATATATATATATATATATATATATATATATATATATATATATAGTTATATATATATATATATATAGTTATATATATATAGTTATATATATATATATATAGTTATATATATATATATATAGTTATATATATATATATAGTTATATATATATATATAGCTATATATATATATATAGTTATATATATATATATATATATATATATATATATATATATATAGTTATATATATATATATAGATATATATATATATAGTTATATATATATATATAGTAATATATATATATATATATATAGTTATATATATATATATAGTTATATATATATATATAGTTATATATATATATAGTTATATATATATATATATATAGTTATATATAGTTATATATAGTTATATATATAGTTATATATAGTTATATATATAGTTATATATAGTTATATATATAGTTATATATAGTTATATATATAGTTATATATAGTTATATATATAGTTATATATAGTTATATATATAGTTATATATAGTTATATATATATAGTTATATATATATAGTTATATATATATATAGTTATATATATATATATAGTTATATATATATATAGTTATATATATATATAGTTATATATATATATAGTTATATATATATATAGTTATATATATATATAGTTATATATATATATATAGTTATATATATATATAGTTATATATATATATATAGTTATATATATATATAGTTATATATATATATATATATATATATATATATATATATATATATATATATATATACATACATACATACATACAGACAGACAGATAGATAGATAGATAGATACATAGATAGATAGATAGATAGATAGATAGATAGATAGATAGATAGATAGTGTTACAACTCCATGATCTTAAACTGAGAGAAAAGAAGTGAAAATCGACACATTTTGTATACCTAGAATACACAAGTGCAAATGGTAAAAAATGAACTTACGTGAATGCGAATTGAATTCCAAATAATTCGTGAATTGATAATGCAATTTATCATGAATAAAGTTCTGAATAAACTTTATATACTTACATACACACACACACACACACATATATATATATATATATATATATATATATATATATATATATATATGTGTGTGTGTGTGTGTGTGTGTGTCCGTTCATCTATCTATATATCCATCTAATGTTATGTATATTTATTTGGCGATGTATATATATATGTATATGTGTGTGTATATATATATGTATATGTGTGTGTGTATATATATATATATATATATATATATATATATATATATATATTTATTTATATATATATATATATATATATATATATATATATATATATATATATATATATATATATATATATATTTATATATATATTGCATGCATATAACTATATTTGAGCAGAAAATATGAAAATATTCCAGAATTTATTTTGGGGACCATCGTTATGTTTGCTACTAAACAGTTTGTAATTATTATCATTTTCAAGATCCAAGGAGAACCTTCTTCATCATAAATTCAGCTGATGGCAAATACAGGTCCACCTTATTTATTTAGGAACTGTTGTTACCGTTGTTCAAGCCTAATTTAAATCCGTTCTTTTTGGTAACATTATGTCCAGAAAAATAAATTGTTCATTTTAATTTCTCCATGTACCATAAAATTTCCCCTTCTAGCCACTCAGTGACATTTCATTTTTACTATTTACAGCCTCCACTGTGCATTGTATCACAGTATGTCGAATTAAGGGTACGGAGTTTTGCTATACTACAATTTATTGTTTCCTATACTCACTGCTAAATGTTGCATGGTACTTTACTGAAAAAAACTGGACATCACTATTACCATCATTTGTAGGCATTTCTTCAAATGTACATCCGCACCCATCTATATTGCAGTTTTCGCTACAATATACTTTAAATATCGCCAATATGGAGCGTGCTACTATTATGCAAATAGTATCTATATTTATTGTCAGCCGATTTGAACTGGCTTCAGTTAGTGCGCTCCAAACCGACAATCATGTATTGTTAGCAGGTGATCTATCTTCATGTTAACATTTACATGTATTCCTACTCTACTCACGTGTATGTCATCGCCAGTTGCAAACACCATATAATCTGTTCTGCAGTCGCGGACTCGTTATCATATCAAAGTCTACGTTGTTTGTTCTACTGATTGCTGGTAACAAACTGCATATACACAGAATGGCTTGTGCATCATGCTGTAACAAGATAACCAGGATGGATTTCGAATGTAACAGAATACTGTTGATGGTGATACAATGTTTAATGATCAATGAGAAAAGAATTATGATCATTATGTGCGTATACTATCCAAAAAATAGATCAGATAACACACGAACGTAATAATAAAAATGCAAATAAAAGACATTTCACAGTAGAAAGACAAGGAGTAAATAATTCAATGTGATTTCACGTACGAATGAATTATGTGTTTTATTCAAATAGTAAACAATGTGGTATTATACTCATATAGTAAAAATGTATTCACTCAATTAGTGAAAAATCATGTGTTTTTTAAACAAAGAAAAATGATGGAAGGAAATGGACAGGTGTACAAAATATATGTACATTCCCAAACGCACACTGGGCATTAAAAACCCCAAAATATTTGCCCACTGATAAAATATTGTTTGTATGGAGTTACACACTCCGTCACCAACACACTTGACTACCAGTTACACTAGTCGGTCAAGCAATCAGTATTTCAGTTTGGTAAAACAAGCAAGCAGCGCCCACCAGTCTCAGTAAGTAAAGCCCGCTCACCTGCTACTCGACCAGCAATACTTTACTCAGCTCGACGGCTGCTAAGGTTCAGCAGCAGAGTGGACGAACTGACCTCGTTTGAGAAGCATCCATGTGCTAAGTCTAGCTTTCTACAAAACAAAAAGCGGTGAATAACGTGAAACTGAGGCCTACAACCGACCAAGAGTTGTTCTGGTTAGGTCAACCAAAAAGTCTCGCCTTTTACTTACCTATAAAATTACTGTATATTTATCGTCATAGATTTGTAAAAGTATGCGTGCGCGTTTACCTGCCGTTACAATTATTTATAGTCTTTGCAGATGTTTTCTTTCATTTCAAAGATTTTTACAAGGCCTATGCAATGTCTTGATTCTCGAATCACATAAATATATTGTTATAAATCCATGCTGAGTAGTTGTGCACGTGAGAAGGTTTTAATGTTAATTATATTCATGTCTCTGCTACATTAAGTTGAATGAATATTTCGCAGAATATGTGTATCTCCTCCATTAAATACAGCTAGAATATTACTGTTACGTCTGATTACGTTTCGATTTTGTGCATAATGCTGAGTAACACAAATCACATCTGTCTTTCTTTGTCTGCCTCTGCGCCGGATTTGATTGGTTTTCCAGCATTACGTCGTCGTACACTACTAAATTAATAATAAATTCATCGATATCTTCTACAGATAAGAACTTCATCAATATCGGTAATAAACTCAATAATATCCTCAACTTCTTCATTTAATAATTTTGCATTTTCATTAATAAGTTGACGCACATCGCAGCATCTCTGATCATCTGAGCTACTAAATAATACTTATCCCACTTGATTAGCAATTAAGCAGTAATTGTATCTTTCCACATCTAGATGGACCTATGATAATTGTTCGGATATAATTCGGTACTGCTGGATGATATTTTACTTATTGTTGCTTTTGTGTCGCTGAGAAATCAATTTAATCCATATTGTAGAAATATAATAAATAATATGGATCTATATCGTATATAATATAGAGCACCCAACCTTAGAGATGGGCTAACAACAATCATGACAAAAAATAACAGACGTGCTCTCACAGACAAGTGTGCGAAATATGGTACAAAAATATACATTTATCACCTGAACTAAGGACCAAAAATTTGGCAGAAGGAAAATATCTTCCAGGCTATAATTATTTTGGTCCTGAAACCAGACTTGATGTCCGAGTCGATAACTAAGATCAACCAAGACCTGGTGAATATAAGATAAATGAAATTGATAAAGCCTGTCATATTCATGATGTTGCTATGACAATAAGGATTTACAACAACGACGTATTGCAGATGTGAAGTTGATTCATGCATTAAATTCAATATAAAAAATCTCTTAGAGAAAAGAGCCATAGTGTCCTAGTAAAATCTGCAATGACAACAAAACTAGCGTTATGGGCTGGTAATTAATCAACCATTATTATTATATAATATAGTCAATTTATTATAGACCTAGAGGATGTTGGAGAGGTTGAGCAGATATTAGTAAACGAGCGGCAGAGGGGGCGAATCGGACAACTTTATAGAAGCGTCTATTTGGCAAACCAAGGCTTCCTCCAAAATCGAAAAAAAAAATTCCTTTGGAGACTCAAAGTCGTTGTCGCGTCGCCTCTGCTGCTATGGGGGTACAAATCTTTTTACGATTTCAACCGAATATTTGACCTAATCCGATTCGATGTCTTGTTCTAGGATCTATTAAGTTTATCGTTATAAATCCATGTGGGATTGACTGAGCGTGACTAAGAAAGTTTCTAAATCGATTATAGTCCATGTCACCGTCACACCAAGTTTGCCAAATATTTCTAATAGTATGAGTGTCAGTCCCATTAAATACTGCTAATATGTTGCAGTTGTCTCTGATCACTTTAGGTACTTGCGTGTATCGTTGAGTGACATATATCACATCAGTGTTTTTGTGTCTCCCCTTGGAAAATATCATAGCTGGATCTTTTTGTCTATCTAACATTACATCGTCATATACAACCAAATTATTAATACTTCCATCGATGTCTTCCACGGATGGGGCTTCGTCGATATCGGTAATAAACTCAAAAATATTCTCTCCGGTGATCTCTGCGGCTCTCTTGTTATAATCTTTTAACACTTGATAACATAGTTGATCATCTACGTTCGGTGCCACTAAATACAACTTGTCCCATTGCATCCATCTTATTATCATATCAATTAACAACTGTGTTTTATCTCTCCCTGAAGGCCCAATGATAATCATTCGAATAGAGTTTGGTAACATAACATGATTTTTTACGGGTTCTAGTTCTCGTGTGGATGAATAATCAA
The DNA here is from genome assembly GCA_030141615.1 of Unio pictorum. Lineage (NCBI taxonomy): Eukaryota > Metazoa > Mollusca > Bivalvia > Unionida > Unionidae > Unio > Unio pictorum. The sequence continues at coordinate 8,038,995 of JARLTB010000224.1, forward strand.
TTACATTCATATCCATATAACATAAATATATTATGGATCTTTTTGTGTGAAATGTGAGAAGCGTACTAGCACAAATGACTTGACAACAATTACAACTAAAAATAACAGAACAGTACTTGCTGGAAAGTGTGTATTATGTGGTACCAGAACATTTAGATTTGTTTCTATGAAATCTGGAGATGTTTAAAAAAAAAACGAGGAGGTGATATTGCAGCCAAGTTAGTAAAACTCCCAGGAACACCATGGGCAAAATATCCGGGAGAAAAACACCTTCCAGGCTATAGTTATTGTGGACCCGGGACCAGACCTGATGATCAAAACCAACCCAAACCCGGTGAAAATCTAATAAACGCTATTGATAAGGCGTGTCATGCTCATGATGTTGCTTATAAAAGCAGCAATCTGCAACATTAGACATATCTCAGATGTAAAATTTATTCATGCGTTGAATTCTATAACTAATAAATCCTTCAAAGAAAAATTGGCTTCATAGTTGATACAATCGGCGATGAAAAGTAAATTGATGTTGGGTGCTGGTAATTAATAACAACATGGAATCTATTTATTATTCTCCAAGAGGATATTGGAGGGGTAAAGCAGCAATCAATAAACTCCCTAGCGCAGCAAAGGTGAAACATACCACTGCAGTGGATTGGTTATCCAAACAGGCGATATGGCAAATTTATCTACCACCGCCTTAGCAAATTAATTTATCGCATTTTTACGTCAGCGTTGTTAATGAGGTTCATGAAGCTGATATATTATTCTGCCGCATGATGGTGTTTACAAATACGCGCTAACTATAGTTGATGTTGCGAGGCGATACAAACAAATAGAACCTCTAAAGACAAAATCATCAACTGATGTGGCTTCTGCGTTTGAACGTATTTATCGGCGGGTCCACTGCATTGGCCAAATCTGTTACAAGTTGATTATGGCAAGGAATTTCAGGGTGTAGTGTTATCAACAATGAAGCATCATAATGTCACCATCAGACGAGGACATACTGTACTACATCGCGATCAGGCAATTGTTGAACGATTTAATCGGACACTTGCTGAGCGGTTATTTGGATATCAATACTCGAAGGAATTTATTCAGGATAAACGATCTTATGAATGGGTCAAGAGATTACCAGGCGCGACTACCGCGCTAAATAATGAGATTACTCGAGCAATCAACATGAAACCTAACAACACGATTAAAAAAAAGTATATACCTGTAAAACCACAAAATGATTTTTCAAACCAGCCAATACTTGCAATGTCACTGTTAGATGTTTATATGAACCATGAGAGCTCGAAGGTGGCAAAAAAAGAGCTACTGATCCTATTTGGAGTGTCACTGCACATAAAATATCTAGCATTACACGATCCACGGGTAGACCGCCAGTATATAGGTTGGATTCAACTGCTACTCAGCGAGGATTTACTCGTGAACAACTACAAGTGATACCCGAGGATACTCAATTACCATCGCGTGGTCTTAACTAGCACCTCTGCGTCTGTTGCACTCAAGACAAGTCAGTATCACATTATCTCTGGTATGACCTACGCTGCTATTTTTTTCTGTCTACGGTAAATTGGCGGTAGGCTTTATCCGACCAACACCAACGCATAATACAATTACAACTCGCGCAGTGATTATTCTGTTGTTGTTTCAGCGTAATTATAAATTCAGCTTCAATGTCAAATTTTCTTTTAAATTATTTTTGTCCTGTTGTTTATAACCTGAGAGTTTTTTTCTGATTATATCATCGCCGACAATATCTTTAATTGTAGTGTCATTATAATCTAAAACAACTCTTCGAAGTTGATTTATTCTTCGTACTCTGGACACTGCAAGATAAACCAAAATCGACCACTCGATGCGATTATCTATGATCCAAACAGTTGTATCGGATATAGTCAACCCCTGCGAAGAATGCATCGTCGCTGCGTATCCTAGCTTCCATGGTGATTTTTCATCGCGCAATGCATCTTCGACAACACCGATATCAGCCAACACAATATCTTTTAACACTAAAATCTGCTTTTCTGTCAAGCCTGGAATATCAACTTCGATATTTTGTCTCCGTGTATCCTTGGGTCTATAACAAAATAGCACTGGAAGTGTTGCAAATTTATATTTTTGCGTGTTAAATAACTTCATCTGAAGTGTGTCTCTGACTATCTTTGTACTTGCCACTATCAAATCGTTTGGTCTCCACGCTTGGCAAAAATCATTTAATGGGGTTTCTGAAATTATTTCACGCGTTATTTCACATCGGATTCTATCCGGTTGTAATCAGATTAGTTTCTTGAACTCACGTAATTTATTATCAAGTGATCTATGATCAGTACTCATTTCTTCATAATAGTCTACAAAATTATTCAGCCAATTATGTGGGGACAAACCGACAAATGGTGGTGGTTGACCATGATCACCACAGATTATCACTTTTGTATTCGCCAACAATAACCAGTCGAGAAACCTCTGTAATACATCAAACGACACTGTGCATATCTCATCCCAAATGAGGATTTCAGGAATATATGTCTCGCCCATTCGATCAGAAGTCCATTCATTACCTTTCCATCGAGAAAAAACTGTAATGAGTGCAAGCATTAATTCCTCGCTGCTTCATCTCTCTTGCAAGTCTGTGTGTTGGTGTTAGCACAGTCATGTTTGATTTCCCTCGAAATAATTCGATTGCACGAGTCGTCTTCCCTGACCCACCACAGCCGTTTAAGTAACTGGTTTATATCTACATATTGGATCGGAACACGACGATGTATTAGATAGTTCTGATATCTGATTATTTTTCAAGTAATTGTTTTCAATCGTAACATCTGCTGATTTGGAATAATCACACGGTATTTCTTTTTTAATTCTCCATGATCCCCAACACTCGTCGGAATTTGTGAATTCGGCCACTGTTTCCTTATGTTTCATATCTATATAAAATGAATCAGTGGCGACTCTAACTGCGGATTCAGGAAATCTATTTATCATCGAAAGTAAATTAATAGAAGCATAAGCCAGCATAGACGCCCTTAAGTGCGTATACTGAAGATTATATCCGTCGTTGTAAGTAACAATTTTACCTAATTTTGTTTCATCGGACAAGAAAGCGTCTTTATGATTGACATATATATCTCTAGATACTGCATCTGCGATTATAAAATCGTATTCAACATCATCTATAATCAACCGCGAAGAATATCGTTTGTGGTCGCATTTTTTTCCACCTTGGGTGAATTTCCCAATTATTCTTCTACCGAGATCTTTTGCATGTTTATTTCTAACTTCAAAGATTTCTTTGGACCATTTCACGATATATTCTTCATCTCGGCTAGGAATTATTTTTGTGTTTTCGCTGATTATACTATGTAGACTATCGAGTTGTGGTAACCAGACTTCAGTTTGATTCCGATATGATATAATCGCTTCACTGACAATCAGCGTTATTTTTATTTTAGAATCAATCATATACCGTAATAACACTATTGGCATCCAGTGTTTTTCACAGATGTGTCTACCAAAACAACATAACAACACGGATTAAACACTTTAGCCGATTCGAATGATATCACACGAGCGAATCCGGTGAGATCAAAATCGGGCAGTGGTCCATTAATCGCAACACGGGTCATTTCGTGTGTAGGATGTCCAAATCTTTTAAAGTACTCAGAACACTCTCCATATCCGAGAAAACTCCCTGGATAATACGCAATCATATCAACCGAAATAATAATTTTGGGGTCATATTTTGTATTCGATAATCCGCTATGGCCATATCCAACGCAGCTTGACTTGATATCTGAGAGAAATTCTGCGCGTGTTGCTTTCCATAGATTTCTCTTTCTCGCGGAATGAGCTGCAACTGACGGAATTGTAAAACAGTTTGTTATTAATTGTTCGTCGTTTTCCGTTGAAAAACCACTAGCTAGTTTTTTCATCTCGTTGTGTAGGGCTTCAGTACGGTATAATTCGCCACTGGGTCTTACAAATTGATCGAAATTACCCTCTTCGTCTTCAAAAGTTTGAAGTAAGCACACCTGGGGGAGGTTTCCTCCCAAGAACTCCACGTGTAGATATTTTATGGTTCTATCCCCTGGAAATATTGTCGCCGCAGGTGTCCACGCGTGTTCATTATGGCCAATAATTTTGATTGGAGGTCCTTTTGATTTATATTTCGATTGGTGTAATACCTCTCCTGTTATCGTCATTACGGTTATTGGGAATCTTAATGATGTTTCTAATTTGGCTATATCTTGAATTGTTGCGCCGTCCTTCCTAGCTGTTCATCCCCATTCATTTATTTTTTTGTGTCTTAGATCGGTCAATTTGTTCCCACGCGATGCATTTATAAAATGCTCTATTATTCGTTCTGCTACACAATTTATCCTTGACAATTTCATTGGTTTTAATTTTTCAATACTCGGTTTATCATTTAACGGACAGATGCCATAAACACCCGCGGTCACGGGATAGGCTGTCTCGTAATACGTTTTGTCAATTCCAGTCAGAATTCCTGGTTTGGAATCCTGACTCACAGTGACAGTTCTTGTATCTTTCAGGATGGGTTCAAATTTGTCGCGTTTAATCTAATTCCCCGTTTCTGAGCGGATAATGAATTTCACTAAAAAAATACTTTTTCTTGTCAAGATGTGAGATTATCACTACTGCTCTTTCGTCGTTCATGGTAGCATCAACACTAGCAATAATTCGAAATGTTGACCAACAGTAAGATGCTCCATCGCGCTTGAATTCATTAAAACCATCACGGATTCTACCTATCATGCTTCTATCACTTATTAGGCCCTTTGGTACATCAGTGGAGACTCTATCGAGATTGAATTTAGCATTTTTCCAAAGCGTAGTTTTTGATAATCTCTCGAACTCATCCATATTATGATTAAAACAAGTATTTAAATAAAGAATTTATTATATAATGAATCATTGTAAATGACTTATGATAGGATCAGTAACCGCTTTTAACAAATCATGCAGTGATGCATTCTGTGTATATCATTTACAAAGCGTACGTCGTGGAAGTTTTGGGCCCTTATCTTGCATACGATGTGGGGTAGGTGTTCGGGATAAGTCGCAGTTGTGTCTCAATTGTGGTTGTAAGCGATACAGAGAGCTAAAGCACTAATATGATAAAAGAGTCAAGGACTCCAACAATGTTTCCATCAATGACTCTGACTGTGTCAGCCTCCTTGACTCTGTCAAGAACAAAGTCATAAGAACGCCTCAAGACTACATTGATAGTTTATCAAGTATTAATTAAACCAAATAATTAATTAGACAAATAATATTATAGTATATAAATGAACCAAGAGTTTCAACCACATCCCGTGATTACCAATTATGAAGCATCTCGTGATGGTATTGTCAGACACCGCAGATTGAAGAAACCATTTGGATTTGATAAAGGTATTGGATATTTGATATTTAATTCTGGAGGGAAGAGTCATCTTAATCATAGATTTGTCTACGTGGTATTTAACAGATTGATAAAAGATGGATTTGTAATCGGTTATATTGATTATAATCCTAAGAACAATTCTTTTTCGTATCTAGGAGCTATAACACAAAGTGAAAACACCAAACGAGGTGGGACTGGAAAACACTCAAAAGATGCGAAACCTATAAAATCATTTAATACAGAAAATAACGAAAAAAGAGTATTTAAATTAATAAATGAAGCCGGTAGGTATTTTGGTATTTTCGAACCTTCGGTATGAAAAGTAGCAGAGAATATAACTAAATCCGCTTTTTCTAAAAAATTTCAAAACAGATTTCAAATCGTATAAACCTGAATTATTATATGTAGCATTAAGGGGAATAACTCTTGTGGGCTTGTATACGGTTTTTGAAACAGAGATAAGAGTTACGGATCTCAATAGGATTTCTCGATGGCTTAATGGTCTGACTGAATGGCCTTTTTATGTTGGTTCACTTACACATATATCGTATTCAAAATATAGACTTGTATATCTCGAACATTAGAGTAGTCCATACGTGGCTGGATTCTCGTCCCGGGGCCCAGCGTTCGAATCTCGTGGCAGGCATTATTGTCGACGGTACCGATTTGGAAGGTTTTTCTATATAATAATTGGGGCTTTAAGCCATTCGAAATTCAAATCGTGAAACCGCCATATGTCACACACCGTCACACGGTGTGAATGTGTTTTTGCATTCAACCCGGGGTGATTTTCTTGGGGGTGTGGTGGTTTCAGTTGAAAGTAGAACAGCCCCATGTGTGTATGTGTGCCGTCCTATTTCATATATCATCATTGTAAATATATTATCATTTTAAATATATCATCATTGTAAATATGTAAATACTTGTAAATATGTAAATATGTATCTATCTATATATCTATATGTAAATGTGAATTACATTCATCAAGCATACCTTCTTGGGGTTTTAACACGTTATTTGACCATAAGATCCCCTCTCGGAGACTATGCTTCGTGGTACCTCTGGGCCTCTCAGATGTGAATAACAGCTGAGAGGCTCCAAATGGGGATGTGTTGTTTTATATATGTAACCTCTGGGCCTCTCAGATGTGAATAATACCTGAGGGGTTCCGAATGGGGTTCATCATATCATAACTTGCATAACATTTCTAGGCGCAATAAGATGTGAATAACACCTTAGAGCGAATGGAGTTCATCATATCATATCATATCATGTCATAGCATGCATAATATCTCTAGGCGCAATAAGATGTGAATAACACCTTAGAGTGAATGGAGTTCATATCATATCATATATAATCATATATAATCATATCATATATAATCATATCATACAAAAACGGGTAAAAAATGACCCCTAATTTTTTATCATATATATAATATTTCATATAATGAATTTCGAAAATATGAATGTCATTATAATTGAGATTTCTAATTTGAAAAATCAAGGAATACAATTATGAGATAAATTAGATTGTTATCAGATTCCCTCTTATTTTCATGATCTTGATGATAGCGCCCGGAATAATAGATATGTCCTTGCCAAACAGTATGGGTTGATCAAACGAATTCAGCACGCGGTAAATGACTCGCTTGTATTTTGTAACGACATCAACAAATTTATCCCGCTGTTCATTGCTGTCAAAAAGGTCAGAAGTGAATTGGGCAAATAATATGAAATCAAATGCACAATAAACTCGAAAATCAAATCAATAAGAGAAGAAATCATCAGACAAAATGAAAATACCCTTTTGGTTACATCAACACAGTGAAAGATCTCTAACACTCTAAACAATGCCCAACCCGTTGCAGGTGAGTAATCCGCATACAATAAAGCCCCATTGACAAATAATTATATAGACAGGTATGCGCTTACTCGCATAGAACGAATTTGTATAGACGGGTATGATAGTGTTCGTTGATTTATATCACTGGTAATTTATCATCAACGCGGAAGTAATGAACACACTGGCGGGGGGTGTATGAGTTTTCACGTACAATTTAGATCGTATATTATATTTATAATGGTAGGTGAAGCCCTAACAACTAGATCAACACGCGAGAGATTGGTCGCGATTAAGTGATTTATTTCGGTTCGTGATTCCGTTCGAAATACGCTCCAAACGAGACAAGAATTTCAAACCGTCTTCACAACGAGAACTGAACAATTATTCAAACCAATAACCACTGCAACGGGGAAAGTCATATCCACCACTGAAAAAGTTGCATTATGAGATATTCCTGAGGAACAACGAAGGAATAAAACCCAGCCCTTCTTCCAGTACTTGAAAAAATAGCAAAGAGATCCAAGCAAACAAAGGAATCTTTAAAAACACTTCCTGGTGATATAGTAGCCGCTGCACGACTTCAGGAACAACAAGAACAAGAACAACGAAAACAACGAGAACAAGAACAACAACGACTAGAACAGGAAGAAGAGGGTGGTATTATTGAACAGGAAGAAGAAAAAGATGAACAACCACAAGATAAAGGGGGGAAATAAGTTGCATTTAATAATAAATTCCTTCCGGGTAAATTAGATGAAATAAGAGATATGAGATTTATTACTACTGAAGAATTAGCTGAATTTATCGGTTAGAGTTTTCATCAGAGAAGAAAGTATGTCCACTCTGATTATAATCTCCCTGATAAAAAAATCATGGTATAATGGATTATATAGTGTGTATACAAAAGTTGGTAAGGTATCATCTGATGATGAAACAAATAAAGATCTTATGAAAGAAATAAAAAAGCTGAATCATCTACAACACAGAAATCAGATCCTGGACTTCTTAGATTACCAGAGCAATCAAAACGTTTTGATATACAAAATCCCTCTTTGCAATGTGCAACTGGTATCACTAAAAAACACAAATGGAAAGGGATTTTCTCAAAGTCGAACTCCAAGTGGAGTTTCAGATTGTGGTTTTGTTCGTTGTCATATAAATATTCTCGGGGATATATCATGATTAGAAATTCTCGTAGGGGGAGAACGAGCTGGAAATAACTCACTGGAAGTAATTAATGAACCCGCTGATATCTGCAGACGACTATTTACCATAGTGACTACTTGTGATTGATGACTTCGTTATCAGTGATGAATCACTGATTAGATAAATACCATTTAAATAAGATGAGCATACACTACAACCACAATAAACCAACCATGACGTAGAAAACTCACGATTACCTGTTGATAGAGCGTACTATGGAGATGGTCTCGGCAATACCATTGCAGGGTTATTTGCAAGAATGGCTTCAAAATTAGCACCAATCGCAAAACAGTTATCAATGAAAGCTATTGATCTTATTCGTGATAAGGGTATTAGCGATGTTGGTGATGTTGCCGGGAAAGCATTTTCCGCCGCAAAAGAAAAACCAGTAGCGTTAGTTCGGCGAAGAAAGAAACCGGTGATAAAATCACTAGGACCACTACCATCTACGGAAATTATGCCTGCAAGTATTAGCAAAATAATAAATAACGCAGTGGATAAAAAAATAGCATCACGGATAAATGATGGATATGACACTCTGGGAAATATTACTGCAAATATGATAGCGAGAAGTGGTTTGAAATCGCGAGCGAGATCGCAATTTAGATCAAGAAATATATAATAATATGTTCAAAAAGGCTCCTGACCCAGCGTTCGATATGATTCTGTACGCGATTATCAGTTTTATTTCTATCATGCAGTACAACCGGATCTTCGATCAAGAATGAAACTTTAGGTCCATGATACCAGCAAATACTTTCTACCCGCTAAAGCATTTATCGAAGTAGAAGGAGAACTCGTAACAAATGTTGCAGTTGATACACCATATGCAGATGACCCACAGTTCCGAATTGGTTTTGTCAATAATGGTATCATGGCGCTATTCGAAAGTGCTAGATATATGATTGATGAAAGAGAAATCGAGTCTATAGAACGTGAGGTTGATGTTGCCACAACAATAGTGGGGTTAGCAAGATATTCTGATGATTATTCAAGATCGGCAGGTCCATCTATGATGTTCTCTAAGGATCTCACTGATCACGCTGAACACGTTCAGTATACTAAATTACGGACACCGCAAGATACCGCATCTGATCTACAACCACTTGGTTCTCTTGTACACGAAGCAAGACCAGCTGCTGCCCTTGATGTTATAAAAAGTACTAATCCTAATCACAACATGGGGTTTGCAACACGCGTAGCAATGTTGTAAGGACAGCGTCCACAATTTTCATGCGCGATTCTACTGCATCATATTTTCGGATTTTGCAGAAATGTTAGAAAAGTTATCTATGGAGCGAAGCATACAGAAGTACTCGTGCAAAAGGGTAGTGATAATGATGAAATCTGACATGATGCTGGTGTTGCTGATGGTAAAGTCATTATATCAAAACTATCATTGTGGATGCCAGTAATGATTCCATGAATCACCATCGAAGAAAGATTACCATCATTTATGGATCATGGAGGAAAATCATTGCTATTATTTCTAACAAAAGCAACAGATACCATGGATTCTAATATTGATGGTACACTTACATGGCACCTGGCATCAAAACAAGGTGTTTCAGCTCCGCGTCATATATTTATTGCGTTACAGAATAAGCGAGAGTTGGGTCACAATTACACAGCCATATGATATTTGATCAAATAGGTGTTAATGAAGTATCATTGAGAATAAACGGCCAACATGAACCATCCGAGGATATACTACTTGGTTACGGAACCAACCAAAATAGCACACGCGTATTATCGTCGCTGACGTTTATGGGCCGCGATAATAATATAAATACTGGTCTGCAAATATCAAAATTTGATCTTGGAAATCGATATCCCATCTATTACTTCTCGCTGGAACATCTTGACTGAACCAGACAATCCGTAGATGACATACACTTTAGAGCTCTTGTAACTCGTCCGGTTGTAGGTGGTGTTGTCACTATCCCGAATTACAGAACAGTTGCTGTCATTCTTAGTGTCAAATCAATTCTACTCGAATGCGTTGATGGACGAATGAGGGGAGTTGATGCACCAGTGGAAAATATGTAATTTAACAATTAGATCAATCTGTTATTAAATAAAATGTCATATAGTCATGTTAGTGTTACGTTAACTCCTGGTCAAATTAAAAAATTGCAATCGGAATCAGCTAAAAAATGTGGAACCACAATATCGCTGAAGCACAATCAGATGTCAGGTGGTCAGAATAAATTGTCAATGATAACTCGTCAGATAAAACACTTCAGTGATGCTATCAAAGATAAAACAGTGTTCAGGTACTCTCTCTGTGGCCGCAATTAATAACATGATAAAATCAGGTGGTATATTTCCACTTTTCACTGCGTTACCAGCGTTGATTGTGGCAGCGGCCCCAGCGCTAGGAGCAGTTGGTACACCGGCAGGGATGGCACTAAAGAAAGCTACCGGAAGCGGGTATTAAAAAAAGAAACGATCAGGAAAGGGTCTAAGACTACCAGGAACACCGTATTCTTGGTACAGCGGAAACGGCCTGAGACTAGGAACAGTTTACTAACTCCGATATCGCAGATATCGCCGAAGGATCCATCGCGAGAACCAATAGCTCCCATGTCAAATTTTCATTTACTCGATGCTTTTAAAAAACTAGCGATACAAATCTTTAGAGGTGTTTTTATGGGAGATCAATTATCACAACAACCAAACAACGCTGAAACAGGTATCATTAATCTCGATAACATCACCGGACCTGGAACTCACTGGGTTGCATACATGATTGATCCGCGTGCAATTGTTTATTTTGATTCATATTGGTTAGCACCATCTAAAGAATTTATGCGTTATATCAACCGCTTAAAAATTTCTATCTGGTATTATACGCTATCAACACAGAAAATGAATGACCCACCAATATGCGGCATAGAAGTATTGAATGTACTCAACGCTATTTCATCATCGGGAAAACCACCCCATAAAACCGTACACGAATATACGAGTAATCGCTTTTTAGAGAGATCTTAGAGTATAATGATTGATATTTGGGGGAGATCTCTATCAAACCTGAAAAAACCCACCGCGGAAATAGCTGCAACAGGTGATGTAAAAAAAATAATCGAAGATGAAATAGCTGAGATGTTAAACCTCGCAAGTGTTGATCCAAATGAAATAGTTGTATTTCAAGATCGTCAGGGTAAATTGAAAACTAGTAATGTTTCCCTTGATGATATTTTAGTTAAACAACGCGGTGTAACGGAAAATGCTATCGCGGTTTTTTCCGATCAGGGTAAACTCAAGCCAGATGTTCTCATTTCAACTATTGAGGATAGAATTAACAATTTAGAACATTAAAAGAACTACGCGATGAATACGACGACCATATAACTAAATTCGATCAGTTTTCTGAATTACAAAGAAGTATAATTGACAATATTGACAAACCTCTATTAGATTTCTTTGGAAATCCACCGGTGACCACACCGAAACTCACGGAGATAAAAATCATTATCGATGTTTTGACAAAACTACGATCTGATTATGACGCTCATATCGAACAATTTACTATGTTAAGTAAAACCTTTAAAAAATACCGATGATGCCGTCGATAAATATTTTGGTAGAAATGCTTAACCCGAAGAAATCAAAACAGATCTCGCTGGTATTATCACGAAACTTGATGAAATAACCGCGATTAATCAGCGAATAGAAGTTGTTCGCGAAGATATTTAAACGACCAACGATGTCATCAGGGATGATCTATCAAGGATGATAGAAAATTCTCTCACAAACAAAAAAATATCGTAAATAATGTGTACGCAATCCAAAACGGATCATTTACGTGGACACCATCCACTAACATATTAAATATCACCGCGACCGTCAAAGGTATTTATCGATTAACACTAGTGTCGCCGACTCAATTCAAATATTTCATCAACGAGTTCATCTGGGGTCAACAATATGAAATCAACGATCATCGGCAAGGAAACATCCGAAAGATTCAAAATAATATCCACTGATAATAATTTGGCTAGGGTTTCAATAACATGGAATGTGGAATTCGTAGCGGATTTAAGTAAACAACTGAATTGAAAATCCATAGGATTTTCAGTGCCAGCGTTTTTATTGCTAGCAATTTGAAATCTATTATAATGAATAAAATGTCATCATTGGCAACGTCACAACAGTATCGCTATGATCAGGTCAGAGAATTTCAAACTAAACTTAACACACTCACTGAGGAGTACCAAACAAAAATAAAAAAAATACCGACGAAGAATTACCACAGTTTACGTTACCGTGTACTCGGTAACAGGTGTAATCACCGGACCTGGTATTATGCTGTCCTCGGTGACAATGATTACCCCAATAGCTGTTCCAATTTCTATATCAGCGGCGACAACAATCGCTGGAATAATTTCAATAATAACAAAAAAATATCATCATGTAGCCAGCATAAACTGCATGATTACGTAGTTAAGTTCCATGTTGTGTCAACCGCATACTCGCAATTATCCTTTATGATATCGTCCTCCCTCGATGACACATTAATATCCGATAGTGAGTTTTCAGCCATGGTACGTGTTTATGATTCAGCGAAGTCAAAATTAGAAAAACAACACGAATATAATAACAATAGCAACATCGCAACAACTACTTCAACGAATAGCGGAAAATACCACCCCGGTAAAAACCAGCATGTTCTCAATAACCTCAACCAATCCTGAATTCAGTGTGAATTTCTCTACTGCGATTCCAGTTAAGGAAATAGGACTAGCAAAATTACGAGTATACCACAGTTGGCCTAATATTAAATCAGTACCATTCGGTGGTCAACAACCAAATAATTCCTTGGTGTTTGCTAGTAAAAATAAACAAGACGGAACTCCAGACTGGAACGTTGTTTCGCTACCATCTGGGTCGTACCAAATCAAACAAATCAATAACGAATTACAACGCAGAATAAAATCCATTACTGGAAAAGAATCGAAAATCGCTATAACAGTTCACGAGCCGACGTTATCATTTGCGATTGAGATAAACTCGCCTGGGTATGTCGTAGATATCTATCAGAGTTCTATAATATCCGTGTTAGGATGGCCTGAAAATCCACCCCGACAAGAAACCGTTAATTTACCACCTGAACCGAAAAAACTGATTATATTTCAACTAAGGAGGATTATCACGGTTATAGAACAGTGGGACCTATAAGAGAAAGAAATGAAATAAAATATTTGTTACCACTAACACCAGATAATATTGTTTCAGTATATTTTAGAACGAAAAATTGCGATGGTCTGGAATATTATACGATATATGAACCAATTGTTACCAAACAATTCACATGGGTGAATGACAGTTTTAAAATTATTAGAAATCTACTTATGGCTGAAATTAGTAAAATCCAACCCAACCGAGATGATGTCATCAAATACATTGAAGTGTGTAATAAAATTATCGCCGATATGGATGAATTCAATTTGAAACTTATTCAAGATATTAATAATATTGCTGATGAACCATAAAAGGAGTTTGCAGCAATTCATAATATACGCGTAGAAGATATCCTCGATTTTAAATTACCAGGATATAATGCACCAGAGTTGAAAAAAATGTCGTAATGTTACCATCGATGATGGTTTCAAAACTATTCACGACGGATGGACAAAGATATTACAACAAACAACAATCCTCAAACATAATAATGACCCAGATGGTGGTGGGCGACATATCGCTCCTCAATACGTCAATATATCTTCGGTGATTGCAGTGAATTTAGTATGTGATGTTATCGAAGGAAGTTACCAAATAAATCTCGAAAGATCAAATCAAGCCCATCAAGGATATATTTTATATTCATTATCACCAACAGCTCCTCCAGGGTTTCTAATTATTGTGGATCCAACTAATACAGTCTATATGCGATGTCATAATGATTCATTAACGAGAATTAATTTTAAACTCGCTGACCAGTCCAATAATCTGAATGATTTACGAGGTGAGGTTTTACAAATTAGTCTGTTTGTACAGTCTTAAGACTTTCATCGTAAAAAGATTTTTAATCCCATAGCAGCAGAAGGGACGCGACAACGACTTTGCGTCTCCAAGGAAACTTTGTTTTTTGATTTTAGAGGAAGCCTTGGTTTGCCAAATACACGCTTCTATAAAAATGTCCGATTCGCCCCCTCTGCTGCTAAACGCAATGATGCTGAAAATGTTGCATATTGTGTAGCTGTAGATTAGTTATAACAAGAGGCAATATGGTAAATTTATATAATTAATTAACCATTATTATTTTATAATCGAATGAATTTATTATAGCCCAAGAGGATATTGGAAAGGTGAAGCAGATATTAGAAAACGTTCCGATGCTGCAAATGTTACACATTTTGTAGCTGAAGATTTGTTATAACGAGAGGCAATATATCAAATTTATCTACCATCATCAAATCAAATTCAGTACGCACATTTTTTTTGTCAGTGCTCCTAAAGAAGTTCGTCAGGCGGATATAATATTTTAGTAATAATACAGTAGCTCATTTTGTCTCTGGAAAATATCTACCAAACCATACATAACAAATCGGGTGTAAATTCTCCGCAAACTCAAATGATTCGATATAGGCAAATATGGTTAAAGTAAAATTAGGTAAAAGTCCATTTATCGATACTTAGGCCATTTCGTGTGTGTGATGTCGAAATCGTTTAAAATACAAATAACACTATCCCATACCAAGAATGCGCCCCGTATTACACGATGCCATATCAACCTAGATAACGTCCTTGTGGTCCTATTTAGGATTCCCCAGTCCACCGTGTCCATATGCGACGTAACTACGTTTTACAACTTCAATAAATTTCATTCGTGTTTGGGGGCCCCGAGTGGCCGAGTGGTCTAAAGCGCTGTCCGTTACGGACCACTGCCATCTCACCTCTGTCTGCGTGTGTTCGAGTCTAAGATTCGGCAAATGTAGTTATGTGAGAAAGCTTGCCAGTAGCTTCTCGTGGGTCGGTGGTTCTTTCCGGGGTTTGTCCGGTTTCTTCCTCCACCATTAATACTGGCCGCCATGTATAGCCTATATTGTGCTGAAAAATGGCGTTAAACCATAAATAAAAAACAAACAAACATTCGTGTTTGCTTCCACGAAATTTTCTCTCGGGCAATGTGAGCATCATGTGATGCGACTGTACAACAATTATTTAGTAATTGTTCAGTATTGTGAGTCTGCGATGAAATATTTGCGCAAAAGGTTTCATTCTTCCTGGAGATATTTTAAACGATACATTTCGCCGCTGGTTCTTACAAATTGATCATATTGTTATTAAACAACCACACGGATACAGAATCGATTCTCCTTATTTTCCCGATAGAATCAAATATGTCACTGTTATAAAATCTAACGGTTCGATTTCGTGGAAATATTGTAACAGCATTAGTCATCCCATGCGTATGATGATTACTGAAATATTTTTAAGCTCCTTTCGTTTAATAATATTTCGATTAGTACAAAATTTATTCTGTTCTATTTATTGCGTATTTTTGGAAATTTTAGTGTTTTTTTCTAACT
>JARLTB010000224.1:8060000-8505000 GCA_030141615.1 Unio pictorum
ATATATATATATGTGTGTGTGTGTGTGTGTAGATATATATATATATATATATATATATATATATATATATATATATATATATATATATATATATATATATATGTTATGTAGTCATATTAGCACAATCAAGAACATGGACGTCATTCAAAACACTATTATTTTGCCCAGAGGAGCTGGTAGTAGTATAAAGAAGTAGAAGGAATTTCTATAAGTCTTTGGGTTTTTTTCTAAGTGGTGGATGGATGGCATAGCAATAATGAGACACTCAACAACAAAAATCCTAAACTATACTCTTTCACCTAGTGTATATATTCTTGTTGTGTTTGTGATTAGTGTCCTTTCAAGGGATTATTTTCCCGACTCATTCACGGGCCTGTTCCCTTCGCATAGCGCCATGTGATGTATCCCCATGACGTCATAATCATGTACATCCCCCTTCATCTTTATAAACTTCATTCTTTTTGAAATCCTTATTTTAATAGTGTTTCCACATTACAATTTTTTGCCCACGTGCCCTCCTCGTTTCTACTATATAATGTGTGGCCTGATACAGCAGATTGTTATTATAGTCCCCCATATAAGTATAACATATTTTGGTGTTTATACTTACCTTTTTCCCTTATCCTATCTATAATTTCCTGTTTCTGTTCTTTCCTTTTCTCACATAGTTCTATATTATGTCGTTTTGAGAAGATGGCATTTTGGCACAGTAGACATTTTCGCGGTATTATAACCATATGCCGTCTCACTGAGACCTCTTCTGTCAACCACGCATCATGCAGGCATTTGACGCAGAGGCTTTGTATTATGAATCAGTCAACTTTAACCCAGTGCATCCTTTCTCTGTCCCAATTTAAATATATATGTTCTTGTTCTACTTTACTTTTGAGTTTGTTCACTGTTTGCTCCCTTATCCACTTGTATTTTGATATGTGTTCTTTCCTGAGTAGAGTTTTAGATGTTATCTGCATGCCACAATGCAATCAGCTATCCGTCAGGAACACATGTAGTGATATGTGTGATAACTGTTCTTTCCGTTCCATTTTTCCGATCAAAATCACGCACCTTAACATAATTGAGGTCCACTTATAGTAATATTAAAAAATTTAACATTACAATATGGATAGCTATCTTTCGAGACCGAGTACGTATGCACTGTGCCTAATACATTCGAATATTTTAAAGTTTATTTTTGTTCCTGTTGTTGAAAATAGTTTTATCTCATTTAACAGTGTCGACATGTAATACTAATAATGAGGACTTTGTATGGCGCATAATATTTCGAAGCTCTAAGCACTTTACACCATCAATAATGATATGACTACACTACAGAACAACAAATGACAAAAAGAATGAAATTGATAAACATAAAACAGGCTGAAAACATATAAGATTCAAAACATGATTAGGTCGCTAACTTCGTCCCGGCATTCAAAACAGGTGAGTCTTCAGAGCACTCTTAAAAGGGACCACTGTATCTTTGTGACTAATTTCAATGGGCAATTCGTTCCACGTCGCCTGGCCCTGGTGTGAAAAGGAACGTTGTCCATATGACTTTGTTTTCACCTTGGGAACAATGAGTATACAATTATCAGAAGAAGAGCGTAAGGATCTAACTGGTGTATACACATGGGTGAGGCTGGATAGGTATGTTGGACTGGAGTCTGTCATTGAAATATAGCACAGAGAACATATTTTGTGTTTGATTCTGTATCGAATTGATAGCCATTGTAGGGTACAGAGCAGTGGTGAGGTGTGCTCTGATCGAGGTACTCTAAAGATGATCCGTACAGCTGTGTTTTGAACTTTTTGAAGTTTCTGGAGTAAATATTGTGATGAACCAGACAGAATTGAGTTACAATAGTCCAGTCTTGAAATTACTAATGAAAACACAAGTGTTTTTGTGGCATCAACTGAAAGATATTTACTAATGGAACTGATGCGTCTCAATTCAAGATATGCAGCCCTGCAGATGTTCATGACATGTTGGTGCAATGTGAGAGTACTGTCTAGAGTAACGCCTAGATTCCGTACTGACTGTGAGAATTTAATGTTGGTGTTGCTGATATTTATTGTCTGAGGTAAAGGATGTGAATGAGAAAGTCTTTATGTTGTGATCCGAATAGTCTCAGTTTTATCATCATTCATCTGCAGCTTGTTACATGTCATCTATGATTTCACATCCGAAATGCACCTCTCTACTCCATGGATGGTAGCATCAACTTCAGTTGTGTGGCTAGACTTGTATATTTGGGTGTCATCAACGTACAATTGGTGTGACACTGGGTGATGATCTATAACAATTGAGATCGGCAGAGTGTACAGAATGAAGAGAACAGTTCCAAAAACGTAAAACATACGTCAACTGAGCTGGAGTGTATTCCATTTGCAGATATAATTTGTACCCAGTTGACTAAGTAGGACTTGAACCACTGTAAGGCTATATTCTGAATGCCAAATACATCCTGGAGACGGTGAAGTAATATATCATGGTCTATTGTGTCAAATGCTGCAGATAAATCCAGGAGAGTGAGGACTGTAATCTTTCCACTATCCAAAGCAGAGAGAATGTCACTAAATACTTTCAGAAAAGTAGTTTCCGTACTGTGGCAAGGGCGATATGCAAACTGTACATTGCTGAAAAGACTGTTTGAATTCAAATGAGATACAAGTTGAGTTAGAACAACCTTTTTAAGATTTTTTTTTATATGAAAGGGACATTAGAAACTGGGCGGTAGTTCTTTAAATCGTTATGGTCCAGTGTTGGTTTCTTCAGCAGTGGCTTTACGACGGCAGTTTTGAAACATGATGGGAATTCCCCTGATAAGAGAAAGATATTAATAACATCAGTTAGTGAAGGCAATATTGGGTCTAAGCACTCAAGCAGCAGTGATGTCGGAATTGGATCAAGTTCACAAGACTTTGGTGCACTTTTCATCACGATTGTCCGTACTAAATCTATAGAAACAGGTTCAAATGCTCCTAACGGTTGTCGCTGAAATTCTGCATCATAACTGTATGGTGACGAATCAGTTTAAATTGTGTTGTCAATCGAATCTCTAATGGTTTGAACTTTGTCATCGAAGAAATTTGCAAATTGGTCTGGTAGGTCTGGTAGAGAGAAGGTTGTTGGAAGTGGTGTACATTGGTTCCTTGACATTAGTTGTTAGTTATCTCGAAGAGCTTTTTGCAGATGGAACTCTCCGTGATCTTAGTACTGTAGTGGGATGATTTGGCTAAATTGACTATTTTTGTGACATTCTTCTTGGCGGCTTCGTAGATTTGTTTATGAATAGTGAGTCTAGTGGAAGGCCAAAGCCTCTCTGCTTTTCGGCGATGTCTTTTAGCAGTTCGAAGCTGGTCCCTAACACTGATATACCAAGGAGAACACTTTTTTATTGATACTCTGCATTTGGTGGCTGGGGCATGTTTTTCAAGCAATGAACGCAGGCAGTTATCAAGTTGTTCCGCTGTTGGATGTAAGAAAGTTGTTAGGTTTTCTTGGATGTCATGTATGAATTTGGTTCTATTTATCATACGGAGGTATCTCTTAGTAGCAAATAGAGGTGGAGGGTTAGGGACTGATACGTCGAGATGGCATACAATGCAGAGGTGATCCGATGCAAGTTCCTGGGAAACAAGGGTGGATTGCAGAATATTATCATCAGGTCTATAAAGAAACCAGTCTAAAATGTGACCAAGTTTATGGGTAGGTTGGTTAACTGACTGTTTAAGATTGAAAACATGAATGGAATTTAGGAGTTTTAACGTGTTTGGTTTACCAGGAGAGTCATAGTCAAAGTTGAAATCTCCAAGAATAATTAGGTTGCCATCTATCGAATTTCCATACTCTAGAAGATTTGGAAACTGCTCTAAAAAGAGAGATTCAATCAGCTTGTTTTTTCTACTTGGAGGAGGACGGTAGAGACAGAAAAAATAGAAAAAAAGTCTAGCTTTCTAGTTCTAATGGCAGTAGGATTTGATTATGTAATCGAATTTCAGTCTAAAAAAGACACGAAATGTTGTAGAAAATGAATGAAACAAATATTAGGTGCAATACGTTCTGCGTGTAGGTACTTGTCGAATATGTAGGTTATGGCGGACCTACTGTTACTATAGATAACGAATGAAGCAATTGCTAATATCTGCAACATATTTACGAGACTAAATATATGTATTTAAAACTTCAGACGGTTTATGTTTTAATTTGTTTTGGGGGGATGTCATTTTCTGTCGAAATTAATTGTGCTTTTTTGAAGCACATTGACTTGCACTTACCAGTGAAGGCTTAGTTTGGAGAGATAGATAAGCGGTATATAAGGAAAAACACAAATACCAACAGTTTTTGAAAACATTTGCTTGTTATCAACACACACACACACACACACACACACACACACAGATATATATATATATATATATATATATATATATATATATATATATATATATATTGCACCTTTTCATTATTATGCTTCTTTAATATGCATTTACTTTAGTTCTCCAACCAGTCATGAATGATAGGGAAATTCAATTTCATGACTGTCTATATATTTTGGATGTTGTATGTCGGTGAATAAGTGAGTATGACGTTATAAAATAAGTACTAGGTTAGTTGTAGGTATGCTTTACGCTAGTTTATATTATTGGTTGTAACATTGTATCTTTTCTTGTGTCAGAGGACTCTGAATCAAGATTTTGCAGGCATTATACATTAATTTCTTTTATTATATACCTCATAAAAGCAATGATGTCGTCGATGATGTAACGTGTCAGAAACAAAAATAGTGTCACGCGCACAGGATCATATTCCCAGTGTTTTTTACTTCTTTAACTCAACAACACATCTATCATGTGATCCTAGATTTTAAAAATGTTTTTGACATAATGTGGCATGAGGCATTGTGGGCAACGGTGAAGAAGTAGAACATGGGTCAAAAGTTGACCAATACCATCAATCAGCTGTACTCCAAGGCTACCAGTGCAGTAATTGTTCAAGGTTATGTGGGAGACTGGTTCAAGACAGCATTTGGAGTACGTCAAGGTTGTCTCGATTCATCCACGCTTTTCAACATCTACTTATTGCGCATCATGAGCGAAGCCCTGTAAAACCACTTTGGGATAGTCAGCATTTGCGTAGCATCACCAATTATGCTTTGCTGACGACATTGATGGGCCAGCAGGCATTGAAGACGAGCTTGCCACCGTAGTGACGAACCTGGGTGAAACATCTTCCAGATTTGACATGGCGATAAGCGACGAAAAGACAAAGCTGATGACAGATAGTGGCAAACAAATTTCAACCAAGATTAAAGTCAGAAGACAGGAACTGGAAACAGTGGGCTAGTTCAAATATAGTGATTCCATAATCAAGGAAAAGGGATCAAGAGCAGAAATTTTGTCACGAGGAGCACAAACAACGGCCGCTATGTCAAAGCTAAGATCCATCTGGAGAGACATGAAAATATGTCTCAAACCTTAAATCAGACTATTTAGAGCATTAGTCATCTCAATCTTTTTGTATTCATGTGAGGCCTGGACCCTGAAAGCAGAAGTACAAGGAAGAATCCAGGCACTTCAAACGAGTTGCTACAGAACCATCATTGGCATCACTTACATAGACCACATCAAAAATGAAGAAGTGCGTAACGCCATTAGGCACAAAGTATGACATTATGAAGACCTCCTCAACACTGTCAAAAAGAGAAAGCTGAAATGGTATGGCCATGTCACTAGATTCAACCGTCTATCAACAACAGTACTGCAGAGCGGCGTCCATGGTGGCAGAAGGAGAGGTATACCGAGAAGAAACTGGACTGACAACATCCCAGAATGGACTAAGAAAAGTTTTGCGGAGACACAGGCATTGGCACATGATCGAGAGAAGTGGATGTAACTGGTGAGATGTTCAGCAGCATAGTGCCTCAACGACCACAATAGGTCATGCGACTGATGATGATGATAAATGTGTTCCAAGTGTGTATTGACATGCAGAAGAAAACAACGATGGTTGTGTTCAGCCACTGTAGCATTCCGAATGTGGAGGAAATACAATGGAGTAACTACACAGGTATTTTATTCCAAATGAGCTAACAAAAACACGGTTGAAATGGCATAATAATGTAGAAGCCATCAGATCTAGGCTTTTGTTATTACGCCATTAATTCCACCGACTGGGAATATCGCACTTATATGCTCTTGTACTTAATAAATATCACTTTTCATTCACACAAAACCTTTTAAATTTTTTCAATATAATACTGTTTAGTTGCGTCATAAAAGTCTATCGGTGTTTCAGATATTCAGACATGAACGCACTCTTTAGTTTACAGGTTTCTTAAGAATGTAGGGGACAAACGAAAAGATTTGTACCGGAGTCATAAACAAGTGGAACCGTTCGTTACTTCTCGATATGAACCAATGATTTTGGACCAAATTTCCTATACTAACTGTAATTCATTGACAGTACTTTGAATCTCTCTATTTTTATATTTTCGTATAAAACAAAAAATGATTTATGCTTTCAGCTTAAAGGTTGAAAAGAGACCGAGAACAACATTGTCACCATGTCATTCTTCTAAATTTACACCACAGTCTAAACACCTACTGCTCCACTTGACACTATTACCTCTCTGTTGCAAATGTATGTCAGGACCCCGAGTGGCCAAGTGCTCTAAAGCGCTCCCATTTACGGATCATTGTCATCTCACCTCTGTTAGCATGGGTTCGAGTCTTAAATTCGGTCAATGTGCATATGTGAGAAAGCTTGCAAGTAGGTTATCGTGGTTCGGTGTTTATTTCTGGTTTTTTTCTTCTGGGTTCTCCCTCCACCATTATTACTGGCAACCAAGTAAAGCCTATCTTGTGCTGAAAATAGCGTTAAACCCTACAACAACAACAACAAATGTATGTCGGATCTATCATGACATTTACTAAACAAATTCAAATCCTCGGTGAGCTTAAAAACTGAAAAGTTCCAAGACTTAAACTTGCTCCTTAAAATATATCCAAACAAAAAATATTCAGCAGACCACTTTTTGTTACAATAAAGATGAAATGGAGTTTGATCAAGTTCGAAAGTTGAGATAATTTATATTGTGGAATGTCTTGTCGATGTGTGATCATTTATGTAGCTTGCAACGACAAGAACGGGTTCAGAAGTTATTTGTATTCCGTTTCTTATAACCATAATTCAGATCTTGTTGTGGCAATTAGTAAACACATGTCATGCATGGTTTCTGTACTCATATAGGATAGGGTTTCTTTTTACAGACACATGTTTATTCTTAGCATACGACTCACTTATCTCATCTGTCAGACCTACATCAAGCAGCCTCTGTATCAACCTTATTTCTGGAATCTCTGTTACTGCAACAGTCGTGGTAAAGTGTATACTATTATAACTGCACTGCTTCCAGAACACTAAAACTGTGAAGTTCAATTTGTCCCGTAATTATATGTTTTTGTGACAACACTTACTTTGTCTGGATATTTTAATATTTCAATAAAATAAATCAGCAGAAACGTACTCTCTCTCTCTCTCTCTCTCTCTCTCTCTCTCTCTCTCTCTCTCTCTCTCTCACACACACACACACACACACACACACAACCACACATACATGTTTGAGGGTCGCTCTGCACACCAGATTCATATCAGACTCATTGTCAAACATTCTAGCGCCATTTTGTGGCACAAAATAAGCTATACATGGCGGCTAGGAAGCTCAACAACCACCGACGCACGAGAAGCTACTGGAATGCTCTCTTACGTATCACCGTTAGCCGAGCCTGAGACTAACCTACGCAGACAGAGGTGATCAGACGGCAGTTATCCTTAATGGTGAACGCTTTAGACCACTAGGCAACTCTGGACCCCAACGTCAAAAATTCTTTCCCAAATATTGTTGTTAACTTTAACCAGTCAGACTCTTATAGTCAGACTCTTGTTTCTCGGCAGTAGATTCCGTTAAAAGCCCAAACTCTGATCGTCGCTACTTTCCTACGGTACTCCCCCGTACTCTACCGCAGCAAAAGCAACATTTGTTCTCACCGAATACGACTGATTTTATTAAAATTACGTTTTCGCATTTTTGAATAGTTTCAAATGTAAAGCAATACATCCTTTCAGATCTTGGATAAGTTGAATATTATCGAATAATTGAAGTTGAAACAGTTGCTCCCTGTTGAGTGTCCAATACGAAAATGTTAGATGAGCGATATAAAATTACATAACGAACAGATTATCGAGCACCAGATCACAGTATAAGTATTAAAAGGCTATATGTAATACGTCCTGATCATGGAAAAGGGTGATTCCATTAACACAGATATTGCAGTACTTTAGTATTATTTAAGGCAAAGTGGACAAATAGTTTGGAATGCGAAGAGTTGTTTTATCTGAATTGTGTGCTACTGAGTACATTTATATTGCGGTATGTCGAATAGAAACGAGGTACCCGTCAATAAATCTTCATTGCAAAATATAAATATTCAGTATAATATACAATGTATTTGGTTTGTTAGGGGAATATACGTAAGATTTGTTCACCAGCGACAAGCCATGTTCGCGGTAATGGAACAGTATTTGCCTCGAGTGAACACGTTTTTATGACTCCTCGTCGCGAGGTCAATAAGTACATAGTAGAGGCATCTTGAAATCAGGAAAGTATCAAGAAAACATCTCAATTGCAAAAACTTACCAGACTACGAGTCTTCTTTTGTAACAAATGTGGCACTCAAAGGTAGAAATTTGGCACTCAAAAGGAGCAGCACTCCATTCTTCGTCGACCGAAACGGCTAGAAATGGTCCTTTTCTTGGAATTGAAATCGAAATACACATTATTCGTGTCGTTTACGCCATCTAATTAATGCAAACATGTCTATCACAGATTTCGAAAAGTGCGTTATGTCGTGGGAAAACCAGTATAACACTTGCTTCAGCTTGGCTTTAACACTGAAATTCGCACCTGAAGAGATGTTTGCTGAACCCAGTCAAAATGATAGTAATGCATACAATATGTGAAACATTATCGTATGACCAGTCGCTAACAACGTATCGCGATTTCAGACTAGACCGTGCCACTCCTGTTATAATGAAGTAATGTATCTAGCGGAATGATTCGTATACATAAATAGCACAGCAATCAGTTCAGCCTTTACTGTTGTCAGTAGAATGAAAACAAAAAGTTCACGTCACACTACACATTGCATTTTTTGATAGTGTTCAGGGCCGTGCACAAATCTAAAAGCTATGACTGGCAATATAAATGACTTTACAAAGTAAGACGACCCCACTACCAATTTGGCTGTCTGGGTACGGAAAGCAATTAAAAGACCGTGTTCTTATTTAAAGTTATTTATGTTGAATTAAAAAATACTGTACTACAGCATACATTATGTATTATGACGAATGGACGGTGGGTGGGGTATATTTGACCCCCTCTGAATTTGCTTGCGCTGATAAAATGATGTAGCCTTCATACGTTGCCCACCACCTCCCCCCAACCAGGCCCACACCTGGGGGGGGGGGACAACCATGGCACTTGTCAGGGGCCCGAGCTAGATAGATAAAATATACGCACATATTTGAAACACGAAAGGGGCCCGAACTCTGTCAGCTGGATCCAGTTTCAGGACTTTGAATTGAAAAACTTATTTAGTACTTATGAAGCGTACCCCCACAAAACGCAAACTGTAACGGAGCCACACCCAGAATACATAGTGAAACTGCAAAACCATGAGACTTTGCTTTTTTGAAATGTTTAAGCGAGTAGACCATCATAAAATGGACTTTGCCTCAGAAAATGGACTACAACTTTGACGATTTATTTTAAAAAATTGCGAAAGGGTACTTTTACCATACAAACCAGAATTACGCGTGTCTTCTATCACATCCGCGTGATAGAAGATTTCAAACAGATTGTTTGCACTAAAGTGCATATGAAATAACTCTTTAATACTTTTAGACTTGAGCTCACTTATATTCTTAATACTGTTTTTAAAACACTTACAAATTGGTTGACTTACTGTCAATTTGCCGAAGCAACATCTATTAATCACTTTTAAATGGTGCTAAATAACGTAGACAACGTATCAGCATACAAGCAAGAATTATACTTTTATTAGACGGCCAATCGAATAATAGGCAAGAACCTGTTAAATGACGATTTTGATGATTTACTTTTAACATTTGCATAGCATTTTAACTTTTTTTTCAAATCTAAAACACTGGAATATGGTTTCAAATATTTACAATTACAAACTATTTCTTTACTTCTACCAACTCGTGATTATTCACAATTCACATCTGTTGAATTACTTTCAATTTTGACGAACCAATACTTATTGATTACTAATCTAAATAATCAGACTATCTTTTGAAATATTAGAGAATTAACTCTCTCACAAAATATTGTCATTTTAACTAATAAACCAATTAGCAGGGTTTTCCATCACATCCATGTTGCGGAAAGATTTCAATCTTCTTTTTGCAACATAGTGGAACAAGACAACTGAACACAATTTGACCCCATTATGTTAAGGCATATAGACAAACTGGAACACCATAAACAATACGCAAATAGTGCAGACACAAAACAAAATACAAAA
This sequence comes from Unio pictorum, assembly GCA_030141615.1. Classification (NCBI taxonomy): domain Eukaryota; kingdom Metazoa; phylum Mollusca; class Bivalvia; order Unionida; family Unionidae; genus Unio; species Unio pictorum. The sequence continues at coordinate 8,070,609 of JARLTB010000224.1, forward strand.
CGCTAAGATACTTTATTAGTTTCAACAATAAATAATTTAATTTTGGATTTTGATTTAATTCAAAATTGCTTTGTATACAATTATTCTTAGATTAGAATAGAATACAATGAATTTGATCTACATAGAGCCGTCCTTAAATCTAAAGGGTGAACTACAACAACATGATACACCACTACACAACTAAAGGACAAAAATAACTTTGCCAGAGTCGCTCAGCATAAGTAATCACAGAAAGCAAAATGGAAATAATCTTTCCTTTGGACTTGATATTCCTAACAGAAGTTATTACTATCCTCAGTTTGTGTGTGGAATTTTAGAATCGGGCAGATTTCCAGTCCAGGCGCAAGGATGGACGCATCAATAACTACCTAAGTGTTATTGGGATAACATAAAACTCTATTATTTGACGAACGAAACAGAACAAGTCTCACAAAATTACACTATCTATTATTAATTTTAAATATTAAACTTATAACATCAAAAGGGTGCTATTGGGAACACTCACCACATAACACGTTTCGAAAACAAAGTTGTCACATCTAAGTCTTAACCAGCTATACATGCCAATTTGGGGTTAAGCGGTGACGACAACAACTTTTAGGACTTGAATAGGAAGGCATAGATATAACGGAATGTAACTTCTCTTCTATCTGCTTTTACAAACAAAACAATATTTTACAATTAACATAAAATTACCAATTAACATTAAAACACCACGTCGCTAATCTGCTGTAGTTTAGATTTCATTGCAAAATAGTTCTTCTTAGAACTACTGCGCTTTTAAGCATTAAACTCATCATGACGACAACACGTCTACCAACACACTTTAATGGGGAACACGTCCTCACACAATTCTTCAGAACTGAGGAGACCCATAGACACAAACCTCTCATCTCTGACATCCCGGCCCAAGAGAGGCCCAGTGATGTCACAATTTTGGCTACTTTGGCGGCTAAAGGAATGAACGCAATAAACATAAGATACCATATACATCTGGAATTGTTTTATCCTTCTCTACCGAGAGGGAAAAATATCTTTGGGCCTAAAGGCAGCATTGATCTAGGAGACAATGTGGACAGGGTGATAAATCAACCCACCCCATGACTAGATTAATAGGGAGAAAATATATATGTTTCAAAGCTCCAGTGTAAGATCCCTCTGGCGGTTTGGTGAACAAAACAAAGAATAACCTGACCATTATATGTATTCTTATTTAACAACAATACAACACCAGATGGGAGGGATGAAAACCCTGCATCAACTCCCTCTAGAGGTTTGGTGAACAAAACAAAGAATGATTGATTGAATGATTTTTAACGGCGCAGCAGCTCTTTTAGGCTATTTAGCGCCACACAACAGGTTGCAAGGATACATGTTTAAAAATACTAAAAGGTTTTATATCGACCACCAAAAAAAATCAAAGAATAACCCTGACCAAATTACACTTATAAAATTATATTTAGTCATATTTAACAACAATACAACACCAAATGGGAAGACGGGGAAACCCCGCATCAACTCTCATTTGTATGTGCTTGGACGGGACTAAGAGGTGTTTACATATACTTTAGTAATGCAAGAATTAATCTGTGTATATCATAGCAGACATAATGTCTGGTTCTCACGTTAGACCAGACACGTCTGCAAGGTGGATCTCTGATTGATTCACTAATACCCTTAAGGATTTTGTGGTATAAACCACATACACAATATATATTCTACGGAGCAGGAATGAAAACAAATTTCAACTCTGGAAAGTAATTTCAGATACGTTAACCCAAACAATGAATTCAGGTGGTTATCATAGCAGACATACTATAGGGTTTGGTTGAACAGACCAGACATGTCAGCAAGGTAGACTTCAGATTGATTCACTAATACTCCAAAGGATTTTGTAGTATAAAACACACAGCAAAATATGTATTCCATGGTGCAGGAATAGAAACAAACAAAGATTACAACTCTGGAAAGTAATTTCAGATACGGGAACTTAAACAAAGAATTATACTGTCTATAATGGCAGACATAATGTCGGATTTTACGGACGGACCGGACATGTCAAGCTGCAAAGAGGGTGGACAGACCGAAACTATTTCAGACAAACCGAAACTATTTCAAGCAAGTCGAAACTATTTCAGTAAAATCCTAAAGGATTTCAATCGAAACTATTTCGCATAAAAAAAAGAAATTGTTTCGGTTTAAATCCTAAAGGATTTTACGCTACAGACCCGGCACCAATTGTGCTGCGGAGATGAATTGAAAATCCTTTAGGATTTCAACCAAACATTTGATCAAGTCCGATACGATATCTTGATCTAGGGTCATGCAAATTTATCGTTACAAATCCATGCTGGGTTGACTGAGCGTGACTAAAGACATTTTTAAAGAGATTATAATCCATATCTTCACTGCACCAGGTCTGGTGAATATTTCGTTGCGTATGAATGTCAACTCCATTAAATACCGCAAGAATATTACAGTTTTCCCTGATCACTTTTGGTATTTGTGTATACTTCTGAGTAACATATATCACATCGGTATTGTTATGTCTACCTCTGTAAAATATCCTGGCAGGGTTTGCTTGTCTAACTAACATCACATCATCAGATACGACTAAATTGTTAATACTTATATCAAGAGAAACAACACTCGGTGCTTCTTCGATATCGGTTATAAACTCAACAATATCCTCATCGATTTTCGATTTTTCTTTCTCGTAAAAATCCTTTAACACCTCGTAAAATCGCTGATCGTCTACACTCGGGGCTACTAAATATAGTGTATCCCATTTCATCCATCTCGTTATCAAATTAAGTAACAACTGCGTCTTGCCGCTTCCAGATGGTCCGATTATAATCATGCGAATATAATTCGGTAGCGCTGCATGATGCTAGATGGATTCTCGTTTTTTTTCTCGCAGAAAAATCAATTACATTCATGTTATTTTAATAAATTATGGATCTAATATATTGTGTGAAATGTAATAAGCGTACTAGCACAAACGACTTGACAACAATTACAACAAGCAATAACAGATTAGGACTTACTGGAAAGTGTGTACAATGTGGTACAAACAAATTTAGATTTATTTCAAAGGATTTAAAAATGAACGAGGATGTGATATTGCAGCCAAGTTAGTAAAACTCCCAGGAACACCATGGGCAAAATATCCAGGAGAAAAACACCTTCCATGGTATAGTTATGGTGTACCCGGGATCAGACTCGATATCCGACTCGATGGTCAAAACCAACCCCGACCCGGTGAAAACCCAATTAACGCTATTGATAAGGCGTGTCATGCTCATGGTGTTGCTTATAAAAACAGCAATCTGCAATACAGACATATCGCAGATGTGAAATTAATTCATGCGTTGAATTCTATCACTGACAAATCCTTCAAAGAAAAGTTGGCTTCATGGTTGATAAAATCGGCGATGAAAAGTAAATTGATGTTGGGTGCTGGTGATTAATAACATCATGGAATCTATTTATTATTCCCCAAGAGGATATCGGTGGGGGTAAAGCAGCAATCAATAAACTCGCTAGCGCCGCAAAGGTGAAAAATACCACTGCACCGCCTAAACAAATTAACTTCTTGCATTTTGATGTCAGCGTCGTTAACGAGGTTCATCAAGCTGATATATTATTTCTGCCGCATGATGGTATTTACAAGTACGCGCTAAATGTAGTTGATGTTGCGAGTCGATACAAACAAGCAGAGCCATTAAAGACAAAGTCATCAACTGAGGTGGCTTCTGCGTTTGAAAGGATTTATCGTAAGGGTCCTCTGCATTGGCCAAATCTATTACAAGTTGATCCTGGCAAGGAATTTCAGGATGTAGTGTTATCAACAATGAATTATCATAATGTCACCATCAGACGAGGACATACTGCATTACATCGCGATCAGGTAATTGTTGAACGATTTAATCAGACACTTGCTGAGCGGTTATTTGGATATCAATACGCGAAGGAATTTATTCAGGATAAACGATCTCGTGAATGGGTCAAGAGATTGACAGGCGTGATTATTGTGCTAAATAATGAGATTACTTGAACAATCAACATGAAAACTAACAACGCGATTAAAAAAGTATATACCTGTTAAACCACAAAATGATTGTTCAAAACAACCAGTACTCGGCAATGTCACTGTTAGGTATTTATGAGAACCAGGAGAGCTCGAAGGTGGCAAGAAAGAGCTACTGATCCTATTTGGTATGTCACTACACATAAAATATCTAGCATAACACGATCCACGGTTAGAGCGCCAGTATATAGATTGGATTCAACTGCTCCTCAGCGAGGAATTATTTGTGAGCAACTACAAGTGATACCCGAGGATACTCAATTACCACCGCATTGGTCGTACCTAGCACCTCTGCGTCTATTGCACTCAAGACAAGTCAGAATCACATTATCTCTGGTGTGACCAACACTGCAATTCTTTCTGTCTACGGTAAATTGGCTGAGGTCTTTATCCGAACAACACCAACTCATTATACGATTACAACTCACGCAGTGATTATTATCTTGTTGCTTCAGCGTAATAATAAATACGGCATCAATATCAAATTTGCTGTTATTTTTTTATCCTGCTGTTTATCACCAGAGAGTTTTTTCTATCATTGTTGCTGGTGTCATTATAATCTAAAACAACTCTTCGAGGTTGATTTATTCTTTGTACTCTGGACACTGCGAGATAAAACTAAATTCGACCACTAGATGCGATTATCTATGATTCATACAATTGTATCGGATATAGCCAACCCCTGCGAAGAATGTATCGTCGCTGCGTATCTTAGCTTCCATGGGGATTTATCAGCACACAATGCATCTTCGACAACACCGATATCAACTAACACAATATCATAGTTAAACGACGCGACGCAGTAGAAGATACTACCGCGGTTTTTTTCGATCAGGGTAATCTCAATCCAGATGTTCTCATTTCAACTATTGTGGATAGAATTAACAATTACAAAAACTACGCCATGAATATGACGACCATATAACTAAATTCGATTAGTTTTCTGAATTACAAAGAAGTATAGTTGACCTTATTGACAAACCTAATTTGGATTTCTTTGGAAAACCACTGGTGACCACAGCACAATTAACAGAGATAAAAGCCTCCATTTCTAATTTGTCAAAATTGCGATCCGATTATGACGCTCATTTCGAACAATTTACTACGTTACGTAAAATCTTTAAAAAAAACGATGATGCCGTCGATACAATTTTTTGGTTAAAATGCTAAACCCGATGCAATTAAAATAGATCTCGATGATATTATCACGAAACTCGATGAAATAACCGCGATTAATTGGCGTATAGAAGCTATCAGCGCTGATATTAAAACGACCAGTGATGTCATCAGGGTTGATTTACCAAGAATGATAGAAAAACTTGAAAAAAATAAAAATCCCTCACGAACAAAAAAAATATCGTAAATAATGTGTACCCGATCCAAAACGGATCATTTGCGTGGACACCACAAAATAACATATTAAATATCAACGCGACCGTCAAACGTATTTATCGATTAACACTAGTGTCGCCGACTCAATTTAATATTTCATCAACAAGTTCATCTGGGGTCAACAATATGGTATATCGGATTTAAGTAAACAACTTAATTGAAAACGCCAGCGTTTTTATTGCTATCAATTTGAAATCTGTTGTAATAAATAAAATGTCATCATTGACAACGTCACAGCAGTATCGCTATGATCAGGTCAGAGAATTTAGAACTAGACTCAAAACACTAACTGAGGAGTATCAAGTAAAAATTTAAAAAATGCCGACAAATAATTACCACAGTTGATGTTACCGTGTACTCGGTATTAGGTGTAATCACCGGAGCTGGTATTATACTCTCCTCGGTAACAATGATTGCCCCCATAGCTGTTCCAATTTGTATATCCGTGGCGACAACAATTGCGGGAATAATCTCAATAATAACAAAAAATATCATCATGCAGCCAGCGTAAACTACAGGATTACGTAGTTAAGTTGCATATTGTGTCAACTGCATATTCTCAAATTATCCTCGATGATATCGTTCTCCCTCGATGATATCGTCCTCCCTCGATGATACATTAATATCAGATAATGAGTTTTCCGCGATGGTACGTGTTTATGCTTTCGCGATGTCAAAATTAGAAAAACAATATGAATATAATTAATAATGTCAATAGCGACAACGGGATTACTTCAACGAATAGCGGAAAACACAATCCCGGTGAAAACCAGCATGATATCAATAACATCAACAAATCCTGAATTCAGTGTCAATTTCCCTACTGCGATTCCAGTCAAGGAGATAGCACTAGCAAAGTTACGAGTATACCATAGTTGGCCTAACATTAGATCAAAATCATTTGGTGGTCAATAACCGAATTATTCCCTGGTGTTTACGAATAAGAATAACCAAGACGAAACTCCAGATTGAAACGTTGTTTTGCTACCATCTGGGACCTACCAATTTGAATAAATTAATAATGAACTACAACGCAGAATAAAATCCATTACTGGAAAAGAATCGAAAATCGCTATAACAGTTCATGAACCAACACTATCATCCGCGATTGAAATAAACTCAGCCGGGTATGTCGTATATATCTATCCATCAGAACAATACTAGGATGGCCTGAAATAACACTACTACCCGAGCATAAAAAATATGATTATGTCACGGATAAACAATCATACCATGAAATTACCACATCATATAAAGAACAACTCCGTTATATAAAAAGGTCATCACTGCCGGGAAGTTATTTTAATTTTGTTGATCAGGATTCCGCCTTTTGGAGATTTAAGGTTGGACAGACTCCATAATCAATTACATAGATAAATATATATATATCATAACATAGTTATTGAACACTTTAGAGAGATCAATCAAGAACACAGTCAACAACTACAACAGGCTTTCCATGAGTCTAATCGGAGTGAAATCATTAAACGAATTGAAATATTAAATCAACTTGTATCCGACATGGAATATAACAACCAGTGAGTAATTCAAGTAATAATTGATCATGGTGATGACATAATTAATTACTCTAAACGAAATTTCCTAACTGTATACAATATAACAGAAGCTAATCTACCGACTTTCAAGTTTCCTGGGTATAACGCAAACGAACTAAAAAAAAGCTGTTAATGATTATATCAATGAAATGTTTACTGCGATATTCACCGAATGGAGACAACAACACAAGGGTTTAACCATCTTCAAACATAATAATGACCACCGATGGTGGTGGTAGGCATATCGCTCCTCAAAACGTCAATATATCCTCGGTGATGTCAGTGAATTTATTATGTGATGTCATCGAAGGAAGTTACCAAATAAATCTCGAAAAATCAAATCAAGCCGAGCAGGGATATATTTTATATTCATTTTCACGAACGGCTAAACCCGGATTTTTAATCATTGAGGATCCAACTAATCCAGTGTATATGCGATGTCATAATGATTCGTTAACGAGAATTAATTTCAAACTCACTGACCAGTCCAATAATTTGATTGACTTACGAGGTGAGATTTTACAAATTAGTCTGTTTGTAAAATCCTAAAGTATTTTCCTCGTAAAGACTTTTACCATAACAATTCGTCTCCACAGCACAATTGGTGCCGGGTCTGTAGCGTAAAATCCTTTAGGATTTCAACCGAAACAATTTTTTTTTTTTTGTCTGCGAAATAGTTTCGATTGAAATCCTTTAGGATTTTAAATGAAATAATTTCGACTTGCTTGAAATAGTTTCGATTGGTCTGAAATAGTTTCGGTCTGTCCACATTCATTGCTGCTCGTCAGCAAGGTTGACTTCGGATTGATTCACTGATACCCTTAAGGATTTCGTGGTATAAACCATACAACAAAATATTTATTCCTTGGAGCAGGAATGGAAACAAGGGTTACAGCTTTGGAAAGTAATTTCAGATACGGAAATCAAACAAATAATTAATTTGTGTCTATCATGGCAGACATAATGTCGGGTTTTGGGGACGGAACGGATACGTCTATTCTTCCAACACTAAATATTTTATTTTCGGCTTTAAATACTTATTCAAAATTTCCTTTGACAAAAGTGTGCTTAGAAAAAAGAAGGTACAACTATAATATACTATTGCGTTATTTTTTTATACAGTTTCTATGTAGCTTCGGCTTACGTAGTATACTGCAAATATTTTATTTTATCGTTGAGCAAGAGATTTATACTTTCGATATAAAGTTGAACTGTATGAAATGTTTAATACAGTAGGATTCGTATCGTGCACAGTTAGGCTCACTTCTGAATGCATTGTTTTGTAATTATTATGCCGATAATGTAATCTGTATAGCTACACTATGTAACGTCATTACGTTTAATCGTATATGCCCATGTCATGCACAGTACTCGGTGTTAGATGTATTTTAAGCTGATCAGAGTGAGAGTGATCCGAGAGAGTGGTCGGGGTCGACGTGGTACTAGCTGTAGAGGTAACTAAATAACTTCACCATAGCAACAGTGAAGCTGAATAATAGCAGCCGAAGGGCTGAGTAAGGTGTTGGTGGTCGATCAAGTGGTGATGTGACGCAGATTGCTCGATTGACAAACCTGGAATACAGACTGATTAAATGACCAGTGTGACTGGTAGGCATGTGTGCTGGTGAATGGTTCCTTAGCTCCATGCAAGTAATATTGTATCCGTGTGATAACTTTGGTAGGGTGGGGGGGTGGGGGGCAGGGTTTAACGCCATTTTTCAACACACGATAGGCTATACATGGCGGCCAGTATTATTGGTGGAGGAAGAATGCCGGGAAAAAAACCGGAAAGAGCCACCGACCCACGAGAAGCTACTGGCAAGATTTCTCACATAACTACATTAGCCTAATCCTAGACTCGAACCCACGCAGAGAGAGGTGAGACGGTAGTTATCCGTAACGGAAAGCGCTTTAGACCACTCAGCCAATCGGGGCCCCTTTGGGGGTTTGTAATACCCAGTGTGTGTTGGAATTGTAATGATATTGTATACATCTGAGCAGCAGAGTGTGTGAACAGACCAACTTTTTTAGGCGTCAATTTAGTAAACTGAGGCTTCCCAATATTGCTTATATAGGCCTCAATTTAGTAAACTGAGGCTTCCTTGAAAATACTTAATTAATTTTTTTAATAATTTGAGCAAAAAAAAAAAAAAATAAAAAAAAAAAAAAGACGCCATTGTCGTTGGCGTTCACCCTCGTTGCTGCTATACGTTAACAATTTTTTTACGATGAAAATCATTGTTGAAATTCGAAGAATTTTCACGATGAAAATCCTTTTAGGATTTCACAAACAGACTAATTTGCAAAACTTCACCTCGCAGATCAATCAAATTATTAGATTGGTCAGTGAGTTTGAAATTAATTCTCGTTAAAGAATTATTATGACATCGCATATAGACTGGATTAGTTGGGTCTTCAATAATTAGAAATCCTGGAGGAGCCGTTGGTGCAAATGAATATAGAATATAACCTTGCTGAGCTTGATTTGATTGCTCGAGATTTATTTGATAGCTTCCTTCGATAACGTCACATACTAAATTTAATGATATCACCGAGGATATATTTACGTTGTTCGGAGCGATATGTCTACCGCCGCCATCTGGATCATTATTGTGTTTAAGGGTTTTTATTTCCGGTGATGTTGTTTTTTTCCATTCATCGTGAATTTTCTTAAACCCGATATCGATGGCATAACTGAGATATTTTTTTAATTCGTCGGGGTTATATCCTGGAAGCTTAAACGTGGAAATATCTTCATGGATCTTATACTTCCCTCTAAACATTTCCATAAATTTTTCATCTGATAACACCTCTTGAATAATTTTCGCATGAAATATTTCCATATCGTTGATGATTTTGTTACATGTTTCTACGACGCTGATAAATTCATCTCTGGTGAGAAAGCCAGATTTGAGAGATATTAATAGCAGTGATAGATCGTTATTAAACGCTGTTAAATTTTTTTCGATAGACCCAAAGTGTACAGTTGTTAAAAAATCTGGGTGATTATTCATGAATTTGTTAGGGGAATGATCTTCATAAGTTTTTATTACATTATCAGGTTTCATCTTATCTGTGACATAATCAGATTTTACAGGTTCTGGTATATCAACGGTTTCTTTCTGTCGAGGTGGTAGTTCGGGCCATCCTAACACTGATCTTATAGAACTCTGATAAATATCTACAACATACCCAGGGGAATTAATCTCGATCGCAGATGATAACGTCGGCTCGTGAACCGTTATAGCGATTTTTGATTCTTTTCCAGTGATAGATTTAATTCTTCGTTGTAATTCATTATTGATTTGTTCGATTTGATATGACCCAGTTGGCAACGAGACAACGTTCCAGTCTGGAGTTCCGTCTTCACGATTTTTCCACGCGAACACCAAGGAATTATTTGGTTGTTGACCACCAAATGCTACGGATCTGATATTGGGCCAGCTATGATACACTCATAGTTTTGCTAGCGCGATCTCGCTCACGGGAACGGGAATCGGGAAATTCACACTGAATTCAGGACGCGTTGAGGTTACTGATATCATGCTTGTTTTCACCGGTGTTGTATTTGTTACTATTTGTTGAAGTAGTTCTTGCGACGACATTGTTATTATTATTATTCTGCTCTAATTTTAGCATTGTTGATTTATACAATTGAGCCATCGTTGAGAATTCGTTGTCTGATATTGTTGTGTCATCGAGTGACGATGATATCAACGAGGATAATTGCGAGTATGCGGCAGATGCAATGTGAAATTTAATTACATAATCGTGTAGTTTACTCTGGCTACACGATGATAGTTTTTTTGTGATCCCGGTTAATATACCCGCAATTGTAGCCACCGCAGAAATAGCGATTGGAACTACGACCGGAGCAATCATTGTAACTGAAGATAGTATTATCCCAGCAGCAGTGATTACTCCCGACACCGAGTACACGGTGATATCAACTACGGTTATTCTTCGTTGGTATTTTTTGATTTTTATTTGATACTCCTCACAGAGAGAGCTGAGTTTAGTTTGAAATTCTCTGACTTGATCATAGCGATACTGATACACTGAAGGGATCGTCATTTTATTTTAAAAACACTAGCGTTTTCAATTATGATTTCCCTTTCAGTTTAATTGTTAATTAAATCCACTACGAATTCTACGTACCACGTTACTGAAACCCTGACTAGATTTCTATCTGCGGTCGTTATCGTGAACTGTTCAGATACATCCTTGTCGATGATCGTTGATATCGTATTATTGACTCCAGATGAACTACTTGATGATATATTGAATTGAGTCGGTGATACTATTGTTAATCGATAAATACCCTTGACGGCTGCGGTTACGTGTAGAATGTTGTTTGTGGGCGTCCACGTATACGATCCGTGTTGAATCGTGTATACGATATTGTTGGTGCTCTTATGAGGAATTTTTATTTTTTCAATGACGCTTATCATCCTCGTTGCATCCGTTACGATGTTATTAGTGATCGTTTTAAGCTCATCGATGGATTTTTTAATATCAGGAAGGGTTATTTCAATTTTATCAAATGGGGTTCCGATAAATTTATCAATGATGTTTTTACGAAACATTGAAAACTGTTTCACGTGTTTTTCATATTCGGATTGAAGAGTTGCTAGTTCCAACATAGAATCTTTTATCGAGGCGAGTTTTGGTGTGGTCACTGGTGGATTTCCAAAAAATTCTAACATGGGTTTGTCAATGTTGTCAATTATATTTCTTTGTAATTCAGTAAACTGATCAAATACAACTATATGATCGTCATACTTATCATTGAGCGATTTCAATGAATTCGCCGTGTTATCGAATGTTGCTAATTTATCCGTAATTGTTGAAACAAGTACACCTGGTTTGAGTTTACCCTGATCGGAAAATAACGCGATAGCATCCTCTGCTGCGTCTCGTCGTTTAACTAAAATATCATCGAGGGAGACATTACTAGTTTTCAATTTACCCTGACGATCTTGAAATACAACTATTTCACCAGGATCAACACTTGCTAGGTTCAATGTTTCGGCTATTTCATCTTCGATTAGTTTTTTAACACCCTTGATTTTATCAAGGATTTCAACTCCACCAGTATCAGGTTTCTTCAGCGTTGATAAAGGTCGTCCCCAAATATCAATCATTGTTATCATAAAAATCTTTTCTATGTTTAAAATCTAAAAGATTTCCAATCAAAGATTTTCAATCCAACGACCGCTAGTATACTCATTTACTACTACATGGGGTGGCTTTGATTGTGATTTCATCAAAGATTCTCGTGAAATAGCATCCAGTACGTTTAATACTTCATTGCCACATATGGGTGGGTCAAGCATTGTTTGTGTTGGTAACGTGGAATACCAACGGGGTATTTTTAATTTACTTACATAGCGGTTAAATTCCTTCGGAGGCGCTAATCCATATGAGTCAAAATAAATAACCCCGCGTGGATCAATCGCGTATGCAACCCAGTGAGTTCCAGGTCCATCGCTGTTATCTAGATTAATAATACCGGTTTCAACATCATTTGGTTGTGCCGGTAACTGATCTTTCATAAAAACACCTCTGAAGTTTTTAATCGCGAGTTTTTTAGCGGCATCAATTAAATCAAAATTGGACATAGGTGTGAAATCCGAAGGATTTCCAATCGAAGACTCTCGAGTTAGTAAACCGGTCCTAGTCTCAGGCCGCTTCCGCTGTACCATGAATACGGGGTTCCTGGTAGTCTTAGACCCTTTCCTTTTTTTTTACTAGATCCACGGACGGATCCGCCTGTTGCTTTCTTTAGTGCCATTCCTGCCGCGGTACCAACGGCTCCTAACGCTGCCGCTTTAGCTACCGCTGGGGCCGCTGCGGCAATCAACCCTGGAATCAACCCTAACAACGGGAATATACCACCAGTCTTTTCCATGTTTTTAATCGCGCTCGCAGAAAGAGTAACCTGAACTCCCTTTTTTTCTTTAAACGCTTTATTAAAATGATTAACCTGAGTCTTCGTCAGCGATAGTTTATTCATTTGATTAGGTTTCAGCGTTATTGTGGTTCCACATTGCTTAGCTGATTTGGATTGTAATTTTTTTAGCTGACCAGGTGTCAACTTGACATTGATATTACTATACGACATTATACAAAACAGATTGATTCTAAATCGCTTGCGATTCAATAGAAAAATCCAAAGGATTTTCATTGCACAGCAATTTTCAATCAAAAATTCGTAGAATTTCCAATTACAGATTTTCCACTGGTGCATCTACCAGTCTCATTCGTCCACCCACACCTTCGAGTATCATTGATTTATCACTGAGAATGACAGCAACCGCTCTATAATTAGCAATACCACCAGGACGGGTTACACGAGCTCGGAAGTGTATATCAACGACGGACTGTCTCATCAAGTCAAGATGTTCCAACGAAAAGTAATAAATCGGATACAGACTTTTAAAATCGAACTGTGATATTTGTAGACCAGTATCGACATTTTGATCGCGTCCCATATACGACAGCAACCGATGATAAACTCGTGCAACGTGGTTGTTTTCATAGTTAAGTTGTATATCCTCTGATGGTTCTTGCTGTCCGTTTATTCTCAGCGAGACTTCATTAACACCTATCTGATCAAATATCATATGGGAACGTTCTTGATCGTTTAATCGCGCAAGATTCTGTAGCGCAAGAAATATGTGACGTGGAGCTGAAATACCCTGTTTTGATGCTAGATGCCATGTAAGTGTACCATCAATATTAGAATCCATGGTATCTGTGGACGTTGTCAACCATCTTAATAATCTCTTTCCCCCCTGATCCATAAATGATAGTAACCGTGGTTCTATTGACAACGACGGAGTCAACACTGGCATCCACAGTGATAGTTTTGATAAAACGACCTTACCGGCGGCAGCGCCAGTGCGCCAGATTGCAGCATTATCAGTACCCCTTCTCGTTAGCGCTATAGTATGCTTTACTCCATAGATAACTTTTCTGACGTTTCTACAAAATCCAAATATGTGATGCAACGGAATCGCACATGAAAACCGTCGATGCTGTCCCTGCAACGTTGCTACTCGTGTTGCAAACCCTAGGTTGTAACTGGGAATATTATTTATGACATTAAAATCAGCAGCTGGTCTTGTATATCCGGCTGGTGCTGGATTAGCTGCTGTATCTCGTGTTGCTTTTACTCTAGAATACTGGACGTGCTCAGCGTTATCAGTAATATCCTTCGCGAACATCATAGACGGACCAGCTGATCTAGTATAGTCATCAGAATATCTCGCTAACCCGATTATTCCGGTAGCAATATCAACCTCGCGTTCAATAGATTCGATTTCTCTTCCATCAATGAGATATCTTGCACTTTCAAATAACGCCATGATGCCATTGTTAACAAAACCAACTCGGATAGTTGGGTCATTTGCATATGGTGTATTATCATGCTGTAAAAGTTCACCTTCGACTTCAATAAAGGCTTCAGCGGGTAAAAAGTATTTACTGGTACCATGAACTTGAAGTTCGATTCTCCCCCGAAGATCAGGTTGTACTGCGTGATAGGCAAAAAATTGATAATCGCGTACAGAATCATCTTTAAGTACTGGGGCGTCCATGTCAAATGCACTATCAGGGTTCTGTTTGAACATTTTTTATTATATATCCGATGGTCTAAATTGGAGGCGAAAATGTAAATTGCTTGGGAAATCCTCGATTTTTAATTTCAAAGATTTTCATCGACGTCTTCGACGTTTGTTTAATCCACTTCCCGCTATCATATTTGCTGTTATGTTATCCTGGGTGTTAGTGTATGACGGAGTCATCATCGATGATGAAATCATTGACTGTAGTTTTTCATCTACTGCGTTATTTATTAGTTTACTAACCCGCGCAGGCATAACCGCAGTAGATGGCAACGGCAATGGTTTCTTTGAAAATCTAGATTTCCCCCGTCGAACTAATGATGTTAATTTATCTTTCGCGGCTGAAAACGCCTTCCCGGCAAGATCACCAGCGAAATCTCCGATTTTGCTAATACCCTTATCCCTGATAACATCAATGGCTTTCATTGATAGTTGTTTTACTAGCGGAGCCACTTTTGGAGCCATTCTTGAAAATAATCCCATTATAGTATTACCGAGACCATCTCCATAGTATGCTCGGTATTTTGGCAATCGTGAGTTTACCACGTAGACGTTAGTTGGTTTATCATGGTTGTAGTGTATGATCATTCTCTATTCAATTGATATTTATCTAATCGTGAAACTCTTCGAGTTTAATCGCTATGATAACCATGAAAATTCGTAGAATTTTCCACTAACTCTTCAATGAAATCTCGATATGTTGCAATATCCATGATACCACCTTGAAATAACCGCCTACAGATATCAGCAGCTTCATTGATTATTTCTGGTAAGTTATTCCCGGCTCGTTTTCCTCCTACGAGTATTTCTAATCGTGCTATATCACCGAGAATATTGCCAGGACATGAAATTGCAGGCAATTTCGCTGATATCCCACTCCCAAACGTCTCCGAGGGGCGGGATTCCTCATCTTCAAATAATTTAAAAAGCTCTGCATCATCACCAGTTGCACCTTGTGTATCTATTTCTGAACCGGATTTTGATTTTTTAGGTGAGAAGGATATTTTCTTCGAAGATTGTTTCCGCCGCTGCAATTTTTGTGATTTTTGTTGTTGTCGCAGTTCTTCATATTGATTGTTTACGCGATTTACTATTTTCATGTATTCAATGTATGATGTATCTTCACTTGGTTTAATCTGACTTTTTCCAGTTTTTATTTTGTAAATCACATCAGCGTAATGTTGTATATTTTTAATATATCCATGTTGCTCTGGTTTCAACATTTTTTTTCTGTTTTCATAAGTCGTAACAACAAACGTAGGAATATCTGCTGGTTTAGTGTTATCAATTGCTGCTATCCCCCTCTCGTTAAATCTCTCCCGTAAACCCTCTACTGTTCTTCTTGATTCAAGTGGCAATTCTTCAGGGGGATCTCTTCGAGATTCATCACCGACATCAATACCACTTTGTCGTTGTATGTCCATCTGAGTTGCCATATCACCTGAAAGTTTTTGTATAGCCTGTTTTGTTTGTCCAGTTTCGATTGCTATTTTTTCAAGTTCACCAAGAAGAGGTCTCTCTGTTCGTTTTCCTTGTTCAGGGACATCTCCGTATATAGCTCGTTCAGTAGCTTTTTTCACATCTGTAGTTGCAGTAACAATCGGCTTAAAGAGTTGTTCAGAATCCTCTGTAAAATCAGTCTGAAGTAATTGTCGCTGTTGAAGTTTTTCACGTATACGATCACGAAGGGGTAATAGTTTATTAAGAGCGCTAAGTCGTTCTTTTGTGTTCCGTGTGGTCAATGATTGTCCTACCATTATTGAAAGAGTATCAGTATTGTTAAATTGCAAGCAATTTCAATTTGAAACTCTTTGAGTTTCCATCGAAGATTTTCATTGCAATTGGAATTGCTTTGCAATTGGAATTGCTTTGCAATTCACCAAGTAAAAAAAAAGAAATCACTAGATTATACACCAACCCATTATACTTCCCTGTTGTTGTACGGGGTTAATTCACACACACAATTTTACTTCCTCGTTACATGCATAGGTAGTGATATACATGTCATACAATTACCCGTACCGGTTATACAACAAAGGAGGCTCTCTACGCGTGGGCTCAGCTTGCTCCATTAACGTTTTTAATTGTCTCACCTTACAATTAATAAGTTTTCTGCTTTCATAATCTAAGCTTAATTGCTTACGTACATGTTCTACGATGCTACATAATGGTACAAACACATTAACGTCTTCGGTATTAACTAAACTTTCACGAATAAGTTTTTGTAAGCGCTTAATTAAAAAATATTTCTTAGCGAGTACATATTTTCCATTTTGTTCTGCAAATTGTATGTCCTCGAAATCGGTCATAATTTGATCACAATCTAACCCTGAACATAATTTTACATTTTGATCTTTAAGCTTGTTGATTTCAATAACAATACATTTGAGATTTTCAAGATTCATATTATATAAAAATATGTTTGTTGAATTGCTTGAAATAAACTCAAAGTGTTTCACAAAATGAATTCTGGACACGCTAAGGTGTTGATCATCTTAGCATATCCAGAAGCTTAGCGCGATTATAGGTGATACAATGGATGATGTATTATACATATACGACGGCACTTACAACCCCTGATCTAGTGTATAGGCGGTTGTATTATACATATACGACGGCACAATTACATCACATCACCGTTTTGAACCCCCTTGGTGTATTAATACATCAAGCGGTGCTCAACGGTTACATATAATCACGAAGCGTATTCCCCACGAGTAGAGTCTAACTCATCAAATAATGTGTTTGACCTACAAGAGGATACGTTTGATGCGTGGACGCACAGACAACACACAACAATAGATTATAGGCGATTATGGTATTTACAATGCAATGAATGACGACGGCACAACAATAGATTATAGGGTGACACAATGAATGAATTGATTCAATGACAATGAATGATAATGGTATGTACAATGAATTGATTTCAATGACAATGGATGACGCGGGCTATTCTACATTCAAGTACAAAACAAACCTCAAAATCAAAACCTGGTTTGAATGTCAATAATAACGTTCACACCACGTGTGACGGTGTGGTTTGTTTTGTACTTGAATTTCGAGCTAAGCCCAAATATAACACAAACGGATTTGTATATAACCACTCATTACAACGAAGTGACATAGAGAAATGTGTGCTTGTAATTGTTTGTTGTGTTTAATAGCGATCACTGACAACGTTGAATTAACACATAATACTTGAAGTAGACACTAAAAAAAAGAATTAAATACGACGTGTATATAAAACAGTTCTGTTAATACTTGAAAAAAGACGAAATTGATTATGTGTTATTGAGATTTATGACAATTATAACAGGCAATTAAAAACTACTTCCGCGTTCAACGGTAACTCTGTCATTGGTGATTAGTCGTACGCGCGTTACCTAACGGAGTTATTCCCCTTGTGAAATTGCAAGTGAAAATCTTCGATTTTCCATTTCCAATGCAAGTTTACGTAATTATACATAAATAAACTGAATTTTGTTTTTAAAACGCTTTGAAAAAGCCGACTTGGTTATATTTTCTGCAACGCATTGAATAGAATATGGATAAATATCGAAATACTTACCAGCTGCGGTTATTGACTGAAATACTATCTCCGTGTTATTTTCAGTATTAAACGACTTTACTGGTCTCTTCCCAATTGATTTACAAGTACCAGTTTTTCCAGATGCAGTATTCTCACTTTGTGTAACAGCTCGTAAATTATTCAAAGAATTATTAGTCTTAATGCGATCAATATGATCAATAACAAAACCATCCTTGATCAATCCATTAAACACCTCGAATACAAAACGATGATTATAATAATTCTTCCCTCCAACATTAAACCTCAAATACCCCATACCATTATCACCCCCAACAGATTTCTTATTTTTACAGTGTCTAACAACACCATCACGAGAGGCTTCGTAATTTTCAATAACAGGATGTCTTTGAAATTCTTGGTTCATTATACTAATATATCTATTTGTCTAAATCATTATTTGGTTTAGATATATTATTTGAAAATCTTTTTATGTAGTCGTTGGCAGTTTTTATGATTTTGCCGTTGGCAACGTCATTGACGTCATTGACAGCGTCAGGAGTTTTTAATTTTTTTTGTCATAATAACGCTTCAACTCTCTATAACGCTTGCCATCACAATTGAAACATAACTGCGACTTGCCTCTTACACCTACCCCACAATACAGGCACGGAAGAGGACCATTACTTCCCCGACGAAAACTTTGCATATGATACCCACAGAATTCATTTCTGCATGATTTGTTACACGGAGTCTTTGATCCAATCATAAGCCATTTGCAATGATTCATTATATAAAAAACTTTTTATTTAAATACTTGTTTTAATTATAATATGAAAGAATTCAAGAGATTATCGAAATTTAATCTCGATAGAGTTTCTGTTCAACCGAAACGTCTAAAGGACGATAGCATGAAGGAGTTCAAGAGATTATCGAAAATTAATCCCCGATTTAATCGAGATAGAGTTTCTGTTAAACCAAAACGTCTAAACGACGATAGCATGAAGGAGTTCAAGAGATTATTGAAAATTAAACCAGAATTTAATCGGGGTACTAAATTCGATCTCGATAACATCTCTGATATGAAAGAATTCAATAGATTATCGAAAATTACGCCTTGGAAAAATGCTAGATTTAATCTCGATAGAATCTCTGATATACAAAAAAGTCTAATAGATGACAAAACCCTGTTGAGTAAAATCAGCGAATGTTTTAATGAATTTAAGCATGATGGAGCATCTCATGCGTGGTCGACATTTCGAATTATACACGAGGATGTCAATGTACCCGTAATCGATGCTACCATGAACGATGCAAGAGCAGTTGAGATACTTTCACACCTTGGCGGGAAATCCAAAGGTGGAAATTCCAAAGGTGGAAATCCAAGGGATTTCAAGCAAAGCAATTCCCAGCGGAGGTATTTTTTTAGAATAAAATTCATTATCGAAGACGAAGGTGAATGGATTATCAGAGATAAACTTGATCCAATCCTCAAGGATAAAAAAAACTGTCATTGTGAGTAGAGATTCCAAACCAGGAATTTTAACTGGAATTGACAAACCATACTACGAGAAATCTTACCCTGTAACAGCAGTTGTTTACGGAATATATCCGTTAAATGATAAGCCAAGTATCGCAAAACTAGCTCCGATGAAAACATCGTCAAGGCTCAATTGTGTAGCAACACGGGTAATGGAACACTTCACAAATGCATCCCGGGGAAACAAACTAACTGAACAACGACTTAAGAAAATAACCGAATGGGAACTGACAGTGAAACAGCGCGGGGCAATGATTTCCGATATTGCTAAATTAGAAGCATCATTAAAATTTCCAATATCGGTAGCAACGATAACCGGAGAAGTATTATACGAACCGAAATATCAATCGCGAGGAGCTCCAATTGAAATTATTGATCATAACAAACACGCGTGGACGGCTGCAGTAAATGTATTTCCACGAGAACGAATCGTGAGATATATCCCCGGGGAATTTTCCAAGGATGTTTTCCACGAAGAGAGATTATTCGATGCTATTGCTGCGTTGTGTAAAGATGATCCTGTGTCAATGTGGTTACTTAGAAGTGATGAAGATCCCGAAATAGGATTTGATCAGTTTGTAAGACCAAATGGAGAATTATATCGCGTTGAAGAACTAGATAACAGAATGAGAAAAATCGCTAATGAATTTTCACCGGAGAGTTTCCATGAAAAACTACTCGCTGATAGCTTTACAATTCCATCAGTGGTAGCTCACTTCGCAAGAGAAAAGAACTCATAGCGTCCAACACGAAGTGATTTTCTCGAGGATGTCAAATTCAGTTGCGTCGAATTTAGTCATGGAGGATTATGGAATACAAAATACTCACGTGATGGTATGATTTCAATTGATATATCCGCGTGTTATCCTGGAAGTTTTCTCGGGTATGGAGAATGCTCTGAGTATTTTAAACGATTTGGACACCCCACGCATGAAATGACTCGTGTTGCGATTAATGGTCGTTTGCCTGATTTTGATTTAACCGGATTCGCTCGTGTGATATCATTTGAACTTGCTGCAGGGTTACATCCGTGTAGTTATCTTTGGCTTGGTAGACATATGTCTGTGAAACACTGGATGCCAATAGTGTTATTGCGGTATATGATTGATTGTGAGATGTTACAATCGTTGATTGTCGGTGAAGCTATTATATGCTATCGCGCGCAGAAGGATGTTTGGTTACCACAACCCGATCTAGATCGTATAATTGATGAAATACGAAAAAAAATTTCAGATGGAAATGGAAATTGCAAAGCAATTTCAACGAAGATTTTAAATGAAGAAGAAATAATGAAATTGTCTAGGCAGGTATTTGAAATTAAAAACAAAACAGCCAAAGATTTCGGACGAAAAATAATCGGTAAATTCACTCAAGGTGGAAGATTTGACAATACAAAATACTCTTCGAGGTTGATCATAGACGTCGCTGAATACGATTTTATCATAGCGGATTTAACGAAACAGGGAAAACTTGTAACCCGTAAAGATGCTTTTCTATCCAATGGTGAGAAATTAGGTACGGTTGTTACCTATTGTGATGGATATAATTCCCAGTACACACATTTGAGAAGTTCTATGCTAGCTTATGCTTGTATTAATCTATTTTCGATGATAAATAGATTTCCAGATACCGCGGTTAGAGTAGCTACTGATTCGATGTATATACACAACAAATACAAATCGGATGTAGCGGCATTCACAGATCCCGAGGAAGCGTGGGGACGTTGGCGATTTAAAAAGGAAACACTACATGAGTATTGTAAATCCGCAGACGTTGCCAACGACGATAAATACTTGAAAAGCAACCAATTATCAGAATTATCTAATGCACCACCGGTATCTGATCCCGTATGTAGATACAAGACAGTTTATTTAAACGGTTGTGGTGGATCAGGAAAGACAACTCGTGCAATTGAATTATTTCGTCGGTCAACCATGATTGTGTTAACACCAACTCACAGACTCGCCAGAGAGATGATAGCGCGGGGAGTAAAAGCCTGTACTTATCATAGCTTCTTTCGATGGAAAGGCAATACATGGACTCCTGATCGAATGGGCGATAAATTCATTCCTGAAATCATAATCTGGGATGAAATATGCACGGTATCGTTGACAGTATTACAGACATTTCTTGAATGGTTGTTATTGAAAACTACAAAAGTCGTCATGTGCGGGGATCACGGCCAACCACAGCCATTTGTTGGTGGATCTCCACATGAGTGGTTGAAGAATCATGTAGACTATTATGAAGAAATTAATACCGACCATAGATCACTTGATGAACAATTACGAGAATTCAAAGCGCTAATTAGATTACAACCGGATAAAATCCAATGTGAAATAGCGCGTGAAATAATTTCAGAAACTCCCATGAATGATTTTTGGGAAACATGGAAGCCAGATGATTTGATAATCGCGAGTAGAAAAATAGTCAGAGACGCACTTCAGATGAAGTTATTTGAATTACATAAACGTAAATTTGCAACACTTCCAGTACCGTTGTGTTATAGACCAAAAGATACCCGACGACAAAATATCGACGTTGACATTCCTGGACAACAACAAAAACAGAATTTAGTATTAAATGATATTGTGCTGGTTGATATTAGCGTCGTTGAAGATGCATTGGGGAACTCAAAGAGTTCTGCTGATAATTCCCCATGGACGTTAGGTTATGCAGCAACAATACACTCTTCACAGGGATTAACTATCACAGACACAATTGTTTGGATAGTAGATAATCGCATTGAGTGGTCAAATTTAGTTTATCTCGCAGTGTCCAGAGTACGGCGAATAAACCAACTTCGAAGAATCGTCGTTGACGATGATATCACTGGTGATTTTATCACTGGTGATATAATCAGAAAAAAACTCTCTGGTTATAAACAACAGGATAAAAAAAATAAACGAGAATTTGACATTGATGCTGAATTAATAATTACGCTGAAGCAACAACAGAATAATCACTGCGCGAGTTGTAATTGTATAATGCGTTGGCAGTATTCGGATAAAGATCCTCGCCAATTCACCGTAGACAGAAAGAATAGCAGTGTAGGTCATACCAACGATAACGTTATGCTGACTTGTCTTGAGTGCAATAGACGCAGAGGTGCCAGCACCTTAGGTGCTAGTTAAGACCACGCGGTGGTAATTGAGTATCCTCAGGAATTACCTGTAGTTGTTGTCGAGTAAATCCTCGCTGAGGAGCAGTTGAATCCAGTCTATAGATTGCTGGTCTAGAAACGCTACCCGTTGATCGTGTTATACCGGATATCTTGTGCGTCGTGACACTCCAAATAGGATCGGTAGCTCTTTTTTTACCACCCTCAAGCTCTCCTGGTTCGTATAAGTACCTTACAATGACATTACTACCAAGAATTGGTTCTTTGAAATCTTTTTGTGGTTGTACGGGTATATAATTCTTTTTAATAGCGTTGACAGATTTCATGTTAATTGTTCTAGTAATCTCATTATTGATTGCGGTAACTACACCTGGTAATCTCTTGACCCATTCACGGGATCGTTTATCCTGGATGAATTCTTTCGCGTATTGATATCCAAATAACCGCTCAGCAATTGTCCGATTAAATCGTTCAACAATTACCTGATCGCGATGTAGCGCAGTGTGTCCTCGTCTGATGGCGACATTATGATGTTTCATCGTTGTTAAAACAGCGCCTTGAAATTCCTTGCCAGGATCAACTTGTAACAGATTTGGCCAGCGCAGAGGACCTCGTCGATAATTTTTTTCAAATGCAGAAGCTACTTCAGTAGATGATTTTGTCCTTAGCGGTTCTGCTTGTTTGTATCGACTCGCAATATCAACTACGGTTAACGCGTATTTGTAACCGTTGTCATGCGGCAGAAATAGTATATCAGCTTGATGAACTTCATTAGGAACGGTCACATCAAAATGCGAGTAGTTAATTCGTTTAGGCGCTGGTAGATAAATTTGCCATATAGCTTGTTTAGATAACCAGTTTGCCGCTGTAGTTTTTTTTTCATCGCTGCAGCGCTAGCGAGTTTACTTATTGCTGCCTTGCCTCTCCAGTATCCTCTCGGAGAATAATAAATAGATTCCATATTTTTAATTACCAGCACCTAACATCAATTTACCCTTCATAGCAGATTTTACCAACCACGAAGCCAATTTTTCTTTGAAGGATTTATCAGGAATAGCATTTAACGCATGAATTAATTTCACATCCGCAAGATGTCTGTGTTGAAGATTGCTGCTTTTATATGCAACATCATGAGCATGACACGCCTTATCAATAGCGTTTATTGGATACTCGCCGGGTCGGGGCAGATTTTGATCATCAAGTCTGATATCTAATCGTGTTCCCGGTCCACAGTAGCTATATCCTGGAAGGTGCTTTTCTCCTGGATACTTTGCCCACGGTGTTCCTGGGAGTTTTGCTAACTTGGCTGCAATATCACCTCCTCGTTTTTTTTTAAAGGTTTCGTGGAAGTAAATCTAAATTTTTTCGTACTACATTGTACGCATTTACCAGAAAGCGCTGATCGATTATTTTTCGTTGTAATCGTCGTCAAGTCATTTGTGCCAGTACGCGTCCTACATTTCACACAATATAGATCCATAATTTATATATAACGGCATGAATGTAATTGATTATTCAGCTACGAGACGACGGGAACCTATTAAACACAATGCAATGTTACCAAATTCTATTCGCGCGATTATCATCGGACCATCTGGAAGTGGTAAAACACAATTGCTACTTAATTTGATAACGAGATGGATGAAGTGGGATAAGTTGTATATGATTGCTCCGAGTGTAGATGATCAGCGATGTTATGAAGTGTTAAAGGATTTTAACGAAGCCGCGCGAGAAATTAACGGCGATGATATCATTGAGTTTATAACCGATATCGAAGAGGCACCTAGCATTGATGATATTGATGGAAGTATTAACAATTTAGTCGTATATGATGATATCATGTTGGAGAAACAAAAAAATCCAGCAATGATATTTTCCAGAGGCAGACATAAAAACACAGATGTGATATATGTCACTCAAAAATACGCACAGATTCCAAGTGTAAAAAGAGAAAATTGCAATTTAGTATGCGTATTTAACGGTACTGGAAAATACACATTACAAAATATTTTTAATTACTGGTGTGACGGTGATATGGATTTTAATAAATTTAGAAATTTCTTTAACGGCGCAAGAGCTACCCCTCACGGATTTATCACGATAAATTTATCAGATCCTCGGACACGATATCGAGTCGGACTTGATCAAATATTTAGTTAACGTATAGCAGCAACGAGGGTGAACGCCAACGACAATGGCGTCTTTTTTTTAATTTTATTTTTTATTTTTTTGCTCAAATTATTAAAAAAAATAATTAAGTATTTTCAAGGAAGCCTCAGTTTACTAAATTGAGGCCTATATAAGCAATTTTGGGAAACCTCAGTTTACTAAATTGACGCCTAAAAAAGTTGGTCTGTTCACACACTCTGCTGCTATCTGTCTTTTTGATTGAATCATTTTTACAGTCTGGGTAAACACAAAATCATATTTCACTATCTGAGTGAATATGTTTTTACTATATGAGTAAAATACCACATTGTTTAAAATTTCAGTTAAACACATTCTTATTTCGTTGCGAAATCACTGTGAATCATTCACCTCTTGTCATTGTACTATGTAAGGTCATTCATTTGTTATTTCGTTTTTAAGTTGGTGTGGATTATGTTCATTGATCGATTATTTTGATATTATACGTACATAATTTTCATATTTTTTTTCTTCTTCTCATTAGTCATTAAACATTTTATCGCCATCAACAACATTCTGTTATAAATTCGAAATCCATCCGGTTACCTTGTTATAACATGATGCGAAAACGATTATGAATACATGCAGTTTGTTACCAGGAATCAGCAGAAACAACGTAGACCTAGAAATGCTGGCGCAGTATGCGACAACAGAACATGATCTAATTTGCTTGCAATTGGCGCTAACGTTCAAGTGAGTAGTCTATATACGTGACAGATAAACATGAAGTTATGTCAAATGCGAACAATGCATGCTTGTCGGTTTCGAATATACTGGTTCAAGCCAGTTCAAATCGGCTGATACAAAAGATAGTGATTATTTGAATAATGACATTATAACTTGTTAGACATTAATCCGGGTTTAAAAAGTAGTACACTCTATATGGGCGATATTTAAAGACTGATGGTAACTAAAAAAAATTATACATGGGTGGGGATGTTAAGAAACGGATCGAAATGATGAGAACAGTGATGTCCTTTTTCTTTAAGTAAAGTATCTTGTAACATTTGGTTATTGTTGCAGAATTTAACGCTATTTTTCAGCACATGATAGACTATACTTGGCTGCAAGTGTTAATGGTGGAGGAAGAACCCAGAAGATAACAAAACCGGATAAGAAACAGCGACTCACGATATCCTACTTGCAAGCTTTCTCACATACCCACATTGGCCAAATCCGAGACTTGAACCCTCGCTAAAATAGGTTATATCACATTGATCCGTAATGGAGAGCTCTTATGATTATTCGGCCACTCGGGCCTCCCCCTCCTGTTACATTTAGTAGTGAATATATGAAATAATAACTTGTAGTATAACATAAACCGGGGGGGGGGGGGCGGGAAGGGCATTGAAAATCAGCAGTTTTTCTGGATATGTTACCAATAAATCAAACTGATTTAAGTTAGTCTTGAACAACAGTAACAATAGTTCGCAAATAAATAAGATAGACCTGTATTTGCCTTAAGCTGCATTGTATGGTGATGACAATAACATAGGTTCTCCATATAGTTTGATAATGATAATAATGACAAACTTTCCAGTCCCAAACATAATGATTGTCCCCTCCACAAAAGGCTGGAATATTTTTTTATTTTTTTGAGAAATTGATGTATGTTGCATGCGTTACATATATTTATCCGTGCGTCCGTCCATCTATTTATCCATCTAATGTTATGTATATTTCATTTGCAATGTTAGTTTTCTTGATTTGATTTATTTATTGCTTTTTTTATGTAGCTTTTGTATCCATGAAATGTTATGGATAAGTTATTTGGTCTTGACCCTGTCCAAAGTCCGGTTCATTTGCTACCTGGTACGAACGATTTATTTTAGTTTTTTAAGCAATATAATCATCTCAGTTAGAGTCCAGAACACTGGCAATTACGCATGAAATGCCGGGTCTACTTCTTGTTTACCACATTTTATAATATAATTCTAGTAACAGACCTACTAGCTATGACCAAAATTTTACTTATAAACATCTGGAATATTCCAGAATGGAATTATCCATTAGGTCAGTTGTCGTACAAAATTGTAATCTGAGGTCAAGTGGAGAGCTATATAATCGTGGTTATCTAGTAATTTTGCATTCACGCTGTAATATCTAATTAAAATCAGTTGTATTATAGATGTGTCTTGTGTTTCTTTTGGGATACAATTTATTTATTCAAATTATTTAATTTAAGTATGTCTGCTCTGTAAATACAAAGTGATAAAAAAGAACAATCGTTCTAAAACGAGATTTGGATTTTTAGACCCACTATGTTCAATTTCCCTTGAGGCTTTGATAGGCCTACCATGTTCAATTCCCTTTGGGACTAAAAAGGCCCAGCATGTTAAATTCCCCTTGAGGCTAGATAGGCCCACCATGTTAAATTCCATTTGAGGCTATATAGGTCCACCTTGAGGCTATATAGGCCCAAGCCCTTTTTGACTGGATTTCCCACTGAGGCTATATCGCCCCACATTACCACTGACGTTTTCAGCGCATTACCCCTCTAGTCATTTTGTGAAATACACCTAGCCATATCTGAATATATGTTCCAATTCTGGCATTGAAGTCATCAATGACGAGCTTGTCTGCTATCTATATTTCTGTGACGAGAGACTACCGGTCTTAATATAATAATAATAATAATAATAATAATAATAATAATAATAATAATAATAATAATAATGCTTTATTTATAGAGGTGACTCATTAGTCAAGGACTAATCTCCGTTGAGGTCTCTTAAGAAGATTATAACAATGGACATTGTATGAAGATAGCAATAATTAGTGCTTACTTTAGCATGTTTAGTTTTAAAATACTAAATTTCATTATCTGTTAGAAACACATGCATGCTCCTGATATCTCTTCTTAAATACTCTAATATCTTCAGCCGATTTTACATGTAGTGGAAGCTTATTCCACAGAATTGTATTGAAAACTCTTTTTGAATTGCTCTGTTTTTGGTTTTTGTACTAAAAGGTTTCCATGTAATATTGATCTCAGCTGGTATTGTGTTAAAAAAAAGGCATGAATAAGTCCTGAATATACTCTGGTGCAGTTCCATGTAGAAATTTATATAAAAGAATTGCCTTGTGAAAATCTATCCTGACATATATTGTGAACCATTTGAGTTTTGAAAATAATGCTTTTGAGGGATGATCAACAGATGCATCACAAATTACACGTGCTGTTCGTTTCCGGAGTTAATAAATCCTGTAAAGCTTATTTTTAGCAGTTTCCCATACATTAGAACAATAATCCATTGTTGGAAGAATATATGACTTTTAGTATAGATTGCGAGTTTCCATATGTAAATATTTCTTGATTCTGCTGAGAAGGGCAATTTTTGATGAAAGTGTTTTACAAAGCTTATCAATATGGTCATTCCATAATAAAATATTATCTATGAACACACCTACAAGACTTTAATTTTTGACATTTTCTAATGGATGATTATTTATTGCAAAAGATAGTTTTGGATTCCTTGACTTCTGTAGCTTTTGTGTCGTCCTCAGAATCATACATTTTGTTGTACTTTCATTAATTACCATCCTCTTTTGTTATGCCCAGTTTTGGACTCTAATAAGGACTGAGTTTAATCTTGTTTGGATAACGTAAGTATCAGAACTAGATGCATACAAGGTTCCATCATCTGCAAACAAATCTGTATTTGTGAATTCGTTATTTAATGGTAGATCATTGATATAGATAAGGAAGATGAGAGGGCCCAAAACTAAGCCTTGAGGGACTCCTGAATGAATAGTTCGAGCCTGAGATCTAATATTGTCAGTGTTTACTTGCTGAGACCATATGTATAAGTATGATCTAAACCAGTTTAAAGAAGGATTCTCAAACGTGTAACAGTTCAACTTTTGCAGCAGAATTGCATGATCAACAAGATCAAAAGCTTTCTTGAAGTCAAGAAAAACAATCCAACTCATATGTCCATTATCCATTTCATTCAAACAAAGATCAATTAATTTGGTAAGTACTGGTTGACACGAGTGGTACTTTCTAAATCCTGATTGCGCTTTATGAAATAGAGCGTTTGTTTTAAAAATACAGGTAGAATTGTTATTGGTCTGTAATTTCCTGGATCCTCCTTGTCTCCTTTCTTAATGATAGGTGTAACCTTTGCACATTTCAGTCTTTCTGGAAAATTACTACTCATTATACTTAAATTTATGATATGCTTTAGTAACTTTGTTATTACTGGTGCAGCAATTTTAAGAATTCGTGGACCAATACCATCCAATCCAGAGGATTTATTAAATTTCACCTTAATAAGCATATAAAAAACATCAGCTTCACTAACATTAGCTATTGAAAAATAATTATCATCAGGAATTTTAGTTCTTATAAATAACAGAAGAGAATCAAGTTCAATAGGGATGTTAGCCTGGTTCTGAATACTGTTA
This sequence comes from Unio pictorum, assembly GCA_030141615.1. Taxonomy (NCBI): domain Eukaryota; kingdom Metazoa; phylum Mollusca; class Bivalvia; order Unionida; family Unionidae; genus Unio; species Unio pictorum. The sequence goes on from JARLTB010000224.1 coordinate 8,100,062, forward strand.
CTGGAGATCCTTATGAAGACATTGTTGAATATTTCTATAATGTATTGCAAAGATGTTGGTATATCATCATTTTGCTTACGTCTTATTATATTATGCTTATTTTGACAACTGTTCTTGGGTGGGCTCAGCTCCTTTAAATGCTTCCACCATGTTTTGGTACTCTTACTTTCATTAATAGCCTGTTTATAGCAGCTCTCTTTTGCCTTATCTATCATTTGCTTAGTTTTATTCCTCCACTTTCTATAGCCTTTCATGTCTTTTTTCTTGTGGAAATTATCTCTTAGGTGCCTAGCCTCATTGATCTCAGAGATAATCCACTTGTGTGTAATTTGGTGTTTAACCCTTTTTGTTTTAATTGGGGCACGCTTGTATAAGGCTGCATTGAACTTCTGATACCATTTGGCTAAAGCAGTGTTGACATCAGCTATATTGCAGACTGATTGAAAGGGCCTGCAAACTAAATCATTTAAGAACATTTCCTCATCAAACTGGTTAAAGTCCCGGTATTATATTTCAATGTGTTGCCCATTTGTAGATGATTTCGGCACATGTCTAGTTATACAGACTGGGTAGTGTCACTTAGTGCATACCCCAGCACATTTATTTCACTTATGTTTTCAGGTTTATTAGTACAGACATGATCAATGATAGTAGCACTTTTGTATGTTACTCTGGTTGGAGTGTTAATTAATTGAGTAAAGTTGTAAGTTACTTATCCATGTTAATGTGGAATTTTCATGCAATGTTAAAATCACCTAATATGATAGTTTCTAAATCTTCCTTTAGTAATTCGTTTTGAATTTGAGCCTCAAATTTATCAATCTAATCAGCTGTGGAACTAGGTGGCATGTGAACTGAACATAAGAGTATTGGCTTTGATTGGGCAAGGGTTACTTTGATCCATGTACTCTCTTCCTCAATAATCTCCAGATCAACACATCTGTTATAACTAATGGAACTATCTACATAGAAAAGAATACCCCTACCCCCATGGAGTCTATATAGTTTCTTTCAAAGTTGAAGTCTTGTATTTGGAGAGCCAAATCATCAGTATCACCGTAAAAAGGGTTTCAAATAGACCTAGAACATTGACTGATCTAGTTTGCTGTAATATTAACTTTATCTCATTTAGTTTAGGGAGGATGTTTTGAATATTTAGGTTGAGTACTTGCAGACCTCTTTTGAAGCGCCCAAAAACAGAACAATTTTGATAGTATCCAGCAAATGATATTGATCAAGCATGCCGCGTTCATGATGTAGCAAATTAAAATAAAAAATATGTGACAAAAAATATTTAGCTAATCAGTTAATAAAATTTACGATGAAAAGCAAACTAGAATAAAGTGATGGTAATTAATCAACCGATTATTGTTATAATGGAATCGATTTATTATAACCCAAGAGGATATCGGAGAGGTAGAACAGCGAATAGTAAACTAGCCGATGCTGCAAATGTTACATGTTCTGTTACTGTGCATTGGTTAGCACGACAGCAATATGGCAAATTTGTCTACCACCACCTCAACAAATTCAGTACATATATGTTGATATCAATGTTCCTAATGAAAGTCATCAGGCAGATGATTTGTTTTTACCGTATAAGAATATTAAACTTTGTAGACGTCATTAACGCACGTAGAAATACGCGTTATCTCTCGTTGACGTTGCAAGAAGGTATAATGAAGCTGAAGCAGATCCGCTAAAAACTGAAACGGCTGCTGATGTTGTGTTAGCTTTGGAAGAAATTTACGAATGATGACCCTTGAGATGGCCTTTACTACTACAGGTTGATCCTGGAAAAAATCTTGGGCAGTATCATCTCTAATGAAAAAAAACATAGCATCAAAATTAGACGAGGAAATACTGCAATTTATTGCGACCAGGCAGTCGTTTTGATATCGTTATGAAAAGGAAATATCTATGAATAAATTTCAAAAAGATCTGAGATCTCGTGAATGGGTTGCAAGACTACCATGTGTGATAGCTGCATTAAATGATACAATCACACAAAACATATTAGAATACAACGACATGATTTTTCAAAACAACCAGTACTATGTATTGTGACTTTAAGATATTCATATAATAATAATAATGACTTTGTAGAGCGCATAATATTCAGAAGCTCTAAGCGCTTTACAACGTATATAATGATATAACTAAAACAAAAACCACATGAAATCAGAAAACATAAAAACATGTAGATAATAAGTTGTTTGTAACTTTGCTTATGTACCTGTTGCTATATTCAATGTTGTTTGTTACTTTGATTATGTACATGTTTGTATGTACAATGCTATTTTTAACTTTGCTTATGTACCTGTTGCTATGTACAGTGTTATTTGTTACTTTGCTTCATATGTACCTGTTGTTATGTACAGTGTTCTTTGTTACTTTTGTTATTTGTATGTTGCTATGTACAATGTAGTTTTATTTTGTTATTTGCATTTTTCATTGTTGTCTTTCAATTTCTGTGATAGGAGCCTGATGTCCGTATAGAAAGTTACGTACGATATCAGATGCCTCGTGTTCCTGGGAGATGTGTTTCGTGTAATGTAAACCCAGCATGTTAATGTATTATATATATATATATATATATATATATATATATATATATATATATATATATATATATATATATATATATATATATATATATATATATAATACCAGTATATATATATTAGTTACTTCTCTGTCCTTCCAGCTTTACATTCCATGTAGTGCAAAAACTTATTACCTTTCATAAAAACGCTGTTAACCTTGAAGGTATTTTCCTGTTTGGCATAGGTTTGCAGTAAGGTTTACAATATGCTGATTAACTGTTGTGCTACTGGGTTCAAGATTTACATTGTTAAAATAATAACAGAATGGTATTTATTTACTAAGTAAGGATTTTCTTTTGTACAGTGGGTAAATAAATCAAGATTATATTTAACTTGTAGTGCACAGTAGACCTAAGAGTGCATATGAGGTCATACATAAGATATATAGCTATGGTGTCAGATCCGATAGTTTTGAGACCACATTAGTATGTATTAGATTTAAGCTTGTCATTCTTTTGATGCTCATGTAGCCCCATGGCAAGTCATAAGGTAGCAATGATACAATGTCACTAACCATGTTGCCATGGGTACAAATATGAAGGCCCTTGCTAGATGAAATTGGCATAGCGCGTTTTAATTATATCCATTCCACATTGTGGTTTCGGGAATACATCTTTACTGAGAATAGTTGGGTTTTAGCCAGCTTTGATCTACACCTTTATATTGTTGAGAGCTTGAAACGAATTAAGTTTTCATTCTTCTGTGTACTCATCATTTGCTGGATTTATAGTTATTGTTTTCCCAGCCACCAAACATTTATTTATTCAGCTTCTTTTGATGTAAAAGGGAATCTTGCATTGCATCCAAATTTGGCATGCTGGTAAGACCTTGAACATGTTTTAGTTTTGGGGTTCTTTGACATCATTTACTGCCATAACAATTGCCCAATTTTTAACTTTTGAGATTTTCATCAGTCTAGCTTTACAACAGTTTAAGTTTTATTAGAGAGACCTTGAGGGATTTTGGTTTATTGCATTCGATTACATCATTTAAAGGAGTTGTCCTTCCTAATTTTCTGACATCCTTGATTAAGTCACTTTACTTGCTCATTAATGTAGTTATATATGTATGCATTTTTAATAAGATCTAATTAAAGAACCATGGTTTTTTAATAAATTATTGTATTTATTTATTAAATTTTTTAAAATTTATTTATGTAGCAAATCTATCCTTGAAGGGTAACAACTGTGATGCATCCTGCAAACCATTCTGTGTTTACTGTCTGTCAGACCAGTATAATCAGTTGGTGTGTCCAAGGCATGGACCCACCAGGCCCCCATTTGGTGAGTCCTGGAAATTAATTAATGGTAGTTTTATACAGTAAATGTACTGTGCTATGTTCTAGTTAAACGAATCACAGTTTATTATGAAACATATGAAAAACTTACACATTTAATTTGAATTTTCAACAGTCAAAGAACTTTATCATCAGAAAGAGAACCATTTGTTTTCATACCCTTTTATGCATAATGCAAAATTAGATATTTGACCAAATGCATAGCTGTTTCATACAGGTGATCACAGAAAATATGTTCTGAAGAATATGGTCTATTAGTTGCAAACAAGTATTTGAAGAGGAATTTCTTTTATACAATTTAAAGTAAACTATACATAGTTAATACATATGAAAATGCATGTGTTGTGAAGTTAATATAATATAAGTTTTCTTACTTGGCGGTTTGTTTTCCTTGCCGAAAAGTTATTCCTCTATTATATTAAGCAGCAGAGGGAGCGAATCGGACAACTTTATAGAAGCGTCTACTTGGCTGCTATGGAGGTAAAAAAAATCTTTTTTACGATTTCAACCGAATATTTGACCGATTCGATATCTTGTTCTAGGATCTATTAAGTTTATCGTTATAAATCCATGTGGGATTGACTGAGCGTGACTAAAAAAGTTACTAAATCGATTATAGTCTATGTCAACGTCGCACCAAGTTTGCCAAATATTTCTAATAGTATGAGTGTCAGTCCCATTAAATACTGCTAATATGTTGCAGTTGTCTCTGATCACTTTAGGTACTTGCGTGAATCGTTGAGTGACATATATCACGTCAGTGTTTTTGTGTCTCCCCTTGGAAAATATCATAGCTGGATCTTTTTGTCTAACATAACATCGTCGTATACAATCAAATTATTAATACTTCCATCGATGTCTCCGACGGATGGGACTTCGTCGATATCGGTAATAAACTCAATAATATTCTCTCCGGTGATCTCTGCGGCTCTCTCGTTATAATCTTTTAACACTTGATAACATCGTTGATCATCTACGTTCGGTGCCACTAAATACAACTTGTCCCATTTCATCCATCTTATTATCATATCAAATAACAACTGTGTTTTACCTCTCCTTGTAGGTCCAATGATAATCATTCGAATAGGGTTTGGTAACATAACATGATGTTTTAAGGGTTCTGGTTCTCATGTTGATGAATAATCAATTACATTCATATCCATGCAACATAAATATATTATGGATTTATATTGTGTAAGATGTAAGAAGCGTACTAGCACAAATGATTTGACAACAATTGCAACTAAAAATAACAGATCAGCACTTGCTGGTAAGTGTGTACAATGTGGTGCCAACAATTTTAGATTTGTTTCTATGAAATCTGGAGATGTTTAAAAAGAACGAGTAGGTGATATTGCAGCCAAGTTAGTAAAACTCCCAGGAACACCATGGGCAAAATATCTGGGGAAAACATTTTCCAGGGTATAGTTATTGTGGACCCGGGATCAGACTTGACATCAGACTCGATGATCAAAACCAACCCAATGAAAACCCAATAAACGCTATTGATAAGGCATGTCATGCTCATGATGTTGCTTATGAAAGCAGGAATCAGCAACATAGACATATCGCAGATGTAAAATTGATTCATGCGTTGAATTCTATAACTGATAAATCCTTCAAAGAAAAATTGGCTTCATGGTTGATAAAATCGGCGATGAAAGTAAATTAATGTTGGGTACTGGTAATTAATAACATCAAGGAATCTATTTATTATTCTCCAAGAGGATATTGGATGGGTAAAGCAGCAATCAATAAACTCGCTAGCGCCGCAAAAGTGAAAAATACCACTGCAGTGAACTTGTTATCTAAACAGGCGATATGGCAAATTTATCTACCACCGCCTTAACAAATTAACTTATCGCATTCTGATGTCAGCGTCGTTAATGAGGTTCATCAAGCTGATGTATTATTTCTGCCGCATGATGGTGTTTACAAATACGCGCTCACTGTAGTTAATGTTGCGAGTCGATACAAACAAGCAGAACCTCTAAAGACAAAATCATCAACTGAGGTGGCTTCTGCGTTTGAAAGGATTTATCGGCGGGGTCCTCTGCATTAGCCAAATCTATTACAAGTTGATCTTGGCAATGAATTTCAGGGTGTAGTGTTATCAACAATGAAGCATCATAATGTCACCATCAGAAGAGGACATACTGCACTACATCGCGGTCAAGCAATTGTTGAACTATTTAATCGCACACTTACTGAGCGGTTATTTTGGATATCAATACGCGAAGGAATTTATTCAGGATAAACGATCTCGTGAATGGGTCAAGAGATTACCAGGCGTGATTACCGCGCTAAATAATGAGACTACTCGAACAATCAACATGAAACCTAACAACGCGACTAAAACAATGTATATACTGTACCTGTAAAACCACAAAATGATTTTTCAAAACAACCAATACTCGGCAATGTCACTTTTAGATATTTATACGAACCAGGAGAGCTCGAAGGTGGCGAAAAAAGAGCTACTGATCCTATTTGGAGTGTCACTGCACATAAAATATCTAGCATAACACAATCCACGGGTAGACCGCCAGTCTGTAGGTTGTATTCAAGTGCTCCTCAGCGAGGATTTACTCGTGAACAACCACAAGTGATACCCGAGGATACTCAATTACCACCGCTTGGTCTTAACTAGCACCTCTGCGTCTGTTGCACTCAAGATAAGTCAGCATCACATTATCTCTGGTATGACCTACGCTGCTATTTTTTCTGTCTACGGTAAATTGGCCTGGGTCTTTATCCAAACAACACCAACGCATTATACAATTACAACTCGCGCAGTGATTATTCTGATGTTGTTTCAGCGTAATTATCAATTCAGCATCAATATCAAATTTTCTGTTATTTTTGTTTTGCCCTGTTGTTTAAAACCAGAGAGTTCTTTTCTTATTATATCATCGCTGACAATATAACTTATTGTAGTGTCATTATAATCTAAAACAACTCTTCGAAGTTGATTTATTCTTCGTACTCTGGACACTGCAAGATAAACTAAATTCGACCACTAGATGCGATTATCTATGATCCAAACAATTGTATCAAATATTGTCAACCCCTGCGAAGAATGTATCGTCGCTGCGAATCCTAGCTTCCATGGGGATTTTGCAGCGCGTAATGTATCTTCGACAACATCGATATCAACCAACACAATATCATTTAACACCTAAATCTGCTTTTCTGTCCCTGTCAGGCCTGGAATATCAACTTCGATATTTTGTTTTCGTGCATCCCTGGGTTTACAACACAATGGCCCTGGAAGTGTTGCAAATTTTTCTTTATGCGTGTTAAATAACTTCATCTGACGTGTGTGTCAGACTATCTTTCTACATGCCACTATCACATCGTTTGGTCTCCACGCTTCCCATAAATCATTTAATGGGGTTTCTGAAATTATTTCACGCGTTATTTCACATCGGATTCTATCCGGTTGTAATCTGATTAGTTTCTTGAACCCGCGTAATTCCTTATCAAGTGATCTATGATCAGTACTAATTTCTTCATAATAGTCTACAAAATTCTTCAGCCAATTATGCCGTGACAAACCGACAAATGGTGGTGGTTGACCATGATCGTCATACATTATCAATTTTGTATTCGCTAGCCATAACCAGTCGAGAAACCTTTGTAATACATCTAACGACACTGTGCATATCTCATCCCAAATAAGGATTGCAGAAATATATTTCTCGCCCATTCGATCAGGAGTCCATTCGTCACCTATCCATCGAAAAAAACTGTGTTAAGTGCAAGCATTAATTCCTCGCTGTTTCGTCTCTCTTGCAACTCTGTGTGTTGGTGTTAACACAGTCATGTTTGATTTCCCTCGAAATAATTCGATTGCATGAGTCGTCTTTCCTGACCCACCACAGCCGTTTAAGTAACTGGTTTTATATCTACATATTAGATCGGAACACGATTGTGCATTAGATAGTTCTGATATCTGATCATTTTTCAAGTAATTGTTTTCAATCGTAACATCTGCTGATTTGGAATAATCACACAGTATTTCTTTCTTAATTCTCCATGATCCCCAACACTCGTCGGAATTTGTTAATTCAGCCACTGTTTCCTTATGTTTGATATCTATATTAAATGAATCAGTGGCGACTCTAACTGCGGATTCAGGAAATCTATTTATCATCGAAAGTAAATTAATAGAAGCATAATCCAGCATAGACACCCTTAAGTGCGTATACTAAAGATTATATCCATCGATGTAAGTAACAATTGTACCGAATTTTGTTTCATCGGACAAGAAAGCGTCTTTACGATTGACATATATATCTCTAGATACTGCATCTGCAATTACAAAATCGTATTCAACATCATCTATAATCAACCGAGAAGAATATCGTTTGTTGTCGCCTTTTTTTTTCACATTGGGTGAATTTACCAATTATTCTTCTACCGAGATCTTTTGCGTGTTTATTTTTACTTCAAAGATTTCTTTGGACCATTTCACGATATATTCTTCAGAGAGATTAGGAAATATTTTTTTATTTTCGTTGGTTTTAATATGTAGACTATAGGGTTGTGGTAACCAGACTTCAGTTTGTTTCCGATATGATATAATCGCTTCACTGACAATCAGCGATATGAGTTTTTAGAATCAATCATATACGGTAAGAACACTATTGGCATCCAGTGTTTTTCAGAGATGTGTCTACCAAACCATACATAACAACACGGATGAAATCTTTTAGCCAGTTCAAATGATATCACACGAGCGAATCCGGTGAGATCAAAATCGGGCAGTGGTCCAGCAATCGCAACACGGGAAAACACACGAAAAATGCGGAACCTACAAAATCATTTAATACAGACAATAACGAAGAAAGAGTATTTAAATAAATAAATGAAGCCGGTAGGTATTTTATATTTGCGAACCTTCGGTACGAAAAGTAGCAGATAATATAACTAAATCCGCTTTTTCTACAAAATTCCTAAACAGTATTCAATTCGTATATACCTGAGTTATTATATGTAACATTAAGGGAAATCACTCATGTGGGCTTGTATACGGTTTTTGAAACAGAGATAAGAGTTACGGATCTCAATGTGATTTTTCGATGGCTTAAAGGTCTGACTGATTGGCTTTTTTTGTGTTGGTTCACATACACATATATCGTATTCAGAATTATAGACTTGTAGATCTCGAACATTAGCGTATTCCATACGTGGCTGGATTCTCGTCCCGGGGCCCAGTGTTCGAATCTTGTTATTATTATTGTCGAAGGTACCGATATGGAAGGTTTTTCTATATAATAATTTGGGCTTTAATCCATTCGAAATTCAAATCGTGAAACCACCATATGTCACACACCGTCATACGTTGTGAATGTGTTTCTACATTCAACCCAGAGTGATTTTGTTGGGGGTATGGTGGTTTCAGTTGAAAGTAGAACAGCCCCTTGTGTGTATGTTTGCCGTCCTATTTCATATATCATCATTGTAAATATATCATCATTGTAAATACTTGTAAATATGTATATATCTATATATCTATATGTAAATGTGACGTCTATTCACCAAGCATACCTTCTTGGGGTTCTAACCCGTTATTTGACGAGTTAGATCCCATCTTGGAGACTATGTTACGGAAAGATGGCCGCCATCGCTTAACTGCTCGAGAATAGGCTCTTCCGATTTTGTACTATATTTATGATATCTGTGCTTGTTTTCTATCATTGTTTACATTATTGTGTTTCATCATGCATTGGCTGTTCCGTTCGTATGTGTTAATTCATCTCCTTGTTTGGAAACGAGAACAATCAGATTTTTTCTCAGCTGTATATATCTGTTAAGCCGTCATTTTTTTTTAATAAACCGCCGTCACGTGACCGCTTACACTACGACGAATCCTCATTAATTGGATTAAATGACCACACCTTGGTTCTAGATACTACATTGTGCTCAAGACTGAACGAACTGGGAATTCATTCATTATTTCTTAAATGTAAACGGAAGCAAAAAATGAAACGTTCTTTCAGGGCCGGCCGGCGTAGAACAGGAAGAAGGATTCCAGTTATATCCCTTTCGCCTGTAACGGATAAACAACTTAAAAATTCTGCCATTAATTTTAATAACCTGGTTCAAATTCCTCTTAAATCGTCAACCGTTTTGTCAACTGTCCCAGGGATACAACTACGTTTTGCATTATTCAACGCTCAATCAGTAGGATCACCGCAAAAGCGCACAGAAATTGTTAATTTTATCAATGACCAGGATATTGACGTCTTTTTCCTGACAGAGACTTGGTTACATTCGGAAGGTGATGAATGTAAGTGTGCAGATTTAACACCCGGCGATTACTCCGTCAAGTCGTTTCCCGGCAACTCTCGCGGAGGTGAAATTGCGGTAATTACGAAGAATTCCATTATCAAATGCCTCAAGTACAACACAACTTTCAAGTTCTGCCACACATCATTTGAACTAGTCCAAACAACGCTCACACTGGAACAAATGTCAGTCCATTTTTACTGTCTCTACCGTCCTCCTCCTAATAGAAAAAACAAGCTGACTGAATCTCTCTTTTTGGAGCAGTTTCCAAACCTTCTAGAGTATGGAAATTCGATAGGTGGCAACCTAATTATTCTTGGAGATTTTCAACTTTCACTATGACTGTCCTGGTAAAACAAACACGTCAAAACTCCTAGATTCCATTCATGTTTTCAATCTTAAACAGTCAGTTAACCAACCTACCCATAAACTTGGTCACATTTTAAACTGGTTTCTTTATAGACCTGATGATAATATTCTGCAATCCACCCTTGTATCCCACGAACTTGCATAGGATCACCTCTGCATCTCGACGTATCAGTCACTAACCCTCCATCTCTATTTGCTACTAAGAGAAACCTCCGTATGATAAATAGAACCAAATTCTTGCATGACATCCACGAAAACTAACCACTTTCTTACATCCAACAGCAGAACAACTTGATAACTGCCTGCTTGAAAAACATGCCCCAGCCATCAAATGCAGAGTATCAATATAAAAAAAGTGTTCTCCTTGGTATAGCAGTGTTAACGACCAGCTTTGCACTGCTAAAAGACATCGCCGAAAAGCAGAGAGGCTTTGGCTTTCCACCAGACTCACTATTCATAAACAAATCTACGAAACCGCTAACAAGAACGTCACAAACATAGTCCATTTAGCCAAATCATCCCACTACAGTACTAAGATCACGGAGAGTTCCAGCTGCAATGAGCTCTTCGAGATAACTAACAAATTAATGTCAAGGAACAAATGTACACCACTTCCAACAACCTTCTCTCCACTAGACCTACCAGACCAATTTGCAAATCTCTTCGATGACAAAGTTCAAACCATTAGAGATTCGCTTGACAGCACAATTTCATCTGATTCGTCACCATACAGTTATGCTGCAGAATTTCAGTGACAACCGTTAAGAGCATTCGAACTGTTTCTATAGATTTAGCACGGACAATCGTGATGAAAAGTGCAGCAAAGTCTTGTGAACTTGATCCAATTCTGACATCACTGCTGCTTGAGTGCTTAGACCCAATATTGCCTACACTAACTGATGTTATTAATATCTCTCTCTCATTTGGGGAATTCCCACCATTTTTCAAAACTGCCATCGTAACGCCACTGCTGAAGAAACCAACACAGGACCATAACGATTTAAAGAACTACCACCCAGTTTCTAATCTCCATTTCATATAAAAAATCTTAGAAAAGGTTGTTATTACTCAACTTGTATCTCATTTGAATTCAAACAGTCGTTTTAGCAATGTACAGTCTACATATCGCCCTTGCCACAGTACGGAAACTACTATTCTGAAAGTTTAGTGACATTCTCTCTGCTTTGGATAGTGGAAAGATTACAGTCCTCACTCTCCTGGATTTATCTGCAGCATTTGACACAATAGACCATGATATATTACTTCACCGTTTCCAGCATGTATTTGGCATTCAGAATATAGCCTTACAGTGGTTCAAGTCCTACTTAGTGAACAGGACGTATGTTGTGGTGTTCCAGAGGGATCTGTTCTTGGACCTGTTCTTTTCATTATGAACACTTTGCCGCTCTCAAGTGTCATAGATCATCACCCAGTGTCGCACCAATTGTACGCTGATGACACCCAAATACACAAGTCTTAGAGAACCAACTGAAGTTCATGCTACCATCCAAGGTGCCAAGAAGTGCATTTTTTATGTGAAATTATGCCTGACACGTAACAAGCTGCAGATGAATCATGATAAAACTGAGGCCATTCTGATCACAACACAAAGACTTTCTCATTCACATCCTTTACCCCAAACAATAAATATGAACAACACTAACATTAAATGTACACAGTCAGTACGAAACCTAGGTGTTACTCTCCTCTTCTGACAATCGTATACTCATTGTTCCCACTATGAAAACTAAGTCATATGGACAACGTTCTTTTGCATAACAGGGCCCAGCGATGTGGAACGAATTGCCCATTGAAATTAGACACAAAGACACGGTGGTCTCTTTTAAGAGTGCTCTTAAAACTCACCTGTTTCAACTGCAGAAACAAACTTAAGAGACCTAAACATGTTTTATATCTTATATGTTTTCAGCTTGTTTTTATGTTTTTCATTATCATAATCTTTGTTATTTGTTTTTCTGAAGTGTAGTTATATCATAATAGATGTTGTAAAATGCTTAGAGCTTCTAAAGATTAGGCGCTATACCAAGTCCTCATTATTGTTATTATTATTATTATTATTATTATTATTATTATTATTATTATTATTATTATTATTATTAATAATAATAATAATAATAATAATAATATGACTAATGAAAAACTAATTAAGTAAATTAATTTTAAAATTATAAGTAAATGATATTTCTAGATCTACCCCTGCTGCTCAGATTTATTTCGGCCCAAAAAACGTTTGGCACGGAACCATTAGGCCAAAACGCTACATCGGCTGGGATAATTCGGTTTGGACGTCTATGCCCATGGATGCTCTACGCAAGCTTCATGTTCAGGAAAAAAGAAATAACCTGATGAGGGAAAAATATCACACATAGTGACAACATTTCCTCAGATTATCACAATTATCCTTTCGGAAAATTTGCCCATTTCACGTTCTAACATACAAAGATGTCCTATGTCAGAATGGGCCATACGGGAAATCTTAGGCAATTTTGTCATTCGGTATGAGTTGTTTCCTGCAGGCAATTGCTTTTTTTTAACATTAGGTCTCAGTGGACAGTTTTATTCGCAAATATTTGTCCGACAATGACCTATAGCCGAATAATGATAATAATTTTACATTAAAGACACAAATAAAAATTAACTAATGCTATTTGTTGAAATAATGCTTGTAAGATTCTGACTGAAGAATTAAAGTTAATTCCTTATGCAACTAGTGGCTCTTATACTGAATCAACACTGCCCTCAACCCCTCTTTTTTACATTCATTTTTTTACAGAAAGTGGGTATTTTTAATATTTTCCTGTGACAAGACAGCTAAGCGAATCAGTAAGTGCCTTATACATGAATAGAGTTCACTAGTACTGTAACAAATCTGCATACTTTTCATCACCCCTCAACCATCTAGATTTTTAGATATTTACCTCTAAAGGTATCACGGTACCAATTGTTTTTCCATAGACCTCAATGCTAATATTTGGAGAGATAAATATATTTTCTATCCTAATTTAGCGTGCATCTCACACACTGTTATAGAGAACAATGTTAGATTGTCAATTTGACAATGACAAAACCAGGTACTCCATTGCATTTAAGAGAGATAACTCTGCTGGAACTAGACAGGGGTATGAGTTATCTAGTCACAACATACCTATTTTCAGTCATGTGTATTACATTTTCAAAAAATCAGAAAAAATACAAAATTTGATCTATTTAGGAATTAGCATAAATTCACATGTTGCCAAGAGGCTAACCTTTTTTTTTAAGCCTAACAGAAGGTACAACTCTTACATAATCCACCAATCAAAGCTTGTGTTGTTGTTTTTCTCTGATTGCAATGGGCCCCTACACCTTAAGCTCCACCCACATGGACTTGCGCAATTGGTACCGTTATACCTATACTATAGTTCAACAAGTCTTCCTCTGTTGGATGATACAGGTAATTCTATCCAGCGGCTGTAAATATGGGTCTGTTCTGGCCGAAAGAGGTGTTCATTCAAGTTTTCTCTACGTTTTTAAACATTTTTCTGACATAAAAACTAAATATTCATTTGCAAAATATATGTTGTAAGCATGACTTGTCTAGTTTCATTTTCGTTGCGGTCAGAAATTTAGAAAATGAATCGCCATGTCATACCACATGAGTTTGACGTTTTATCAATAAAGTATGGCGAAATGTCTATATTATTGATAAGGCCCTAAGGGTATTTCATTTTGTCAGACATTTCGCCGTACTTTATTGATAAAACGTCAGACACATGTGGTCATACCCTTTCACTTCAGCAATTAAATATTGACACGTTTTTAAATTTTTACAAGGTGCACATAAATCTTCCGAATTATTACAGAACAGTGTGAAATATACATGGTTACAAGTTATTTTGTACCTAGAACCTTGAAACTTACTTGATAAGGGGATGCATTTTGGTGGGTACCACAATATCGTCACAGAATTATGTCACCACGACTCATATTTAATACTTTGTTGTTTTCGGTTCAATTTTTGGAAATACTTTTCTTGCTTGAATCAAGAAAATAAACAGTATTATAGATCTATGTTATTTCTGTACCAGTTAATTAAAAGTTACTGTGTCCTGCATTGTTCTTTGTATTGGCTTATGTCAAGTTTTTGTATTAGTAACTCGTGACAAAAAGATGTTTTTTTTTATGTAGTTGTATAAACTATCCTGCCATGAAGCTTGTTTGAGGGGATGCATTGCGACTGGCTTTACTCATTTCAGTCATAGGTCATTATGACCCATATTTCACTCTTGATGGATTTGTTCTTGTAATTTGACACAAAGCCCTTTTTCTAAGGGGAGACCACTGTTGTATGACTTAGCTAGCAGATGACCTTTTAGTACTTCATTCCTAAAACTAGCCCTAGACCCATGGCAGACATGGGATTTATTTCCAAACAAGTATACTACTTAATTATAATTGTTTTGTAAGTACTTCACTCAGAAACTTGGAATCTCTTTTCTACTGACACCTTTATCCATTGCCTTCTGCTACTTCCCAGTACACTAATTGTCCCTGTATTATGTCTGTTCTTTCGATGGATGGGGCTGAAATTTTTCCGGCATAATTAAACTGCTGTATGCTTAATATGCATGGGTTAGTATTTTTAGTCTAACCCTGGCAAGTGTGGTGGAATAGACATCTTTCATGACAATTATATATATATATATATATATATATATATATATATATATATATATAGTGTTGTTCCGATTATCGATTATAATCGATCATCAGTTGGTTGAGCAAACCAATAAGATAATCGATTGTGAAACTCCATAATCAATTGTGTGTAAAGGGAGACTACTTTTAGGTGTATGCAAAGCACAAAGGTTAGTAAAACTCTCAGCCACTAAAGTTGACCTGAAATTTATTAATCTCTTCACAACTGCAAATAAACATATAGTCATTATTACATGGTCAAGTTGTTAAATTGTTGAGTTAATAAATTTAAACACATTTTGTTGATTTGTTGTAGTTAAATTGCAGCATCTTTTGTAGTATTTATAAACAATGACAAACAAGAAAATCATGTCCTTCAATACTTTAAATTATAAACACATCACATATAAACAAAAGAATTTCAGGAGATTGTAGCAGTATTTCAGTTACATATAACTGATCAGCCATAAAACGGTGCGTTCATTTAACAAAGTTGTAGAACAAAAGTAATACATGATGTAATATTATTGTCATTTTAAAGTATACATGTCATTAAAAGAGATTACTCCTGTACATTTATAAACATATTGAACTCTTGTTCAAAGATACAACTGTGTAAAAACAAATTAAAATTTGCTCTTAGTAACCGATTACAATCGATGATCAGTTGGTTAAGGGGAACCGATTATCGATTATTAATTTCTGACCGATTCCCATCACTATATATATATATATATATATATATATATATATATATATATATATATATATATAGAACTTAATAGGTATCTTCTAACTTTAAAACGAAACCAATGCTCTCAAAAAATTTTAAACATCTACCGGACATTTTATCGCTATAATGCAACAGTTTAGCTCCCCTTATTTTGTTATATTTGACACTGTAACCGCTGGTTGTGTGTAAGTGTGTGTGCCTTAAAAATACTAAGCAAACATGCAAAACAGTATTATGGTCTGCATCTGTCATGTAAGCTTGTATTATAGCTCTAGATCTGTCATGTGAGTATGTATTATGGCTCGACATCTGTCATGTAAGCTTGTATTATAGCTCTAGATCTCTCATGTGAGCATGTATTATGGTCTGCATCTGTCAAGTAAGCTTGTATTATAGCTCTAGATCTGTCATGTGAGCATGTATTATGGCTCGACATCTGACATGTAAGCTTGTATTATAGCTCTATATCTGTCATGTGAGCATGTATTATGGCTTGACATCTTAGTATTATGGCTCTAGATTTGTCATGTGAGCATGTATTATAGCTTCACATCTGTCATGTAAGCTTGTATTATAGCTCTAGATTGTCAGGTGAGCATGAATTATGGCCCTAGATCTGTCATGTGAGCATGTATTATGGCTCTGCATCTGTGTTGTGAATTGTATGTTGCCTGTTTGCAACTTGTTGCTACACCGGGGTTTATATTTTTGAACCAGTTTCAATCACATCTGAAATATGGGATTACAACATCAAAATCTCAGATGAGTTTGACATAGAACACGATCTATGCATATTAATGAGATGATCTTGCTTTTGATTGTCTGACCATGCTGCCATTAGTTATGAGCAAGATCTGTGCATATTAATGAGGTGATTTTACATCTGAATGGCTGAATTTATCAATACTTTGGCAATTATAAATTATAACTTTACCTTTATAAAACTTGCACACAAGATGGAGTAAATTAAGTAAAATTTAAATGCTACAAAGTTTGGGAGATAGTTTACATAGGTTGTGTTCTTATAATACTGACCTAGCCTGAACTGTCAGCTTTAAAGTTTTGTAAGCCAGGTGTTAAATATCAGGTGAGTTGCATCGTTTTGTTTAAAATTCATTAAATGACAAGTATAAGATGGGGTGGTAGGTTGATAAACTTTATTTGTCTGTGTACCATCATTTTAGTGTTGGTCAATTTCATATTTCAGGAGAAATGAGTATTCTTAACAAAGGTGAAGATGGCTTATAGTTCAGAAGAAAATAGGTAAATATAATACAAATATGAACTGTACTTACAAAATTTTGGTCGCATTCTACTGAGTGGTCAGCATAGACATAATTACTATTACAAATTACAACTACCGTATTTCATGTATGTTTTAGTACTTATTACATTTTTCATACACAAACCAGTTATCATAATAATAATTAATTAAATATATCGTAATTTTTCATACATATCACTTTGTACTTTTTGAAAAAATTCATTAAACTATCAAAGTTTCTACAAAGAAGATTTCCTTTTGCATAACAAATTGAAAATAGCATATTGCCATTTTGTTTTTATAAAAATTAAAAATTGTTAGTGAGAAAATACAAAGTTTGTTGCACAAGCATGGGCACCCACAACATAGAGTCAAAAGGGTCACGTGATCCCCCCCCCCCCTCGGAAATCTTACTGCAAATATATAAATTCTGACAAGTTTAATCATGCAAATGAAGCTGAAAATTTGTCGCGTGATTCTGTTCAAAATGCTTTGTTAATATTAGCTTTAGTTTCAGATTGCTTACTTTACTAATTCTCCTGGTCAAGACTGAATGCAAATAAATCATGCGGGTGCCTATGTGCATAAGCTCTCTTATTGTTATTTCAGTATCTACTGGTGTTTATTAAGAAATGTATTAAAGACTTTACAGACCATACCTATAAATATTATCGTTAATTAGTTTTCTTTATTACATATGTCACGATAACAAACACCATATGCATTTTAAAATGAGTTCAGAAGGACTTTGATGTTTTCTTATCTAACAAAAATTACATCTCAGACATGCTAAAGTGAAGACCATAGACCATTGCTCAACTAGTCTTATTGTTTCATTATATTCATACAAACATAAAATATAAAAACCATGTCATTTTCTATCGTAAATATGAAAGTCACAGATTGTTAAATCAATTCGTATTTATACAATACTATCTTGTATGTGCTTGTTCATCAACCTAGGTGCATTCAGTCAACTTGTATGCCCTTTTATTCACCATGGAATGCAAGAGGGGGTTCAAATTCCATCCAGTGTGGAGGATGTGCAATCAATGTGGGCTTGCAAGAAGCATGACTTCATGTCACCACTCACATGGCTTCCGAATGTTTTGTGATTCACCAACAACAGGCCAGAGAACAGCAAGCTAGTTTTATGGTGGAGCAACACTTGATTTGACATGTTACCCTCATTTCATTCTCAAAATCCTTGTCAACGAAAACATCTTATGACAGCTTAATAAAGATACAGCTTTGTGACTTGCTGGATTTGGGGAAGGAAAACATTTTCTCTTTTGTAGCCGCTTCTTGTCGAATAGTCTATATTTCAATCCTAACGGTGTCTCACATACCTTAGGGGACTGGAGATCATCTCTCTTGGGCAAGGGGATGTATTTCCCTCTACCTATTACTTATTCTCCTAAGATATTATGATTTGATTTGAAGAAGAAAACAATTATTTGCTGGTACAATATATTTCTTTCATAATATTTAATCCAATTATAATACAGATCCAGCCTCCATGTAATTACAATGGCTTAGAGTGCATGCCTTCTACTTCAGTAGTAGCTGATGATTTCACAGGATTTGGTTTCAGTCCTGGTACCAATAAGAGATTATTCTGCCACTTAGACGGGCAGATAATATTTAGCATTTTAGCTAATTGTTTATCCTGGATGGGCTAGATTTATGATGTAGTAGCAGAATTCTTGGTAATGTATTATGATTGGGTATATATTATCAAAGAAACATATATCTGGAAAAATGTTTTCTGATTTGACTTATTTTTGTGAAATAAATGTAATTACACACTCCCATTTTGAGTGTGTTAGAACTACTCCTCCCCCTTGAGATGGCCGCCAAGCTGGTGCCATGGATCAAGATATGTCTTGGGATGTATCTTGTTCTTTGGTTAAAATTTGTTTCATCAAATATATTTTGTAATCCCATTGCTCATTCACTATATTGAGTATCTAACGTTAAATAAAAAAAATATATTGCTGACACATGTTGACTTTTGTCTTTTAATCTCTCATAATTTCACAAACTTAACTGCAGTTCATGTAGTCATAAAATAATGTAGCTGGTTTTGCAGTACACATTTCATCCAGTTTGTTTCAATCATTAGTCTGCCATTGTTACGAAATACCCGATATGGCATAGAGGGTACACCATACTCCTCTAAGTGTGTTGTCCTGTACAGCGAGTTGCACGTGCCGCACATGTAATGAAGGTTTCGCGCGAATCACTTTTTACAAGTACGGCATACTACTATATAGGTATAGTGCAGGGTCATTTTAAGACGCAGTGGACATTAGAGCAGACCTCTAAATGTTTCATTTGTCGGGAATTAGAGCCAAAAAGTTGGGTGAGTCAAATGCGTTCTTTTTGGTTAATGTTTCAGTTAAATGTTCAGTTTCGTAATAGCACGTTCGTTTTATTATGTATTGCGTTAATTCGTTTTATTATTTGGAAAACTGTCCATTTTTATATTCAGCTCGCCGGTCAACGGGTGAATAGATAAGTATTCCAGTCCAATGTTAACCGGTGGAGTGGAGACGGGCAAACATGAACTACTGTCGCACCAAAAGGAAGTGCAGTGTTAACGTCCGTAGTTTTGGTTTATTGACTATTTTATGTAAGACACGAATGGCGTGTTTATAGTCAATTGAAGCCTATGTTTTGATTTATTGACTATTTTGTGTGAGACACGAATAGCGTGTTTAGTCAATTGAATGCTATGTTTTGTTTTATTGACTATTTTGT
The DNA here is from genome assembly GCA_030141615.1 of Unio pictorum. Classification (NCBI taxonomy): domain Eukaryota; kingdom Metazoa; phylum Mollusca; class Bivalvia; order Unionida; family Unionidae; genus Unio; species Unio pictorum. The sequence continues at coordinate 8,120,086 of JARLTB010000224.1, forward strand.
GTGAGACACGAATAGCGTGTTTAGTCAATTGAATGCTATGTTTTGTTTTATTGACTATTTTGTGTGTGACACGAATAGCGTGTTTATAGTCAATTGAACCCTATGTTTTGATTTATTGACTATTTTGTGTGAGATACGAATATCGTGTCTATAGTCAATGTAATGCTACGTTTTGTATATTGGATACAGACATATAGTACAGTAGTGGATGACTACAGACATTTAGTATGGTAGGGGATTCATTTGTGTATTGTGGGCTGATTATATATATATATATATATATATATATATATATATATATATATATATACCTATCATGTTGATTTTTAATATAATTTTTATTTAACCGAACGTGTTTGTTATTTCTTTAAAACCCTGCCTAGTCTCAAAGGGTCTGCTCGACAACGTTACAGCCATGTAGTCATAAAATAATGTAGCTGGTTATGCAGTACACATTTCATCCAGTTTGTTTCAACCATTAGTCTGCCATCTCAATATTTAGACTTTATGTATACCTGATGAATACAGTTAAAATAGAAGACTGTACCCAAGTACAGATGTCAACAATAGCATCAACAACAAACTTGTTCGTATGACAGTATTCTAATTTGGATGTAAACAGCTGTACTTGATTGATGAATTATAAATTTCTTGTTAATTTAAAACCATAAAAGGAATAATATCTGTAAAAGGGTTGAACGATAATTTTATTTGCATTCATGAGGAAATGAATGCACTAATTTTGTGCATATTTCATGTAAGCATTCAGTGGGAAATGAATGCAGTAGCTTTCTTACATATTCCATGTTAGTATTCAATGGTAAATGTACGGCTGATATTGGCATGGGGTTTTAACCAGAATACTTTGTATCATCCTCTGTTTTGTACTTAATTATAGGTGGTCCAACTGAATGGATGGTCAATTCATAGTGGGTTTTTCACTAAATCACATCCTGTGATGCAAAGTTGGTTGACCAGTCCTATCTAATGTCATGTAGTTTGTTCTAAATGAAAACAGTGCAGGTCATACACTTAGTTTGGCTGCCACAATGATTAATTTGACAATCTTAATTGTTCAAAAAGGGTATATCTGAGTTCTACTATTCAGCAAGTACAATGTAGAAATGGTCTTATTTTGAATTTTGAAAATTCTTTTTAGACAGCATTGTCAGACTCTTAAAGAAACTTTTGTGAACAAGTTAACTTAGAGATATTAGAAAATAGTTTTGTTACAAGATTTGTTATGTTAAATAGTTGCTTAAAAATAACTGATACAGTTTATGTATTCAGCAATTAAAAGAAATAAAAAGAGGTCACTGGAAATTCCTGCTAAGTTCATTTGGTCAGTGGATTGTTAGTATCTTAGAAGCACTTTTATTTTGTAAATACATGTATATTTCAATTTAGATTGCGAAAAAGTCTGTTTTAAATAAAACACTGGGTGCGTCAAGGAAAATTCAACATTAATAACACCTAGTGGTATCGCAAGTTGCATGCACTAATGAATTATTTTTTCACATGATTTCCAGATTTCATTCAGTGTGCTTGAATAGAATATTCTTTTTCATCTGTTTCCTGGGTATTGTTTTGCCCATCACTCTTCTATAACATATATGTTTATTTAAAAAATGTAACTCAGATTTACTTGTATGAGAAAAGATTAAATTACAAGATGCATGTTGTATGCATCAAATAGTAACTGAACTGAATGATCCCTGTATTTATCATCAGACTACCTACTAAATGGTCCCCATTTTCTTTATCTTCAGAATGCCTACTGAATGGTCATGATGTTCGTTGTCTTAAGACTGCATACTGAATGGCCCCTATGTTCTTTATCTTCAGACTGCCTATTGAATGGTCCCAATGTTCTTTATCGTCACACTGCCTATGGAATGGTTCTTATGTTCTTTATCTTCAGACTGCCTACTGAATGGTTGATATATTCTTTATCTTCAGACTGCTTGCTGAATGGTCATGATGTTCTTTATTTTCAGACTGCCTACTGAATGGTTGATATATTCTTTATTTTCAGACTGCCTACTGAATTGTTGATATATTCTTTATTTTCAGACTGCTTGCTGAATGGTCATGATGTTCTTTATCTTCAGACTGCATACTGAATAGATTATTCTTTATCTTCAGACAGCTTTACTGAATGGCCCTTATGTTCTGTATCTTAAGACTTCCTAAAGAACAATTCCTAGAGGCTGTAACGCATTCATTATTAAACCAGGCTTAAGGCATGATCATGAGATTTTCACTTACATTTACCTTCCATAAGTTATTTTATTTACCATAAAAGTAAAAAAAGGGCAAAAAGGGTTAAAGATATAAGTGTAATAACATTTATGTTATAAATAACTCTCTTAGAACAAGATCAACAGATACCATAACTATTTATAATAGCTCTACTTCATTTACATTGTACATGTATGTATTTAATAATTAAAGCTAATTGGCTATTAAAATGAAATCTTTGTCATGTAGGTTTGCTACAGTTTTCTTGTTTCATTTGTACTCATTTGCTGTAGTTTTTCATTAAAAACCACCATTACATGTATAAATCATTATTATAGTCATTTCCAAAAATTGAATTAGTAGAACTCACACATTGTCATTGAAGTTGTGATGCCTTTGAAATTCTTTGGCTTTTTTTAGTTTTAACTCTTAGAGGCCCATCAGTCCTAATCATGCCTCTGTAACAATTTGTTTGCTAGTTGGGAACCCTGAGCTGATAATTGACACATTTTGAGAGTTAATTATTTCTTCAATGGGTGCAGAGGAGGGATCGATGGGGGTTACAGGAAACTATATCCACAAACTGAGTCATCAAACTCTGAAATCTTGTAATTTCTTGATTCAAAGGTATTTATAGATTTATGATGTTTCAGATAAAAAGGCCATTTGCAAGGAACATTTTTAAAGTCCTAGACAGCTTCCTTTTTCGTCTTAGAGATAAAACTCAAGGGCTTTTTATATGTTTATTTTTCTTCTTCAGATAGTATATACAAATGGTTCAGATCAAGTACATGTATATGTGGGGCAAGAGAATCTCCAGAAACTTCCTACCCATGTCCTAATGTTTGAGAAATGTTTATGGGTCACTACTATGAGTCTTAAAATCTAGATTCTTCTCTGCCTTAAGATGCAAATCTGAGAAATGGCAAGCCAGTCAAACCAGCGGACATTTGCTGAGAAAGCAGGACTCTGGTCAAAGGTACAAAAGCAACAACAACAACAGCAACAAAGACAACAGCATGCAGTAGAACAGCAACATTATGAACAACTTGATCAGAAACCTCAACAGCAACAGTTGGCAGTGTGTGGTCCAATGAAGGTGATGACCTTTGCTGAGAAAGCAGAACTCTGGTTCAAAACACGACATAGTCAGCTGCAGCAAAAACATGATCAGCAGTACTCACAAGAACAACATCAGAAACAACAACTACAACAAAAAAAAGTCCAGACACCAGACTCAACTCGACAAGGCTCTATCCAGACACCAGGCATGACTGGACATGACTCTATCCAGATACCAGACCTAACTGGACAAGTCCCTATCCAGACACCAAGCCTGATTGGACAAGGCCCTATCCAGACACCAGAACCAACTGGACAAGGCCCTATCCAGACACCAGACCCAACTGGGCAAGGCCCTATCCAGATACCAGACCTAGCTGGACAAGTCCCTATCCAGACACCAGGCCTGATTGGACAAGGCCCTATCCAGACACCAGACCCAACTGGACAAGTCCCTATCCAGACACCAGACCCAACTGGACAAGGCCCTATCCAGACACCAGGCCTGACTGAACAAGGCCATATCCAGACACCAGGCCTGACTGGACAAGGCCCTATCCAGACACCAGGCCTGATTGGACAAGGCCCTATCCAGACACCCGACCCAACTGGACAAGCTCCTATCCAGACACCAGACCCAACTGGACAAAGCCCTATCCAGACACCAGGCCTGACTGAACAAGGCCCAATCCAGACACCAGGCCTGACTGGACAAGGCCTGATCTCAGCAAATAAAGTATCACAGAGTCAGACTCCTGATGCACATGGTCAAGGTAGACTTTCAGCACATGTGACTCCTGGACAAGCCTATTCAAAGGATCATTTTCAGCAACATCCACAGCAACATACAGGTGAGGCTGAAAGACAACCCACAGATAGTCTACGTGACTTACCACAAAGTAGTCTGGAGCCTGATGTCATGTCCATAGCACCATCTGTTCCACATTTACATAAGAGAACCTGGCCTACTAAGACATCAACATTCTTTGCATATAATGCAGCAGAGGCCTTAGTGAGACAAGACATTAATGATGGAAGTCATCCAGAGTAAGTTTTACATTTAGTTGAAATTTGTAATTAATATCTGGTATAGTTATTGGTTCACTGCACTCATCAGTAATTCGTTAATGTTCCTTGATTAAGTATCCCATTACATATGATTAAAATAAAGCTAAAAAGCTTGATTAAATATTTGTTTGATTTTTTATAGCTGCAAAAAATGGATACAAGAGCTTTTGAGATTTGAATTCAAATTGTTTTGCTTACAAAATATAGGAATTTTTTTAGTTATTTTAGAAACATCACTGGAAAAATCAAGAGCTTTTATAAGTATTTAAATAATTATATAAATAAGACTATTGATGTAAAATAATTTTGTGATATTAGTTCATATAAACAGTATATATATGTTTGTATTCAATGGGAAATGTATACAATAGCTTACTTGCATTTTCTATGTTAGTATTCAGTGGGAAATGTATACAGTAGCTTACTTGCATATTAAATGTTAGTATTCAATTTGAAATGTATACAATAGCTTACTTGCATATTCCATGTTAGTATTCAGTGGGAAATGTATACAATAGCTTACTTGCATATTCCATGTTAGTATTCAATTTGAAATGTATACAATAGCTTACCCTACTTGCATATTCTATGTTAGTATTCAATGGGAAATGTATACAATAGCTTACTTGCAAATTCCATGTTAGTATTCAATGGGAAATGTATACAATAGCTTACTTGCATATTCCATGTTAGTATTCAGTGGGAAATGTATACAATAGCTTACTTACAAATTCCATGTTAGTATTCAATGGGAAATGTATACAATAGCTTACTTACATATTCCATGTTAGTATTCAGTGGGAAATGTATACAATAGCTTACTTGCATATTCCATGTTAGTATTCAGTGGGAAATGTATACAATAGCTTACTTGCATATTCCATGTTAGTATTCAGTGGGAAATGTATACAATAGCTTACTTGCATATTACATGTTTGTATTCAGTGGGAAATGTATACAATAGCTTACTTGCATATTCCATGTTAGTATTCAGTGGGAAATGTATACAATAGCTTGCTTGCATATTCCATGTTAGTATTCAATGGGAAATGAATGCAGTAGCTTCCATAAAAGTTGTTTATCATGTATCTGTGACTACCACCAGCAAACCATGGTACATTTTAATTGTATTCAGGATAAATTTACAAAGGAGCTCTTTCATTCAGTGCCCAATGAATGTCTGAAAAGTAACATGACGCCTTCAATGTTCATATAAACAGTATATATCCCACACTAGAATTATGTGAAGAAATTTACTTGTCTTCTTTTTCACTGTAGGTACAGGTTGCTGTTAGATAAAATTGCTGAAGAACTTACACATGGTGAAGTTGATGATCTTGTATTTCTGCTGAGGTTTCTTATTGAAGGAAAGAGAAACAGAATATCAATAAATGGAGATCCTAGAAAACTGTTGACTAAATTACAAAAGCAGAAATATATTGGAGTCCACAACTTGACTCTTTTGTTAGAGGTTTTTGACTTAATTGGTCGTGATGATTTGATTCAGGAAATAAAGGAAATTCAGGAAATAAAGAGGCATGGTGACATTACATCTGAAAATTTTCAGATAAGTCCTTTTATTAGAGATTTGTGGAATTTTGGACAGAAGCTTGATTCAGAGGATTTGAAGAAGTCCGCGTTTTCATTAGGATGGGACAAAGAAAAAGAGGAAATACAGAAAGCTTGGCAGCTCTTTGAAAAGGCATTCGAAAAAGGGAATTTAAAGAAAGATGACTATAAAAAGTTTAAAGAATTTGCTGATACAATCGGTCAAACTAAAACACTTGAGTCAGTGATGGAAAATGGAGCAAAGAAAAGCATTCAAGGGTATCAAAATATACATGACTCACACAAAGAGAAGATCTTGGATAATCAAGCATCAATAATGAGTAGCACAGACCAGTCATCCAGTGAAGCAATCTTGACAGTAGATCAACCTGATCCAAATGATTCAGGAGAATTCAGACAATCCAGCAACATGGTAGATATTGCTAGGAATTCGGACAAAAGCGGGTATGATGGAGATAAAAGAGATGGCCAGGATGCAGTTGTCACTGGGTTAGTTATTAAAGATAAATATTTAATCTCAGAAATATAAAGAAAACTGAATGTCATAAGGAAATCATACAATTATAGAATAATGTCATGGGTTAATATTATCATCAGCTGTTTACTACATTCATAAGATCTAGATAACAAAATAGGTCAATATTAATAGCAATGCATTGTTGTTTTAATTTAAACATATATACATCATTGAGAATTCTCTAACAACGATTACCAAGAACAATTTACTGGGACAAAATAATGAGATATTACAGAGATTTTAGAGAAAATATAGTGATTAAAGTTAGTTTAATCCTAGAAACTAAACTGGGATAAAATTTAGGGATAACAATTTTAGCAAGTTTAGATCCATTAGTGGTGAAAATATAGTGATTTTAAAAACTATGCTTACAAAATATAGGAATTTTTTAGTTATTTTAGAAACATTACTGGAAAAATCAAGAGCTTTTATAGGTATTTAAAAAAATTAAATAAATAAAACTAATGATGTAAAATAATTTTGTGATATTATAGGGATATCAGAAATATTACATAGGAAAATATATTGATTTTACTGTTTTTTTAAAAATCAATTCTGGGAAATAACTATAGGGATTTTAGAAACAATACTAGGAAAAATATTATGGATTTCTCAAATGTTACTCGGGGAAAATACTGTGATTTTATAATGACAGGTATGCACATCTTTTATATTTTCAAAGGAATGATTGGTTGGCAAGGCGATTAGAATATTAGTGAAACACCTTTTTCCTTTTATCTCCCTTTGAATTTTGCTTCAGATTTTTTTTCTGCAGAATTTTTAAACCTACTTGTTTATGTCACTTTCCTGTTATTGAAAAGAATATTCAGGTATTGTATCAAATGATGATTTAAAACAATCCCATCTCAATTAAACAAACCATAACAGCTTGCTAAGCATGGTTTAAGATAGACATATTTGTTGTCAGAAAACAGGATAAAGTGTTTGGTGCATTCTTCCCGAATCATTTTGAGAGGAATTAAATTTCACTGTAACTGCATATTATCATCTGTTATATGAGAAATGTCTATTAAAATGGTGTCATGCCAATTCTATGCAATTTTATGTATTTTTCATTATTTTTCTTAAAACAAAACGGTGACCTACCCTAATTTATTATCTATTTCCACTAGTATTTTCAATTATCCCTGATGTAACTAACATACAAATGCGAATTGTCAAATACTGTAGTATCATTTATTTTCGTTGGGCTCAATTTTCGTGGTTTTGTGAAAAAAGGCATTTTCGTGGGGACGTAAATTCGTGGTTTTGCCTGTCAAATTTTGCATATTATAAGGTAGTTAATTTCATGGTTTAACCTCTACAAGTACCCCAAATACAGAATACAAAAGAATAAAACGATGCCGTCGCAAACGGCGGTCGCATTAATGTTTAAAACAATACTACCACCTGTATGAGTACATACTAGTATCTAAGACCCGGCAAGTTCAATACTTACAACGTGTTTTTGACCAAATGATTAACATCTGTCAAAGCAGACTCAGCCAACAACACTAAAACAATACTTCCACCTATGTGAGCACATATCACACACCCGTCAGGATTAATCAGTTTCGGCATGTTTTCGTTTGAGTGTTCAAGATCAAAGGAAGCCGACGCCGCCAACAAAACCAGACCAATCAGTTATTAAAGTACATTTGAATGATCTCTTACTTAAACCACTGTCCATAAAGTTGCAATATCAGTACTTTATGACTATCATGGCGTTAACACAGTGGCTTAAGAGTGGTAAAATTGTTTAAACAACAGCTGCACTAGATTGAAGGATCGACTTGAATAAGTATTAAATCTAATTTTCATATGCAGTTATTTTGTATTACTAGTATTTTTTCTTTCTTTCTTTCTTTCTGTTTAGTATTACTATTGTTTGAATATGTTATGCTTTTTCTATATTTTCTCGCTATCCTTACTTAAATGAAACACTGTAAAAAAAACGGGTCGGGAATAGGGGGTGGGGTGGGGGTGGGGATCATCAACCTATGTGGATCATTTTTCGTTGGGGATTTAAATTCGTGGTTTGTGGCTACCACGAAAACCACGAAAATTGATCCCCCACGAATATTGATGATACTACAGTAAATGACATATGTACTTTTAAGCATTGAAGACTTTACTTTAGATTCAGTTGTTAGAAAATATATTTTTACAATCGTCCAATATGGTTACAGGACATTGGAATTCAAGGACCACTGTGTTATACTAACATAATTGTTAGTGAAGTGATTAAAAGTCTATGAATGGGTAGAATTTATCTAACTTTGAGATTCCAGCATGTGTGTACAATTTGGTTTTGGGATGACAAACATCATTCATTTTAATAAACTGTAAAAAAAAAAAAAAAAATCTGAATAAATATTCAGAAGTACACAGTTAAAACACACCAAGTCCATGTCCAAGCTGAAAAATTTCAAAGTCCACAGTTCTGAGGTATGTCCGAGATAAATAATGACTAAGTTCTTATTTCCTAGGTTTTTCCGAGCTAAAAATTTACTAAGTTCTCATGTCCAATGTTTTGTCCAAGGTATTTCCTAGGTGTCTTTAAAATGTACGAGATCATGTCCAAGGTTATTTATAAAACCTCGGACAAAATATTAGCAAAACCTTCGGACGTCCTAGGTTTTTCCAAGGTCTTCCTAGGAAAACCTTGGAAAAACCTCGGACGTCCTATGCCAGTTTGAATCAAACATTAAGACATGATCTTCCAAAATTGTTTTCAGGATGTCTTTGCAAGGTTTAGTGTAACTTACATTGCAGCCAAAATGGAAAACCTATCTTTGACTTCAGTCTCCAGAATGGCCAAGCCAATTTTTATCACATGTGGGTAATAATGTCTTCAAGGATACGCTGTATAAATTTCTTGTCTGCGTAGACTCCGCTTACGATAGTCTGATTTCCTTAGTAACTGTGTGAAAAACCTTTTCCCAGTTCCTGTCTTTAATAGTTCATTATATTTCTACAACAGTTTTGATTGGCATTGCTCACCTAGCAATAGCATGAGTTTCAGAGTAATAATAGGCAACCTATATTCAGCTTTACCATAATGTTCGAGTCCATTTTGATCAAACTAAGAATGAATGTTTGTTTACATATTTTCTGTTAAAATTGTGTTTAGATGGCTTCCTTTGCATGTGGAAATCCTTTTTGCAATTTCTTTGGAACAATTTAACCAGTTTCAGTGAAATGTGATTGGAGTGTTTCTTATCACACTCTGTATCAAAATAATGTATGAGGTTATTTCCATAACTTCTCCAGTATGAGTTGACCAGTTTTAATAAAACTTGGTTGGAAGTTTTACTTGAGCATGCTCAGTCAAGATTTTATTGGTGTGGCTTCCAGAGACCTGGTGGAATTATTTTTTTTACCTAGTCAATTTGAGCCAGTCTGAAAAAGCTTTGAAATATTTCTCTTTCTTTGTGTTTAGGGTGGTTCACTTTGCAGCATCTTGGACATGTGTGGAGAATTATCCGTATAATATTTTATTTGTTTGTAGAAATTGGGAGATTCAGGAAGTTGATGTTACCAGTTTATATTGTTCCATATTAAAGACAATAAAAACTGGCAGCTGCTCCAAGAAATTTTACTTTTTTTATGAAGACATTGTCAGTGTCATCATTATCAATATAGAGATCACAAAGAAGGACTACTTTCTTCTGAATATTAATTGTAAAGTGTTTTGAAATACCAATATTTATTTTAGTGTTATTTATATGTATTCCTGTTGATTTTTGTAAATGTAAATTTTGATTGACTACCGGTATAACGTTTGAGATACTCTCTTAGGCAATTTTCCAGTGTTGTTTTATCTCTAGGTGAAATGTTGGCATCAAGCCATCAAATAGTGATGTTCATTTCAATTGTGCAGGCAAATAAAATCTGGCACATTCACAGGCATGTGTTTTGATAGTTGATTGACCATTAACCACATCCAGAGTAAATTATAGCAGAGATGTGTTATATACCACCATGTCTGCCAATTCTATGCATCGGGTAATTCTATGAAATTATACGATATTCCTGTAAACATTGGGTCACGTGTTGTTTTTGGTTAAATATCCAATTTGTATAAAAAAGAACGAAATCAATCTTCCTTTTATTAAAGAAATGATATTCACAAAGTGTTCAAAAATATCCAACATTTCTACCCTAAATGCTTATGAATATGTGATTTCTAAATGTCAGCGTGAAGATCCACTCCATGACTATTTTAAACTTGTAACCCAGAAAATCCAATTTATTATGTATATTTTAGAATCATAAAATAAATACATTATATAAAAGATGCAAATGTATACTTTAATACATTACTGTATTTTAATCCAAGCTTCTAATTTTGAAAGAAGTTGTCCCACACATAGCTTTATCATACTCTTTACAACATGGCAACTTGCCGCCATAATGGGGTTCTCAGAAGTTCCCCGACATCTTGTTTGTTTCTAAATTATTTAGTAATTGTTTCCTGTCTATGAGAAGTTGTAAACACATTACATCCTATTCATTGTTAAGTCCATAGCAATATATAATTTTTGTCTGGAAGTTTCTTGGTGACAGTTAAGGTACAGAGCATTGAATAATCAGGATTGATAAGACTTTGGTTTAAAAAAATTAGTGTTGAATTTTAAAAGAATAATTCATATTGTAATTAAAATGAGCAAATGTGCTTACATGACCCATGTGACTTGTACTATAGTGACCAGCACAGAATCTTGGTACCTGACAATGAGATGTTTACGATGCCCATGAAAATGCATGAGATTGTCTAGTGACCAACCAAGAGTCTTGGTACATGACAATAATGTTTAGTGAGACATTTATCATGCACATGAGAATGCATCAGATGATCTAGGGACCAATACTAAGAGACTAGTGTTTGATTGTAATCTTGTAGTTGAATTGTTGTTCTCACATTGTTCAGGAATTATCATTTCAAATATGCCTGGAACATCTCGAGCTCCTCAATTCATACTGTTCAATTTAATTGAATGCACCATTTAAATTATTAAATACAAGGTTTCATGGCAAGAGAAATGTGATGAAATGTTTGAACTACATGCTAAAAAATAAACTTTTATACATACATTGAATGCCTTTGTAAATTTGGGTCTCCATTTTTTAATCAATTTGTTTACATAAAATGTACAAATGATTATCCATAGGTATGATTAGGTACTGGATTGATTACAAATAATGTTGATTTGTCAAGTTTTGGTGATTGGTAAGCTCTGTCTTTTTGAATTACATGTACTAGACTTGTGAAGGCTCTGACCATTTATTCCTTTTCATCAAGAAAACCTTTGCAGAAGTTTGACAAAGCAATCACATCTAAATTCATCCATGTCCATCCATCTGTACCATATTTATCATCCAAACTCTTGATTTAAGGTAAGTGTTAAGTGTCTCTATTTAATAGTTTTAAAAGTGTTTGTAAATTTTTATTTTAACACATGAATCATATTGGCATCAATTGGCTGTGTCCATCAATCACACCCTAGATTTTAATGTTAAAATATATTTGCAGCATAGTGATAAAGTTTCTTGCTTTCTAGCTAAGTCAAAAGAGGACTTGACAAACAGTATGTTCTTTTTCTAGTTTTATTTGTGCCTAATTTCCTCATTGTTTCCTTTGCTTTTAAAAAGCCCAGGAAATCTGGAACATTCACAAGAAATGCAGGTTCGTGGTGATAGCAAGATATTACAGAGTTCTGATATATTTCCTACAACGAAAAAACAGTCAGTTTGCAGTCCAAACTATCATAGATATGGACAGATCATTACAAAGACTGTTGAAGAAATGACAAGTTATAAGGGGGAAAAAATTGGGGAAGGAGCTTTCGGAACTGTTTATTTAGGTATGTAGCTTTCACCTCTACCATTCAAAGACTAGAAGCACTAATAGGGTTATATGTCATATGTTGACCATCTATTAGCACAAGTTTGTTAATGCTGTTCCACCTAAACTAATCGAAGGATATGGCATGTGTACATGAAGAAACATAATTTACTGAAAATCTTTGCTTATTTTCATTTTTTTACCACAGAAGTTGGAATTGATGTTACATAATATGATACACAATGTTCAATAGTGAGATATGAGATACTTGTTTGATTTGTTATGTATATTTAATTAGTATTATGTGTTGTCCTTTGTCTCTGAATATATCCTATGTATATTTAAATAGTATTGTGTAATTTAAATTTTCCTTAGTTGAGGGTTGGAGGTGGGCCTTCAACTTCCCCTGTTGGGAGTTGACAAAGTTCTCGCATCCTTAACGCAGAGCTGCCATCTCTCCCTATTTCTCTGTATGTCCCATATATTGGTCCTGAATACTGGTGTACGTTTTTGATGCCAAAAATACGTTTTTGTAATTTTTTTTAATAAATAACATTTTTATTGGATTTTGAATGTTTAGAATGTGCATTTTGTTCCATTCTAAAAGTATCTCATTTATATAGGAATACAGTTCTACAATATGTTTGGTTTGTTCAAAATTGAGGCTACCATGCCTGTCTATCGGCCATGATATTGGATTTTGCAAACAGTTACTGTATCATGTCTTCATATTATTCAACTTCTAATCATGTTGAATAAAAAAGCAGAATATTTAGAATTTTCGCCAGGAAAAAGAGAAGGAAACAACTGGAAGGACAATTGTGCTGACTTGTGTAGATTTGTGAAACCATCTAGTAAAGGAGAAAACTTTGTTGCAAATTGTGTAATGTGATTTCGCTGTTCGGCATGTGTAACGCCCATGAAATACAAGAGCACGAAAAAGCTAATAAAATCAGCATGCTGCTTCGTCACACATAACTGAGTCTGAACTTAGGATGGATATAAATACCAGAGAGAACCTCAATGTATTTATGTATTTGGGGGTTGGCTGCTATGCTAACAGCATTCACGCTTCAGGAGGTGGTTTGCTTCTTCCTCTTGCAGAGATAGAGCACTGCAACCATGGGTTACACATCCTCCCAAAAGGGATGTAGAGCACCTTGATGGTGGGTTGCACTTTCCCATTGGAGAGGTAGAGCATGCGATAGCAGGTTGTGCCTTCGCTTGAAAGATGTTGAGCACGGTAACTGTTGGTTGCACCCTCCCTTTAGGGATGTTGAGCACCACGATAATGAGTTGGTCCTGCCCAGCAGGGAGTTTGAGAACCACAATATATAATGTGCCTTTAGCAACATGTTGCCACATTCCTTTAGGGGGACAACACATTGCACCATAATGCACAGAGTGACGATGGAGTCTTCTCCAATTATCACTCCTTGACCTCATGGTTTGGGGACAGGGCCATGACTCAACTTCCCCCTCTCCCACCTCCACCATCCCAGTGATGGGGTCCGTTTTTGTGTCCCCATCCATAGTTATACCTATGAACCCTTGTTTGATTTGGGGCCTTCCACCACAGCAACCTTGGTCCATAATGCCCTCATGGACTAAAGGACCTTGTCATACCAATTGAACTGATGCTGCGGTTCATGTTCCATTATCACCTCACCAAGTGGAAGAAAGAGATGCAATCATTTTCTGTTCCTTTCCCAATCAGCTAAAATTAAGGTGATCATTGACTGCCTATTTGATAGAATTGTGGAGCAGGGGATTCTAAGTCTTTTCTTTCAGGAAGCCATGTATCAGCAACATTCTCATCTAGCTGGTATAATACGTACTCAGTCACCTTCAATACTGGTCTCCTGGCCATTGATAAGAATCTAGTAACAGGTCAGATGTCCACTCCACTGTTCTAAAGAGGACAAAAATTTGTTTCATGCGAAAATGTCCAGGCTAACCTGAAATGTAGTCACTATATCTTCAGTATTAGATTTAAAAGCCAATGTATTGACTGCTTCGGCTAACTTCAACCGATAGATACGATGTGACTCATGTCTGCAGTCCATGTCACTCAAACCTCATTTTACCCTGACTTTACAGGTATCCTGACATTTTTTGTTTGTTTTAGGGCTTAACGCCATTTTTCAGCACATGATAGGCTATACATGGTGGCCAGTATTATTGGTGGAGGAAGAACCCGAGAAACCCCCCCCCAGAAAGAACCACCAACGCACGAGAAGCTACTGGCAAGCTTTCTGACATAACTACATTAGCCGAATCTTAGACTCAAACCCATGCAGACTGAGGTGAGACAGCAGTATTCTGCAGCACTTTAGACCACTAGGCCACTCAGGGCCCCTCCTGATATTTAATTTTGCATCTTTTGTTTACCATGACACAGTTAAGCAGTTCAGAGTCCTGCTTTTGGGCCTCAAAACAAGGTTCTTCATGACCAACTTGAAGGGTATGGATTGCATTTGTCACCCAGTTCCAATTAACTATCTACAATGATGGCAACATACCTGGACAACATCCCCCTGAAACATATAGTAAATTCTATTCTGCTCCAAGGCAATCAGGATCGTCATGTCTGTTTCCAACAATACTTGCATTTCAGCAAGAGGGTTCTTGCAACTCCACAGATTATTCATTGCAGCAGCTGACTTGATCTTGTTTGGCCGTTTCTTTATGCACCCTTACAAATTAAGTTGCTGGCACAATGGCACCCCTTTTCAAGTCCTCTCGATCAATTAGTCATGATCATGCCCAAAATATAAACATTCCTGTGTCAGTGAGGCAGTCCAGGAGAAACCCCAAGTTCAAATAATTGTATGCACCAATGCCAGTGCCTGCGGTTCAGGTGTGCACCTGCTGTCAGACTTCACTACCATCATTGGCACGTGGGAGCCATGGGAGTGTCCTCTACACAAAAACATTTTAGAAATGAAGAATGAAAGATTGTCATCAACTTCTTTCATTTCAGGAGGATCAACTCTTAGATTAAATGGTTCTCAGGTGATGGTTTCCTACCTCCTCAAACTGAGGGTCACACCAGATTACCTGACCTGAGTGTTCTGATTTGGGCATTTTCTACGTTGGTGCATTAGTCTACATATCAACATACAAATCAGATACATTCCAGGTAGATTTACTGACTTGGCAGACACTGTATCCAGGAAAAGCAATGCCCTTCAAATGCAATGGTCTCCATCAATTGGTCTTTACTTGGATCTGTGAACTCGGGAGGCGGGGTGTCCTATGATTGATCTTTTACAACAAAAGTCAAAACACAGTTTTGTTGATCGAGTTCCAGATCCAGAAGTTTGTGCCATGAAGGTTCTGTCAATCAGTTGGGAGGGGTTGTGGATATTTGCCTCCCCACTCCCAGCCTTGGTGTAAAAAATATTCCGGAAATTACATGGACAGCAGACTTCCCGAAAGCTAAAAAAAAGTGTCAGACATTTGGTCTGACAAAACCTGAAAATCTGTCAGACCGAAAGAAAATCTGTCAGATCAACAAAATATAACAAAATTGAGGTATTTTGTAACGTGTTTTGTTTTCTATTTTCTAAGTGTAAATAACACATGTTAATCAAGTAAAGTTAAGTCAAATTCACTGATAGTCTGTTGTAAACATGATCAGTTTATCAAAATTGTCAAGTTCATCTCGATAGTCTAAACAGTCTTCCTCAATGTCCAAGGTCTCCTGTTCATCTCCTGAGATATCTGTACTTCCATCCATCATAAAGGCAAAAAATGGATTATACTCTATAAGATTGACAGTTTTTTGCTTCTCTGTCTGTGCTATACTGTGTATGAAATCTGCAGCTGCTTTGTCATTAATATACGTACTATGTCTAATTGTTTAGCTTTGTCAATTTCACACAGCCATGTATAATCTGATAGTGGACGATTATTTTTGGCTACTGTGTGTGCATTTCTGAACAAATGCACTTATCTACTTCTTTCAGCTGCCTTTAATTGCCTAAGTGCTTTGCCGGCTTCTGATCCAAGTTTTTCCTGAGCAGTTTTCTATCTGCCTGAAACAAACTCTGATGCTTTTTTTGTGGTACTGTACTTGGAAAGTTCATGATCATTTATTGTTGACATTCTAAAATTTGTACATCTGACGATAACCGCGTTTGTGTTTCGCAAATTTTCATCAGACCTCGCTTTCTCGCCGTAGAAACTGAGACACATGGCACACTGTATAACTTGCTTTATTTCATCAAATATTAAACAGTCTGTTTTCTTTCCATTTATCATTAAAGGTTCTTTCAACCCTATGTTTTTCATAATCCTTTTTCTTTTCTTTCAATTCTTCATAAGATAGTTTTCTTTTTTTCCCTGGTTTCGCTCCATCGTAATATTTCAACGATGCCATGCTGACAGGTGAGCCGCATAACTGTTTATAATAGGCGTAGCGATTGGATCACTCAAAAGCTTGTAACCAATGAAAATCTGTTTAACAAACTAGATTTAAGAAGGACTACTCGAGCGGTGCAGAGTGAGAAAACTGCCGGACAGTCGGTCCGATGCCGACTAACAAACTGTCGGTCCGGGTAAAATTTGTCGGTCATGTCCGACGGACCGACAGCTTTCGGGAAGTCTGGGGCAGAAATGCAACATGATTCTGACAGACATCACAAAATAGCGATAGATCTGTCCAGGAAGATTCTGACCAACCCAAATTATCTCAGACACCTCGGTCATGGGTGTTCCTGGATGAGATTAACATTTCTTTTTATTACATTAATTGTTAGATATACAATGTGCATGGCATATAATTTCATAGTTTCAAATAGCCTGATCAAAACCATCATTATTATTGATATTACAACTGAGCACTCCTAATGTTAACATTTAGCATGGTAATAACAATGGAAGAAGCTCTAGCTAAAACGACAAATTTTATGACTGGAGAAAATTGTAATTAAATGAATTAGGAGACCACACATAATAGCTGTTTAAACATCAGTAAAACAAAGTTAGGGTCATATAAAGGACAACGAGTGGATTTTAAATGATTTCATATACTGATTTATATAAATATAAAAGTGATTAATGTTTAATGATAGAAGTATATCTTTATTGCTATATAAGCAAGAATTATTAATAAAGAATAGAATATAATTATGTAGAGTTGTGGTTATTTTTCTTTAAATAGTGCTGAAATTTGACCTCAGACATTGGTCTTTTTATACAAGCCTGTTATTTGGAACCACCTGTCTTGAAAGACCATTTTTTGTTGACAGAAGGTGTGGTCTGTTAAAATAGATTTTACTGAAATAGATCGACCTGCTGATTAATTTAACATTTGATGGACTTGATAGTTTGGTTTTGAAAACTATTTATCGATCTGGATATGAATCAGTTAGAAATCTGCATTATTATTAATTGGATAAGCATCTTAGATATTCTCACTGGCCAGAGCAAAAAAGTGAAGCTTATGGGTTCATTACCTGCCCAGGCCAGTCTGAGTCTCAGTACCTGCCCAGGCCAGCCTAGGTCAGCTGCCTTGTCATTTCCTTGGGAAAGACACTTAGCTTCCATTTCATTGGCATGATATGGCTGATATTGTTCTAAAAGTGCCTATAAAACTAACAAAACTGAACTTAATTTTTTTTTAAACATGTCCCAGATGTTGTACTGATAAGATTTACTGATCCTGGCCATACTTCGTTTCATAGCTGTGTTTGTTGACTTGGATCAAGAACATGGTTTCTATGCAATAATAATTGTAGTTGTGCTTTACATATCTTGCATTCTAAACTTTGCAGATGGATTGCCTTTTGGCAAGAAGTATTTCAGTATGATGCTACAAATGTTAAAGGTAAACATCACTACTGAGAAAATGAAACTACTAAATAACTGGTATGAATTCTGGCAATATACCTTTGTCAGACACTGTAGACATCTTGCCCTTTATTGAAATTTGTTAATTTGAGGGTGATCAAGTCAGCAGTTGAAATGTCATGGTAACACTGACCAGTCAAAGCAGAATAAAGTGCAATAAATAACATTTTACTTGACATGCTTTTACAAAATCTAATTCTTCAGATTATTTCTTGTTGACAGTATAGTTGATTTAGAGATCCAGAGAGCATGAGAAAATGTGATTTTAATTACACAGATTAACTTGAATGAATTAATGTTAAGTTAAAGTGAACTGGCCACAAAGGGTCATTATTCACTGTTTTATCTTTCAAAAGAAAGTTATTTAATTTTTCCCATGGGGTAAGGAATGGTGCCACGTACCCATGGGCGTTTATGCACACATAGTGTGCTATTTAATTTGGTCATCATGTCGCGCCCCTATTGAGGGACTATCAACATGAATGTAGGACCTGGGTGAGTGGGAATAGATCTAACATGCACTCAACCCTATCAACTAATCAGAAGGAGTGTACTAGAGATGCAATGGCACCAAATAATGACTGGTGAAAAATGGTTTTCATGTCTCATCATGTTGGGGGCTTCTGGTGGCAAGAAAGGAGAAAAAGGTCCAATAAGCCAACCCATGTATGTCGACAGCCTTGAAATGCCCAAGCCATACTTATTTCAATTCAGGTCCAGTTTCATTAATGGACGGAAAACACACCAATAATGTGCAAGCCACCTGTGTAATTCAATCAAATTTCGTGTAATTGAAGATTTTTTCAAATTTTTTAACATACCAATGTTTCTAGTGCCCAGTGTATGTATTGTAAGTCCCTAACAATTTTAATTATTGAATGTCTGTGCGACATATGTAGGTTGGTCACTGTTAGGTTATATGGATTGTGAATTTTGATTGGCGATGTTCGAAATTGATCGAGTTAGCTTTCTCAAAAGAGCTTGTTAAATAGAGCTTTTGTGCCAAATGAGAGCTCTGTAATGGCTAAATGGCTGTAGCCCTTAGAAGGGCTTTTTGATGGAGGGTTATGTAATGGTAATCAGTCTTCCCTCATTCTGGTTTGTTTGCTCCGGAGTCCTCCTGTCGTCTCTTGTTCCTTGGGCCTCCCTTCATCTTGATTGTCAGCACCGGTGTCCTCCTCTCTTCTGGGTATCTAGATCTAAAATTGTCCCTATCAATTTGGAAATACTCTGTGCTGTTGTTACCGATATCACTTTGTATTTCTGATTTAGTTTTTAGGAGAATACTGGCTAATTGGTATTTGGATACACCCTTTTGTTGTGTACCTGATGTTATTTTCTTAAATACTTCAATGTTTATTTCTTTATCTTTTGTTATCCTTGATGCTTCATCTAATTCTATTTGGTTGTTTTAAATGTGTAGCCCCGCCAAATGATTGGTCAATAAACCCATGTGACCTCATTGTGGGGGCTACAATTTACTTCTTAAGGTTGTTATAAATTTCAGAATTAGTATGTTAATTAGGTGTTTTAGTAGCCCGTCAAATGATTGGTCAATGAACCCATGTGACCTCATTGTGGGGTTACATATTGCTCCTTAAGGTTGTTATACATTTTTAGAATTTTCGATTAACTAATCAAATATTATAGACATGTTGCTTTTGACAACACAAGAAACTTGTGCATTGGCAGCCAACAGTTAAATGTCAAGTAAACAACAATCCAACAAATGAGAATTTTTATGTAATAACTTTTGCTATCTACTTAACAGAAGTTTTCAACCTTCAATAGAGAAAAGCTTGGTGATACTTAAGTCAAAAGGTCAAAGGTTACCTTGGCCCACATTAAAGTACATGTGCCAAGTAGGCGTATTTTGTACCATTTGCAGTAGTACACAATTTATCTTCTTTCTCATTTTTGTAGCCATGGAAGAAAAATGCAAGTTTGCAATCAAAGAAATCAAGGTCATGGAAGAACTCTACCAAAAATCCTATAACAAGGTATAGTAACAAAATAGTTCTTTTGTTAATATATGAAGTAAAACAGGTATACATAGCCACCCATGGGAAAAGGCCTTTATAGACAGGTGACATTATTGTTAGTAATAGTATCATTATTATTACTTCACTTGCATTAGGAGTATGCTTCAAAGATAAAGGTATTTTTTTTAGCTATTTAACAACAATCAAATGGCAATTGTGTAAATGCATTTATTTATCTCACTCTCTTATACATGCAAACACTTGATCTCTTCTTAAGTAGAAATGGCACCTATTCAAAATTAGTAATTGACAGCTTACCTGTAATTGTGAAACACACAAATTAATCTTTGTTAGGCATGAAAACAAGTGTTCACATTTTAATCAATTGATGGATTAAGCAGTTGCTCAAACAGGAAGAGATCAAAAGACAACTTTTCTTCGCAGCATTTGATGATAAGTAAATGAAAAGATTATTCCTGTGGCTTTTGTTATTAGCATCAAAAGATTATTCTGAGTTTCATCTGCCCCTTTTTACCTGATTTTTTAAAATTTAGACATATATATTGGGGTGTAGGGTTAGAGTCAATCGTCTATTATTAAGTTGATTCATTCCACCACAAAGACAGATTCAACAGACAGAGCACATGTCAACCCAGTAGTCACGTGATACAGCAAAACCATTGTTGACGCATGATCCATTCTTGATCAATCTAATTTTCTTTAAGTTGCTGCAAAGTAAAGTTTTTGGAATAAATATGTTGAGAATTATGTGTCCTTTTTGTTCATTTACATGCAAGATGTGACTCAATTTCAGTGTAACAACATTGGAAAGGGTTTCATTGGTGATATCACATGACTTCATGTAAATGTAGGTTCTGATATTTGTGTAGTCATGTGGCTAGCAATGCAAGTGCCAGGTAATTGACTTTGACCCTACACCCCAACAACATAAATGTTGAAAAATCACAAATCGGGTATGTAGTGTAAGAAAAGACTTGGATTACTAAACCATAAGGGATATCACTTGTACAGCGTTCCTCTTAAATGGTTAGAAAACACCATTCTTTTGAAGCTGAAACGTTAACTCCTTTCACCTTCATTGGAGTACAACATGCAATCAAATATTCAGATAATATAAACACCATGCATTGTTCATCCAACAAAAGAAGTGAAATTTGTAGTCACTGATGTGCTCCATAAGGCAGGCTGAAATAATTGCCTGGTTAAGAAACGCATGGCTGTAGACTGCAGAAGACAGGTGATTGCTGATTACATGACATTTGGAAATTTGCCCAGAGATGGAAATTAGAATCGTTGTTGTTGTAGTGTTTAACGCCATTTTTCAGCACACAATACATGGCGGCCAGTATTTTTGGTGGAGGAAGAACCCGGGAAATCCCCTTAAAGAACAACCGACCCATGAGAAGGTACTGGCAAGCTTCTCACATGACTGCATTAGCCGAATCTTTGACTTGAACCCACGCAGAGATAGGTGAGATGGCAGTAATCTATAACAGAAAGCGCTCTTGACCACTCGGCCACTCGGGGCCCCAGTTAGAATGGTAGTTATGACCAGGTGGCAGATGAACTCAGTTAACTGTTAGGAAAGGTTTGACTGTACTTAAATGTGAAATATAGGTGAAATATATTTTACCCTTTTATAATTCCTGTATTTTCACATGTGAAAAATATATCTTGATATGTCCACATGTGAAATACTAGATTTCCCATTATGCCTTTTGATGCCTGATTCCGTATACAGATGATGTACAGTCCAGTCTCTTTATCTCGGCATCCATGGGCCTGAGGTATAATTATTAACGTAAATGGGTGTTGTCAGTAGTTACGTTATGCATGCTACAGCTGTCTCAGACAAACTCTCATTTTAAAGCTTAAAAAGGGAAACAACTAATAATTTGAGCAGCAGAGGGGGCAAATCGGACGTCTCTAATTGGGGTAGATTTTAAGCAAAACATTTTAAGTCTCCTTTTGCCAAATGGAGCCTTAACGATTTTAAAGCCCTATTTGTCAAATTAGTGGTTTCTCAAAACCTCTTGGGTTTAAGTACCTTGCCAATGGAGCCTTCTTGAAAGCGTAAAAAAAAGCGTCGATTCGGTAAATTCCTCGAAGATGCTATTGTCGCCGCCCTCTCTGCTGCTATAGTGTTAACAATGAAAATCATTTAGGATGAAAATCGCTACGATTTCACAAACAGACTAATTTGTAGAACCTCGCCTTGTAGATCAATCAGATTATTAGACTGGTCAGTGAGTTTGAAGTTGATTCTCGTTAGCGAATTATTATGACATCGCATATAGACTGGATTAACCGGAGACTCAATAATTAGAAATCCTGGAGGAGCTGTTGGTGCAAATGAATATAGAATATATCCTTGCTGAGCTTGATTTGATCGCTCAAGATTTATTTGATAGCTTCCTTCGATAACATCACATACTAAATTGATCGCAATCACCGATGAAATATTCACATTTTGAGGAGCAATATGCCTGCCGCCACCATCTGGGTCATTATTATGTGTCAGGATAGTTATTTGTGGTTGTGGTGCTGTTTTTTTCCATGCGGCATAGATTTTTTTGAAACCTTCATCAATGGCATCATTGAGAGATTTTTGTAGTTCTAAGATATTATATCCGTGTAGTTTGAATGTGGGAATATCTTCTACACATATATTATACTTCGTTGCAAATTCTGTTCTTGTTTTAGGGCTATCGTCACCTAATACCTCTTGAATGATTTGCAAATGAAATATTTCCATGTCATTGATGATTTTGTTACATGTTTCTATGACGCTGATAAATTCATCTCAGGTGAGAGTACCGGATTTAAGAGATATTAACAACAGTGAAATATCATTATTCATCGCTGTGAAATTTTCAGTGATTTTATCCTGTCGAGTTGTGTAATATCTAATACCGCGAATTTCTATTATTCCAGTGAAAAAATTCAATTTGGTGTAACCGCTATAGCTTTTTACTGGATTATCAGATTTTATCCTGTTGGTGATATAATCAGAGTTTTGTGGTTCAGGTGGTAAATTAACGGTTTCTCCCCGAGGTGGACTTTCAGTCCATCCTAGTATTGTCCTTATAGAACTCTGATAGATATCTACGACATAACTAGGCGAGTTTATCTCAGTCGCGGATGATAGCGTCGGCTCATGAACCGTTATAGCGATTATCGATTCTGTTCCAGTAATTGATTTTATTCTACGCTGGAATTCAGCATTGATTTGTTCGATTTGGTATGATCCGGTTGGTATTGAAACAACGTTTCAGTCTGGAGTTCCGTCTTCGCGATTCTTATATGCAAATACTAAGCTGTTATTCGGTTGTTGACCGCCAAATGCCACCGATCTAATGTTAGACCAACTGTGATACATTCGTAGTTTTGCTAGCACGATCTCCTTCACGGGAATCGGAATAGGGAAATTCACACTGAATTCAGGATTGGTTGATGTTATTGAGATCATGCTGGTTTTCGGGTTTGTGTTCTCCACTATTTGTTGAAGTAGTTCTTGCGGTGTTGTCATTGTTATTATACTCATGTTGTCGCTCTAATTTTGACATCATGGAATCATAAATACTTACCATCGCTGAGAACTCACTATCTGATATAAATGTATCATCGAGCGACGACGATATCAACGAGAATAATTGCGAGTACGCGGTTGATACAACATGAAATTTAATTATGTAGTCTTGCAGTTTGCGTTGGTTGCATGATGATATTTTTTTGTTATTATCGAAATTATTCCCGCGATTGTTGTCGCCGCTGATATCCAAATTGGAACAGCTAACGGAGCAATCATTGTTACCGAGGAGAGTATTATACCAGCCCCTGTGATTACACCACTCACTGAGTACATGGTAACATCAACTGCGGTGATTCTTCATTGGTATTTTTTTATTTTTGTTTGATACTCCTCAGTGAACGCTTTGAGCTTAGTCTGAAACTCTCTGACTTGATCATAGCGATATTGAGATACCGAAGGTACCGTTGATGACGACATTTTATTTCCAAATCAGTTTATGATTTCAATTGAAACCGATAGTACATCGATGATTTTCAGTGAAAATCCTTCGGATTTTTATTACTTACTTAAATCCGCTACGAATTCCATATACCACATTGTTGAAACCATAATCAATTCTTTATCAGTGGATGTTATTGTGAATCGTTCAGTTGTATTCTTGTTGATGATCCTTGATGTCATATTGTTGACACTAGATGAACTCGACGATGATATATTAAATTGAGTCGATGTTACTAGTGTTAATCGATAAATACCTTTGACGGTTGCAGTGATACTTAGTAGATGTATATTGTCTGTAGGAGTCCACAGAAATGATCCGTGTTGGATCGTGTATACTACGTTGTTGGTTTTCTCATGAGGAATTTTTGTTTTTTCAATGATTGTTATCATCCTCAGAAAATCATCTTTGATTGCCTCGATGAAGTTTTTCATTTCATCGATGAATTTTTTAATATCCGGGAGTTTTATGTCAATTTTATCCAACGGGGTTCCAATAAATTTATCTACGATGTTTCTACGAAAAGTTGAAAACTGTTTTCTGTATTCTTCAATTTTAGATTGAAGTGTTGCTAGTTCCAACATAGAATTTTTTATCTCGATGAGCTTTGGTGATGTTGTCGCTGGATCACCCAAAAAATTTTGTATGAATTTTAACTCATCATTGAGAGTTTTTAATCTATCTGTAACCGTCGAAATAAGTACACCCGGTTTGAGTTTACCCTGATCGGAAAATAGCGCAACGGTGTTCTTGATTGCGTTTCGTTGTTTAACTAAAATATCATCCGGAGAAACATTACTGGTTTTCAATTTACCCTGACGATCTTGAAATACAACTATTTCATTAGGATCAACACTTGCTAAGTTCAACGTCTCAGCTATTTCATCTTCGATTATTCTCTTTATATCACCAGTTGCAGTGCCATCGGCACCGGGTTTCTTCAGCGTTGATAAAGATCTCCCCCAGATATCAATCATGTTATTTTATATAATTTCTCTCTAAATCTTCAATTTCCAGCAATTACTAGTGTATTCATTTACGACAACATGTGGTGGTTTTCCAGATGTTGCAATAGCGTCAAGGACATTTAATACTTCGCTGCCGCATATTGGTGGGTCA
Organism: Unio pictorum; assembly: GCA_030141615.1. NCBI lineage: Eukaryota > Metazoa > Mollusca > Bivalvia > Unionida > Unionidae > Unio > Unio pictorum. Next base: position 8,145,400 of record JARLTB010000224.1, read on the forward strand.
TTCATTTGTTGTGTTGGTAGCGTAGAATACCAAGTCTTCATTGGAAAAGTTTTTAAGCGGTTTATATAACGCATAAATTCCTTCGATGGCGCTAATCCATATGAATCGAAATAAACGATTGCACGTGGATCAATTGCGTATGCAACCCAGTGAGTACCAGGTCCGGTGCTGTTATTGAGATTAATAATACCGGTTTCAACGCTGTTTGGTTGTGCCGGCAATTGATCTTTCATAAAGACACCTCTGAAGTTTTTTATGGCCAATTTTTTAGCAGCATCGAGTAAATCAAAATTGGACATGGGAACCATAGGTTCCTCAGTCAAAGACTCTACAATCGAAGGTTTGGAAATCGAAGATTCCCGAGTTAGTAAACTGTTCCTGGGATTCTCAGGCCTTTTCCGCTGTACCATGAATACGGTGTTCCTGGTAGTCTTAGACCCTTTCCCTTTTTTTTATACCTGCTCCCGGTAGCTTTCTTTAGTGCCATCCCTGCCGCGTTACCAACGGCTCCTAACACCGCTGGGGCTGCTGCTGCAATCAAAAGCCAGAATCGCAGCTAACAATGGGAATATACCGCCGGTTTTAATTATATTTTTGATCGCAGCTGCAGAGAGAGTGATCTGAACACCTTTTTTTATTATCAAACGCGTCATTGAAGTGTTTTATTTGACGAGTTGTCAGCGACAATTTATTCGCTCCGCCAATCATCTGGTTGGGTTTCAGTGTTATTGTAGTTCCACATCGCTTAGCCGATTCTGATTGCAATTTCTTGAGTTGACCGGGAGTTAACGCAACACTAATATGACTTTATGACATTATACAATAACAGATTGATTCTAATGGAAAAATCCGAAAGGATTTTCAATCATAGATTTTTGAAAATCATAGATTTTCCACTGGTGCATCAATTAATCTCATTTGTCCACCAACACCTTCGAGTAGCATTGATTTATCGCTGAGAATGACAGCAACCGCTCTATAACCAACACCGCCAGGGGCTACACGAGCTCTAAAGTGTATATCAACGACGGATTGTCTTGTTAAGTCAAGATGTTCCAGCGAAAAGTAATAAATCGGATACAGATTTTTAAAATCCAATTGTGATATTTGCAGACCAGTATCAACATTTTGATCACGTCCCATATATGACAACAGACGATGATACACACGTGCTATTTGGTTGGTATCGTAATCCAGTTGTATATCCTCGGATGGTTCCTCTTGTCCATTTATTCTCAACGAGACATCACTGACACCTAATTGATCAAATATCATATGGCTGCGTTCTTGAGAGCCTAATCAATTTCTATTCTGTAGCGCAACAAATATATGATGCGGAGCTGAAACACCTTGTCGTGCTGCCAGGTTCCACGTAAATGTATTATCAACATCAGAATCCTTGGTATCTGTACTCGTTGTTAGCCAACTCAGCAACGACTTTCCTCCTTGATCCATAAACGATAGTAATCGTTCTTCTGTTGTGATTGATGGAGTCAACACTGGCATCCACAGTGATAGTTTTGTTAAAATAACTTTACCGGCGGCAACACCAGCACCTCGCCAGATTGCATCATCGTCGGTACCCTTTCTCACGAGTACTACTGTATGCTTCGCTCCATAGATAACTTTTCGGGCGTTTCTACAGAATCCAAATATATGATGTAGTGGAATCGCGCATCAAAACTTTCGACGAGGCCTCTTCAATGTTGCTATGCGTGTTCCAAATCCTAGGTTGTAATTGAGATTAGTATCTATGACATCAAAGGTACCAGCTGGTCTTTTATATCCGGCTGGTGCTGGATCAACTGCAGTATCTCGTGTTGCCTTTACTCTAGAATACTGAACGTGTTCAGCGTGATCAGTGATATCCTTAGAGAACATCATAGATGGACCCGCTGATTTTGTATAATCATCGGAATATCTCGCTAACCCGATTATTGTTGTGGCAACATCAACCTCATGCTCAATAGATTCAATTTCTCTTCCATCAATGAGATATCTTGCACTTTCAAATAGCGCCATGATACCATTATTGACAAAACCAACTCTGACATTTGGGTCATCTGCGTATGGTGCTGGTACAGCAGGAGAATCAAAACCTGTTACAAGTTCTCCTTCCACTTCAATAAATGCTTCAGCGGGTAGAAAGTATTTACTGGTATCATGAACTTGAAGTTCAATTCGCGATCGCAGATCTGGTTGTACTGCATGATAAGAATAGAATTGATAATCAGGTACGGAATCATTCTTGAGCACTGGGGCGTCCATATCAAACGCTGTATCAGGTGACTGTTTGAACATTTTATTCTATAAATCAAAGTCTAAATCGTAAATGGAAAATCCGTAGAATTTTCACCTACGGATTTTCATTGCTAGCAATTTCCAATCCATAGGTGAAAATGGAAAATTCTATGGATTTTCATCGTCGACGACGACTTTGTCGTTGTCGTGGTTTTTTTTAAGCCACTTCCCGCTATCATATTTGCGGTTATGTTATCTTGGGTGTTAGTCATCAGCGACGCTAGTTTTTGATCTACTGCATTATTTATAATTTTATTAACACTCGCAGGCATATCCGCTGTAGATGGCAGTGGTCCCAATCGTTTGGATTTTCGCCGCCGAACTAGCGCTGTTAATTTATCCTTCGCGGCTGAAAACGCTTTCCCGGCAAAATCTCCAACAGCACTAATACCTTTATCATGAATAACATCAATGGCTTTCATCGATAATTGTTTTACTAGCGGCGCCACTTTTGGAGCCATTCTTGCAAATAACCCCGCAATTGTATCACCGAAACCATCACCATAGTACGCGTTATAAACTGGAAACCGTGAATTAACTACACATACGCTGGCTGGTTTGTCATGGTTGTAGTGTATGATCATCTTATTCAATTACTAGTAATTCAAATGATATTTATCTAATCAGTGAATCATCACCGATGACTTAGTCGCTGTGGTAACCATCCGTAGGATTTTCCACTAACTCGTCAATGAAATCTCGATATGTTTTGATATCCATGATACCACCTTGAAATAACAGCCTGCAGATATCAGCTGCTTCATTAACTACTTCTGGTGAGTTATTTCCAGCTCGTTTCCCTCTGATGAGAACTTCTAATCGTGCTATATCACCAAGAACATTGCCAGGACAACTAACTAGACCACTGCCTGAAATTCCACTCCCAGAAAATCCCTCCCCGCTACTATAACCAGTTGTTGTATCCAGTTTTTCTAAATCCGTACTTTGTAAGTAATCAAGAGTATCATCTCGATCATCATCATCATCATCTCGATCAGATGGTATATACAATGGTCCAAGCGAAGCTTGGGGTGGTAGTTGTTGTTGAGGTTCTTGTTGTTTTTTAGGCGAGAAAGATATTTTCTTTGAAGGTTGCTGTCGCTTTCTTTGCAATTTTTGCGGTTTTTGTTGTTGTTTAAACTCTTCATATTGCTTATACACTGTACTCACCGCATTGATATATTTTATGTATGATGTATTATCATTATCAATTTGACTTGTTTTAGTTTTGATTTTGTAGAATACATCAGCCCAATGTTTTATACTTCTAACATACTTATGATGTTCTGGTTTCAAATTTTTTTTTCTGTTTTCATAAGTCGCAACAACAAGCGCAGGAATTTCTGTTGGATCAGTCTTATCAATTGCTGCTAACCCTTCCTCGTTAAATCTCGCGCGTAAATCATCTACTGTTCTTTTTTATTCAGGTGGTTCACTAACATCAATATCACCGTGGAGTTTTTGTACAGCTTGTTTTGTTTGTTCAGTTTCCGCTATTTTTTCAAGTTGACCAATAAGAGGTTTTTCTTTTCTTTTTTCCCCCGTCTCGGGAACATCTCCCCATATAGAACTCTCTACCCCCTTCATTGCTGTGGTTATTGGTTTAAACATTTCTTCAGATCCCACAGCAAAATCCGTTTGTAAACTCTGTCTAGCTTGCAGTTTATTCGTTACAGAGTCGCGGATTGGTATAAATTTTTTGATCGTGGCCAGTCTCTCACGAGCCAATCGGGTCGTTAATGCTTCATTTACCATTATTAAAATCATAAACAATTTTCCAATTTGAATCTCGAGATTTTCATGTACGAAAAAAAGATTTTCCAGAGATTTCAATCTACATGCAGTGATTTTGTCACCCGAAAATGATTTTCTGAATCTCGAAGAGATTCCAATCAAAGAGTTTAAAGTGGAAAAAGTCTACGGGAAATTGACCGTTTGACCCTTCTGAAACCAGCCCAGTTTTTAGTGTATTTTTGACTGATTTGTCGTTTTTTAGTCGTTTTTAGTCAGTTTTTATGATTTTTTACTCCCATGCAAAATCGACCGTTTGACCCTACTGAAAACAAGTCATTTTTGGTAATTTTTGGTTGTTTTTAGTCGTTTTTGACCCATTTTAGTTGTTTTTAGTCAGTTTTTGTGATTTTTTACTCAGTCATTCTTAAGTGAAAAAGTCTACAAGAAATCCCATGCAAAATCGACCATTTGACCCTACTGAAACCGCTTAAAATCAGTAAAAAAAAAATAACCAAAATCAGTCAAAAATGGCCAAAATCAGTCAAAAAACGACTAAAAAAATATTTACTATGAAAATTTATTTCAGTAATAAAAAAAATATTTTACTACGAAATTTTACAACTTCGTAGTAGTAAAACACTTATGATACCGTCCATGGATTGTAGTAAGAATTTTACTAACAATTATCTGAAAGGGGTTTTTCATTTTGTTCAATTAACAATCTTATATTTCTGATTTTTGAAATAATCGTTCTTTTTATTTCATATTCCTTCCCTAATTCCTTTCTTATTTTTTCCACGATAGTAAATAACGGGACAAACTTACTGACGTCATCACATCATAACAGGGAATCACGGATAGAATTCTGAATTCGTTTTATGAATGCATTTTGTTTGGGTAGTACATATTTGTTATTGTTAGCGCCGTATTCAATATCCTGGAAGTCGGACATAATTTGATCGCAGTTTAAACCATCTGATATGTAAATCCCCTGAGATTTCAAACTTAAAATTTCGGTTATTACATCATTGATATTTTGAGAATTCATATTATTGATAATTATATATTTCTAATATGAAAAATATATTTCCCAGATGGGTGTCTATGCATAAACGAATTGAACTTTTTGTCCGGTCTTTTTTGAAATCGCAGATCGATAAATTCCCTCTGCGACGCATTGAACAGACGGTAGACAAATATCGAAATACCTACCAGCATTAGCTATTGATTGAAATACTATTTCCTCATTATTTGTTGTATTAAAAGATCTTACAGGTCTCGCTTTTTTCAAGTATTGTCCCGTCTTTCCTCGTTTTAAATTTTCGCTTTGTGAGATAGCCTGTAGATTTGATAAAGAATTGTTCTTAGGATTGGAATCAATGTGATCGATAGCAAAACCATCCTTGATCAATCCATGAAACATTCATATATGATTTTATGATTAAGATGTATTTTCCCTCCAGCGGTAAACCTCAAATATCCTTGATTATTCACAGCAACAACTGGTTTCTTCAGTTTACGATGTCCGACAATACCATCACTGGATGCCTCATAGTTTACAATCACAGGGTGTGGTCGGAATTCTTGGTTCATTTGTATACACATACTATTTGTCTAATTCATTGTTTGGTCTAATGATTACATTTGGAAATCTTCCAATGTAGTCTTGAGGAGTTCTTATGATTTTGTCGGTGTCAGCGTCAGAGTCATTGATGGAGTTTTTAACTCTATTATCATAATAACGCTTCAGCTCTCTGTATCTCTTACCACCGCAACTGAGACACAACTGTGATTTACAACACACCCCTACCCCACATCATATACAAGGAATTGGACCAAGGCTTAAACGTCGAACACTTTGCATATGATATCCACAGAACTCCTTTTTGCATGATTTGTTACACGGGGTTGTTGATCCAATCATAAGCCATTTGCAATGATTCATTATACATAAATTCTTTATTTAAATACTTGTTTTAATTATAGCATGAAGGAGTTCGAGAGATTATCGAAAATTACACCCTGGAAAAATGCTAAATTCAATCTCGATAGAGTCTCTGAGAAGCCAAAGAGTAAAATTCATGATAGAACCATGATAAGTAAAATTCGTGATTGTTTTAATGAATTCAAGTGTGATGGAGCATCTCACTGTTGGTCGACATTTCGAATCAATGGTGAAGTTGATGCTACCATGAACGATAAAAGTACAGCAGTGATAATTTCACATCTTACGCGGAAAAGGTATTTTTTTAGAGTGAAATTCATTATCCGTTCAGACACCGGAGATTGGATTATCAGGGATTAATTTGAACCCATCTTGAAGGATAAAAAACTGTCACTGTTAGTCAAGATTCCAAACCAGGAATTCTGACTGGGATTGACAAACCGTACTACGAGAGATCTTATCCTGTAACAGCAGTTGTTTATGGGGTATATCCGTTAAATGATAAACCGAGTATTGAGAAACTAAAAACCATGAAACTGTCACTGTTGACTTTGTCATCATTGAATTGTGTAGCAGAACGAATAATAGAACACTTCACAAATGCATCCCAGGGGAACAAATTGACTGATCTAAGACGCAAGAGAATAAATGAATGGGAATTAACAGTTAGGAAGAACAGAGCATCGATTCAGGATATAGCTGAATTAGAAACATCATTATGATTCCCAATATCAGTAACGACGATAACCGGCGAAGTATTATACGAACCTAAGTATAAATCAAAAGGAGCCCCAATCAAAATTATTGATCATAGCGAACACGCATGGACATCTGCGGTAACAATATTCCCACGGGAACGAACAATAAAGTATATACCCATTGAATCCCCCTCAGAATTCTGTGAGAAAAAATTATTCGATTTTATTTACCAGTTGAGTAAAAACAATCCTGTATCAGTGTGGTTACTTCACAGCGCTGAAAACCCCGAGGGTGGATTCGATCAGTTTGTAAGACCCAATGGAGAATTATACCACACTGAAGCCCTCCAACAGGCAATGAAAAAACTAGCTAGTAGTTTCTCGGAGAGTTTCGACGACGAACAATTACTAACAAATTGTTTTACAATTCCGTCAGTTGCAGCTCATTTTGCGAGAAAGAGAAACTCGTGGAAACCAACGCGGGCTGAATTTCTCACATACATCAAATCAAGTTGTATAGAATATAACCACGGTGGATTATGGAATACAAAATACGACCGTGAAAGTATTATTACAGTTGATATAGTCGCGTGTTATCCGGCGAGTTTTCTTGGGTACGGAGAATGCGCTAGATATTTTAAACGATTTGGACATCCCACACATGAGATGACCCGTGTTGCTATTAATGGACCACTGCCTGATTTTGATTTAACTGGATTCGCTCGTGTGGTATCATTTGAATTGGCTACAGGACTTCATCCGTGCTGTTACGTTTGTATTGGTAGACACATGTCTGAAAAACATTGGATGCCAATAGTGCTATTACGGTATATGATCGATTGTAACATGCTGATATCGCTGATTGTCAGTGAAGCGATTATATCATATCGAGCTCAGACTGAGGTCTGGTTACCACAACCTGATCTAGATAGTATAATCAACAAATAACGAAAGCAGTTTCCCGATCTTGACGAAGAATATATCGTGAATTGGTCCAAACTGTTATATGAAATCAGAAACAAAGACGCAAAGGATCTTGGTAGAAGAATAATTGGTAAATTTACTCAGGGTGGAAAATACGACAATAACAGATATTCTTCACGGTTGATTATAGATAACGTCGAATACGCTTTTATAATCGCGGATATTACATCTAAGGGTATATACATCGATCGTAAAGACGCTTTCTTGTCCGATGGAACAAAATTTGGTACAATTGTTACTTACGCAGACAGAGAAAATCTTCAGTATACACATTTGAGGGCATCTATGCTGGCTTATGCTTCTATCAATTTATTTTCGATGATAAATAGATTTCCTGACACCGCAGTTAGAGTCGCCACTGATTCATTTTACATAAACATGAAACACAGTAACGCAGTGGCTGAATTTACTAACGGTAGCAAAGCTACTGGTGACGAGAGTTGGGGATCATGGAGAATTAAGCAGGAAATACCGTGTGATTATTCCGAATCAGCAGATGTTACGATTGAGGATAAATATTTGAAAAGCAATCAGTGTTCAGAACTATCTAATGCACCACAGGTATCTGATCCAATATGTAGATATAAAATAGTTTTTTTAAACGGATGTGGCGGGTCAGGAAAGACGACTCGCACAATTGAGTTATTTCGTGGGAAAAATACGGATTTTCACGCTAGTGTTTCCAAATCAAACATGATTGTGTTAATACTGACCCACAGACTTGCCAGAGAGATGAAACAACGAGGGGTAAATGCTTGTACTTGTCACAGTTTCTTTCGATGGAAAGGTGATGAATGGACTCCTGAACGAATGGGCGAGAAATTTATTCCAGAAGTCATAATTTGGGATGAGATATGCACGGTGTCATTAGATGTATTACAAAAATTTCTTGATTGGTTATTGCACGTGGACACAAAAGTCGTCATGTGCGGCGATCATGGCCAACCACCACCATTTGTCGGTTTATCCCCACATGATTGGCTAAAGAATTTTGTAGACTATTATGAAGAAATTAACACCGATCATAGAGCACTTGATGAACTATTATGCGAGTTTAAGAAACTAATTAGATTTCAACCGAATAGAATCCAATGTGAAATAGCGCATAAAATAATTTTGGAAACTCCCATGAATGATTTTTGGGAAGAGTGGAGACCAAACGATTTGATAATCGCAAGTAGAAAGATAGTCAGAGACACACTTAAGATGAAGTTATTTGAAACACATAAAGAAAAATTTGCAACACTTCCAACACCATTGTGTTATAAGCCTTCGGATACACGAAAACAGAATATTGAAGTTGATATTCCAGGCTTGACAGAGAAGCAGAATTGAGTGTTAAATGATTTGTACTAGTTGATATCAGCATCGTCGAAGATGCATTGCGTGCTGATAAATCCCCATGGACGCTAGGATACGCAGCGATGATACATTCTTCACAGGGATTAACTATATCCGATACAATTGTTTGGATGGTGGATAATCACATCGAATGGTCAAATTTAGTTTATCTCGCAGTGTCCAGAGTACGAAGAATAAATCAACTTCGAAGAGTTGTCCTGACAGAGTCAGGAGATGATAACAATACTACAATAAGTGATATTGTCACTGGTGATTTCATCACTAAGGACATAATCAGAAAAAAACTTTCTGGTTATAAACAACAAGACAAAAAAAATAACAGAGATTTTGATATTGATGCTGAATTAATAATTATGCTGAAGCAACAACAGAATAATCACTGCGCAAGTTGTAATTGTGTAATGCGCTGGTGCTGGTCGGATAAAGATCCTCGACAATTTACCGTAGACAGAAAAGATGGCAGCGTAGGTCATACCAGGGATAATGTGATGCTGACTTGTCTTGAATGCAATAGACGAAGAGGTGCTAGTTAAGACCATGCGGTGGTAATCGAGTATCCTCGGGTATCACTTGTAGTTGTTGTTGAGTAAATCCTCGCTGAGGAGTAGTCAAATCCAATCTATAGATTGCTGGTCTACCCGTGGATCGTGTTATGCTGGATATTTTATGCACGGTGACACTCCAAATAGGATCAGTAGCCCTTTTTGTGCCACTTTCAAGCTCTCCTGGTTCGTATAAATACCTAACAGTGACATTACCAAGTATTGGTTGTTTTGAAAAATCTTTTTGCGGTTGTACGGGTATATACTTCTTTTTAATGGCGTTGTTAGGTTTCATATTAATCGTTCGAGTAACCTCATTATTAAGCGCGGTAATCACAGCTGGTAATCTCTTGACCCATTCACAAGATCGTTTATCCTGGATGAATTCCTTCGCATATTGATATCCAAATAACCGCTCAGCAAGCGTCCGCTTAAATCGTTCAACAATTGCCTGATCGCGATGTAGTGCAGTATGCCCTCCTCGTAACGCGGTATTATGATTCTTCATCATTGATAGAACCACACCTTGAATCCTTGCCAGGATCAACTTGTAAAAGATTTGGCCAGCGCAGAGGACCCCTTCGATAAATCCTTTCAAACGCGGAAGCAACTTCAGTTGATGATTTTGTTTTTAGCGGTTCTGCTTGTTTGTATCGTCTCGCAACATCAATTACAGTTAACGCGTATTTGTAACCACCATCATGCGGCAGAAATAATATATCAGCTTGATGAACTTCATTAGGAACGGTTACATCAAAATGCGAGTAGTTAATTTGTTTAGGCCGCGGTAGATAAATTTGCCATATCGCCTGTTTGTATAACCAATTAGCCGCAGTAGTATATTTCACCTTCGCGGCATTAGCGAGTTTATTGATTGCTGCTTTACCCCTCCAGTATCCTTTTGGAGTAAATAGATTCCATGTTGTTATTAATTACCGGCACCTAACATCAATTTACCTTTCATTGCAGATTTTACTAACCATGAAGCTAATTTTTCTTTGAAGGATTTATCAGTGATAGAATTCAACGCGTGAATCAATTTCACATCTGCTATATGTCTGTGTTGCAGATTGCTGCTTTTATAAGTGACATCATGAGCATGACACGCATTATCAATAGCGTTTATTGGTTCTTCACCACGTCAGGGTTGGTTTTGATCATCGAGTCTAGTCCCGGGTCCACAATAACTATACCCTGGAAGGTATTTTTCTCCTGGATACTTTGCCCATGGTGTTCCTGGGAGTTTTGCTAACTTGGCTGCGATATCACCTCCGCGTTTGTTTTAAAATCATCAGAAATGCTAGCATTTCCTGCAGATCTCATAGAAACAAATCTAAATTTCTTTGTACTACATTGTACACACCTACCAGAAAGTGCTGATCGGTTATTTTTAGTTATAATCATCGTCAAGTCATCTGTGCCAGTACGCGCCTTACACTTCACACAATAAAGATCCATAATTTATGTATAATAACATGAATGTAATTGATTATTCAGCTACCCGACGACGGAAACCTATTCAACACCATGCGATGTTGCCGAATTCAATTAGAATGATTATAATCGTACCATCTGGAAGTGGCAAGACACAATTGTTACTTAATTTGATAACGAGATGGATGAAATGGGACAAATTGTATTTGATAGCTCCGAGTGTAGACGATCAGAGATGTTACGAAGTGTTAGAGGATTACAACTAGAGAGCAAAATCGGGAATCGATGAAGATATCATTGAATTTATAACCGATATCGAAGAAGCACCAAGCATTGATGATATTGATGGAGGTATTAACAATTTGGTCGTATATGACGATGTGATGTTAGACAATCAAAAGAATCCTGCTAGGATATTTTCCAATGGCAGGCATAAAAACACTGATGTGATATATGTTACTCAACGATACACTCAAATATCAAAAGTGATCAGAGATAACTGCAATTTATTGTGTGTATTTAACGGAGTTGATACTCATACGCTACAAAATATTTGGCAAACTTGGTGCGGCGGTGATATGGATCATAATCAATTTAGAAATTTCTTTAGTCAAGCTCAGTCAATCCCACACGGATTTGTGTCGATAAATTTATCAGACCCTCAGATGCGATATTATGTCGGACTTGATAAAATATTCAGTTAACTCATAGCAGCAGATGCGGCGACAATAGCGTCTTCAAAGAATTTACAGAATCGACGCTTTATTTTACGCTTTCAAGAAGGCTCCATTGGCAAGGTACTTAAACCCAAGAGGTTTTGAGAAACCCCTAATTTGACAAATAGGGCTTTAAAATCGTTAAGGCTCCATTTGGCAAAAGGAAACTTAAAGTGTTTTGCTTAAAATCTACCCAAATTAGAGACGTCTGATTCGCCCCCTCTGCTGCTATTTGTCATGGCTGATAAATAGGGCTGTCAAAAACCACGGAAAACTTTATATTTATTTTATATTTATATTTATTTTATGTGGCTACTTTATAATATGTCCAAATTAGGAAATTTGTTATTGTCGATATCACGTGACTGTATGACCTCTGATGTCATTGAGGTAGGTTGCGAGATTTGTGTAGCCACGTGACTAAGAATTTTAATGGCCAGATCCAGGTCAAATTATCTACTTTCGTCTCGTCTGTCAGCGGATTATAACAAATGCTGTGCTCACGATTTTGAGAAAGTAAATCATATTCCTATCGAATTCAAGCAGGTATATCTTGATGAAAGATCATTTTAGTTTGCTGGGCAGGCTTGTAATCAGCTACCCCATGCTGAAATTAAATGGTGTCGCCAAATTCCAACTTTTTTTTATAGGAAATACGCTTTGACCCAGCACCCAAATATGAATGACCAAATATCAAAAATAGCATGGCAAGGGTCAGATGAAACTTGGACTTCTCAGATGATATATGATATTTTGGTTGTGTTGTTAACAACTTATTTTTGTAAACAGGTACTCGTCATTAATTTTCAATTTTTGATATATTGTAAATGTTATCTGACAGAATACGTTTGTTATGTGCCAATGTGATGTAAGGCAATGCTTGCAGACTCACTTAAGTCTCTTGTTATTACTCCTCATTGATTGTGATCTTTCAGGTCATTGGTGCTTGATTTAGTTGTTAGAATTTTACAGCCATAAACTAAGTAACCAAAAAGAGCAAAAACCAGGATTTGTTTGTTTGTTTGTTTAAAGCTTTTAAAATTTTTTTTAGTCATATCACTACGATGTCTAGCACTGGGGCATCATGCTCCAGTGAATAATTTAAATAAATAAATACTCCCAAATTAAAACTGAAAACAACATTATTACTGATGTCACTTTGGATGTTAAGGTAGGAATAAGCAATTCTAAATTAATCATCCTTAATATAAAAACATAAGACACAATTTAAGATCCAAGATGAGGGTCAGCTTCCTTTCTTTATTATGTTAAGTTGTCAACAAGGATTGGTAATTTTTAGAAGAAAAACTAATGTCCTGGACTCTGATACAAGCTAATGTTTTCTTTCAGTAATAATGATCTGAATATTTAATCTATAACCGCAGAGAAATAATATCTACATGTTATTTTGTTTACTTGGCCTCACAATTTATAAACATGAACAAAAAAATTAAACCCAATATGCAAATTAAATATACATAACACTGTTTCTAGCCTCAGAAAATGACGAAATTAAAATTCAGAGGAAGATCATTAAAATTTTAATTTGTTCTTGATGCAGTGATTTGGATTGTCTATATTTTTAAACAGGAGATTCACCATGGAAGAATTCTTCATCCATTCATCAACCCCATTGTTGCACGTGCGGAAAGCCTTCCAACCAAGTTAGAAAAAGGGTTAGTAATTGCAAATCTACCTTTTATCTGACCGATATAAGCTTTGCAAAACATAGATATCACTATCACAGTGGTGATAACATCATGTTCAGTCATGTTCAAATTGAGTGTTTAAGTTTTGTAAGTAAGATACATGTACAGCTATTGGAAATTATATAGTGGGTTTAGAACTATTCTTTAGAAAACTGTATTTCATTTAATTTTTTGAAAACCCTTTACTTTTTGGTACACCATCTGGCTATTAAGATAATTATTAATTAAATATATAGTATTTTTGAATCTGCATTTTTAGGACAATCTTTTAAATTCTTATACATAAATTTCTGAGAAGATTTGCATTTGTAAAAAAATTAAAAGTAGTTGCCATTATTTAACAAAAATGAATGTGAGATTATAATCATGCTCATATACAATTAAATTGGGTTTATCATTTGTGTTTTTAGTTTTGTATTTTTTGCCTCATATTTTGATGTGTTAAAATTTTAAAGGTTCCCATTTCAAATTACTTAAAAAATATTCTGATGTAAGATTTAGATCTTAACCACAATATTAACTGCTAAGTTTGTGATGGAAATGGTGATAGACTTTGAGTAAGTAAGTTCTTAAGTCAGGTATCAAATAATGAAACAAGATATTAAGAAAGAATCACCAATTATAATCACACTGATCATATCATTTTTTTTTCATTAATGTATGAACCGTGAGTTTTTATGTTTTTTCTTTGAATCAAGAAAAGACATTCATGCTTCAAATTGCTTTGGAAAATACTAATGAAACAATTTAGAAACATCAGACTGTTATTGTGTTTTTAATGTATTTATATTAATGTATTTGAATGCTTGATATAATCCCAAATGAAAAACTGAACTGTTTGTCTGATTTTTATGAAACTAGATTTAGAATCTTTTATTTTATCAAGATATCTTAGGAGTTGTATTATTAGCATGATCTATGTGTATAAATGTAAAACAATCAACAATGTATTTTGTACATGTTAATTGCTATTACATCAGTGAAACCTATGCAGAAGTATCAGATGATTGGCTGAGGATTTTTTTACCATTCAGATTGTGTAATCTAGGAACACTTGAAGGCTTTACACACTAATTCTTTAAAATAATTACTATTCATTGCCAGATTTCTGTGTTGTTTTAATTTGCCCTGATAGCCAGACAGATCATGTTTGGGAGCTGAATCCAGCCTGCAGGCTAGGGGTTGTGCACCTCTGATATATGCTGTCTCTCTCTTGTCAAACAAGTGCTTAGAAAAAGAATTTTTTGCACATCTACAAAACTTTAGAAAACTGAATACCTATCAAAACCAAATTTGTTTTTGGAGGGGGTCTTACGGCTTTCAGTTTTGAGAGGTTTCCCTATATTATTGTATTATCCTGATATTGAATGCATTTGAGTATGAACATAATTTACGCAAATTTATGATGCAATGTTTACCATTATTATAATCATGGTAGCTTATATTCATAATTTTCATGTCAACATTTTTATGAATCTTCACTGTCAGCTAAGGTTGATTGCATGGGTCATGTATTGAACTGGTCAAACATAGGCTGAGCCTTGTCAGCAGTAAAGTGGGCACTTACTCACAAAGTTTATTACCCTTCTCTGATTACCTGGTGATTAGAGCGTCCGCCACAGAAGCAGGAGGTCGTGGGTTCGATCTCTGGCCGAGTCATACCAAAGACTTACAAAAGCAGTACTAACAGCTGTCTCGCTTGGCGCTCTGCATTAAGAGGCTAGTGTTAGGACTGGTCTGCCTGGTTTCAGGATAATATGACTGGACGAGACATCATGTTACATCACTATAAACTGCCTCACTGCAGACATCATAGCAATATGACTGAAAATTTTGTAAAGCTATGTTAAAAGTCCTAATCACACACACACACACATGCATGACTAACAAAAAAAAACTTTATAGGTTGGTGGCATATTTGGTATTTAATAAAAAATGATCTGGTAAAGTTTGATTGTCACCATTTTCCACCAAACTTTGCCAGAGTTATGGCTCCTTTTAAAGCTTCATTATTTTGTCAGGTATGTCTTTTTTTCTACCACATAAACATTTTTTTTTGGACTTGATGAATTTAAGCTAGGTTGCATTTTGAGGTTAAAAATGTAGCAGAATATCTTAGTCAAGTTTTTTGTTCTCTTTGTTTCCATCTAATTTCAACTGTTGTTGTTGTTATTGTAGTATTAGGTTTTAACACCATTTTTCAGCACAAGATAGACTATACATGGCGGCCAGTATTAATGCTGGAGGAAGAACCTGGAAAAAGCCCACAAAGAACCACCAACCCACGTGAAGCTACTGGCAAGCTTTCTCACATACCCACATTGGCCAAATCTGAGACTAGAACCAACACAGACAGAGGTGAGATGGCACTGATTTGTAACGGATAGCGCTTTAGACTATTTTGCCACTCTGGGAGGGGGGTGCCTAATTTCAAGTGAGATATAGCCCTTCTTTCCAATGCATTATACCCTCTCAGTAGCTTCTGACTCTATGAAATCAAGCCAAATTTAACATGGAGCTTAGAGAATTAGAAGTTAGCCCTTGCTGCACACATAAATAAAATTATTCCTTCATAAGTTATGGAGAACCAATTGAAACTGAATGTGTTAAAATTCTTTATATTAGGCAATTTTGATTCTGGACACTTTTTGCCTCAACTTTTCATGTGAGAGAACAGATAGGGCAGGGCTGATCAGGAGATTTACAAAATATGGTCAGTCGTTTTGACCTCAAAATGCTATTAAAATATTTTTGTTTTTTCTTCAGAATTTGCTATTTAATGTACCTGTACATGAAAAACAAAGAACTCCGTTTTAACATTGACAAGGTAAATAAGGGATGGAATCTGTGTCTCAGTGAACCAAATAAACCAGATGATCCATATGAACCAAATGAAACAATATGGAGTCGTTGTATATATCAGATTGTACAAGCTGTGGATTTCCTTCACAATCCTGCTGGCTCAGTAAGGTAAGTATTCTGAATAGTTTCATGTAGACTTAAATGTTATGATCCATCTGCAACTAGGAGTTTGGTTTTCTTTTGCCATCTTCACTCAGCCCTGGATATTAAGATATCAGTAAAATGACTACCAAGATGTGTGATAAATTCATGCAGTGGAATTTGTTGTTTTAAAAGTACTGAAGTTACAAAAGCATTCTCATGCACAAACTCAGTCTAAACAAAAGCTTATGATGTTGGCTTATGAAAAATTAGTGATGGCAATCGGACAGGAAAATTATGTTGTTTGATTGGCTGTAGAAAATTACTGACCAATCAGAAATGATAATTCTGGTCAGCTGATAAAAAATGAGTGATCAATCAGGCATCAACATTTTGAATAGTCTGAACTTGAGTAATGGAACATTTTTATAAAATTTGGATCAGGTCCCATAGTCAATAAGCCATTGAAATGTGAATATTTGACCCCTGTTTATTTTGAAAATTTTCATAACTTCACCAAGCAGGAGTGCAGATTTTATGTCTTGTTATAGCTCACATAGACAAACAAACTTAATAGATTAAATAAATTATGGGCAAGAATAACTTGCCAAACAAAGGCAATCCTGTTAAATTAATATATTTGCTGTATTGTTTCCTTTGGCATCCAGGCAAAAGCGATCCACCTTAATCATTTAGTGAGTTTTATCAGTGGGAATTAACTAATGCTTGGGATGTGTGCTGCTTTCCATGCATGTTTCACCATTTAAAATTGAAGTTCAACTGCTGATGAATAGATAGGTGTTAAGTTTTGACAAAGTTAATACTAAATATTGAGTGTTCTATTGCATTTAATGTCCTGAATCAATAGAAGACAGACTTGCTTTCTAGATACAAAGATCAGTTGAAATGATTGTAAATACAAAGATCAGTTGTTATGATTATATTATTATATTGAATGTCCTGAATCAATAAAAGACAGACTAGCTTTCTAGATACAAAGATCAGTTGTTATGATTGTAGATACAAACATTGAATGTCCTGAATCAATAGAAGACAGACTTGCTTTCTAGATACAAAGATCAGTTGTTATGATTGTAGATACAAAGATCAGTTGTTATGATTGTATTATTATATTGAATGTCCTGAATCAATAGAAGACAGACTTGCTTTCTAGATACAAAGATCAGTTGTTATGATTGTAGATACAAAGATCAGTTGTTATGATTGTATTATTATATTGAATGTCCTGAATCAATAGAAGACAGACTTGCTGTCTAGAGACAAAGATCAGTTGTTATGATTGTATTATTATATTGAATGTCCTGAATCAATAGAAGACAGACTTGCTTTCTAGATACAAAGATCAGTTGTTTTGTTAAAGAGGTGGAGAATAACTTGTGATGCATTTTCCAACTTAAATAGATTTATGTTAGAGGTTGTTAAGACTAAATGAAGAAAAATGGTTTAAGATCATAACCATATACAAATACCAAACATAAGTAACTTAGTTTCAAGGTCAAAGGGATAACATTTAAGGTTTGTTGTCGTCAAGAAAGAATGATAGTTTCTGTACAATAAGATAATTTCTACATCAGAGATATTGAGAAAACATGTCTTACATATGATTTAAAGAACCTTATTTGATTATGCCTCAAAATTGCAATCTTCAAGGTCACTTTGACTAAAGGAAGAATATATACATTCCTGGCTACATTCCTTGTTATATTCAATTGATCTATAACATTATATGTATCGAGATAACAAAAGACTTTCCATAACTACATCACCTTTTAAAAAATTTCAGATTTGCAAAATGTTGGAAATTTGAGTCAATACATTGACAGTAAAAATATTTCTTTACAATTGATTTATATTCTTTAGTTGGTCTTGTTTCAAATAACTACAGATTTTACTGTTGGATATATGTTTGTTGTTTGCAGTCTATATTGTCACAAGAAACATTGTTTGTACAGGGGACCAATTTTCCATCGAGATCTTACCTCCTGCAATATCTTCCTGGATGAAAACTTTAATGTGAGAATAGGTGACTTTGGAATAGCTGTAGAAGCCAAATTGAATGCAACTAAAGCTTCAATGACCAGGACATTGGGAACTGAAGGCTACCAACCTCCTAATATGAACACGTCTAATTATAATGCGTCCTATGATGTGTTCAGTGTGGGAGTGGGTAAGTAGATTATTAGCTCTTCAAGCCACAGAGATATGTGACCTTATGATATAGCCTGTGACCATTGTGCATCAAGACAGTTTGCTGTCCATCATATAAATATTTTGACACCTTTTAGTTTTCATCACCAACTCTTTTCAATTACCATTCATTTTCATGCAAGTTGCAAACAATATTTTGGTGTTTCTTCTCAGAAATTATATTGATCTATCAAAATATAAGGCCACAGTTACTGAAAGAGGAAAACAAACAATTGCACTCTTGCAACTGATATTAACCAAATTTCACAGAAAAGTCTGGCATTAAAACATCTTAAATTTAACAATGAAAACAAGTCTTGACCATTTGAAACCAGATTTGGAAGCAAACATGTAAAGTTTATACAAGTAAAATAAATTGACCACAAAATATTACTGTCATTAACTGTTTTATTTTAGAATTGTACAAACATAACAGATAAATTGACAACATTGCATAAGTTCTAGCCCTTATATAGCCCATGCTTTAGCATCACCTAGTCATCCTGCTTTGGAGATAAAAATGACTGGGTTTTATTACATTTGGCATTACATTATTTATTCATCTATTTATTTATTTATCTGGCATGGAAATCTAAGCAAGCCATTTGCATATGCACAGGGTTTATACATTACCTTGAAATGTACTTGATTTTCGATTCGTCCTTGAAAGTACTTGATAATCGTTTTTACCTTGAAAAGTACTTAAAAATACACCTCAGTCCTTGAAAAATATAAAATTAGTTGCGAACAAATTTACGAAAGTTTCTTTTCATACGCCATGTAATCAAAGCAAAACTTTGCTATTGGGCGTTTTACAGCACATGACCAATCAGATATTGATAATTGCATGTGGACCTGATTATAGAGTGCATTAAAAAGTGCACTAATCTTTTCCAACAATCATTCTTCTTAATCAATTTATTTTCTGTGACAGAAGTACATCTTTGATTTTTAAATCATGGTGAATTAGCTGGTTAAACTCTCGAAACAATGGATAATGAAATATATAAACAAAAATGGTCACAATTTGCTTTTCTTGTACGTCCAAGCTTCTGATTTTTGGTGTATGATCTAAAATTTGGAAATCTACTGGAAGTCTGTTATTGACTTTTTCAGTATCGGGCATAAATTACAACCATATGTCAGTTAATGGAATGGCAGCTTTCTAGACCATATATTTACATCTACAAGTAAAATATATCTGTAAAATTTTGATGAGCGATCATACGACAGCATATATAAAAAATAAGATGTGGCAAACTTTCGTGGCAGATGATTTTAAGATGCTGCGGGAATGCATCATATCATGCGTCAAAGTTGTTCCAGAAATCGATTTTGTCTGCTGTGGACAAATATACATATTATTTATTTATGCAAATCATGATATACGAGGTCAGCCAATGTGTTTTTTGTGAAGTGTGTTGGATAGAGAAGGTGGGATTCTGCCATCTCCATAAACTCCAATCACTACAGAATATTCAGGAGGCTACATTCACACCCACCAAAGGATAAACACATGTATGTGGCATTGAGAATATGGAAGATTTACCCAGGTATATTTCTGTGAGATCTTACCCATTTCACTTGGAGAAATAGACTGGGAAGTGTACAAGACCTGGTAATTAATTTCCCATATACTTGAAAGTGAAATAATGTTGGATTATGCCTCCATGATTAAACATTCTACGAATTTGCCTTTACCAAATTACAGGCCTATCAACTCTGAATCTCAATCAAAATTTCCATTCTGTTGATTTTTGTTTGTAAGTGTTGTTCATTTATTCATTTCATCAGATTTATTGTGTATTATCAGTCACATAGCAGTGTCTTGGACTGACAATAGACCAAGCCATTTTTACATAAAACTGAATAAATTTCCCATCATTTTTAAATAAGCAACAACTGTTGATTTAAATTATTGCCAGTTAGTGGCCCATAATTTTCTTTTGCAGGCCCATCACTGTTAACGCTCAGGGGCTGATCGGCTTACCACAGTGGAAAAAGTCTAATACACTGACCTAGAATCGTGATATAATTATTCTCAAGAATGTGCAAAGGAATAAAAATATTTCACACACAATTATAGTTCAAATCAAACTCTTTTAGAAAGTGAGATCAAATATAAACAACAGCAAAAGTTTCTGTATCTACCAACACCAATTATATTAAGTACTCAAATTTTTTTTCTTCTCCAGGTTGCAGCTTTTTAAAGGTAACCAACACAAGGCTCTCTGTCAAAATTGTCCAAAAACAATGATTGATGTAGGTGCTTAGCATTAAGAGGCTTTTGTTAGGACTAGTCAGCCTGGTATCAGGATAATGTGACTGGGTGAGACATCATGCTACATGTATATGGCATAATGCCTCAGTGCCAGACATCACGTTAAACTGCCACACTGCAGACATGATAGCGATATAACTTAAAAATTGTTGAAGCTATGTTAAAAATCCAAATCACACACACACACACACACACACAAATACAGACCAGGTATGTCACAAGCCAAGTTTTAGGACATGCCAAGGACACTGACCTCATGCGCGCCATGATGGATGCTGTTTCTGATACAGGCTCAGCACTCTATTGCATTATTCAAATTGGCATGGATGGCCCTTACGTGAATCGGAAGCTACATGAAGATCTTGGTGACCAACTACAGATGGATTATGGAACCAGACTCATTGGTTCGTGTGGCGCCTCCATGTTGTCCACAACAGTTTTAAAGAAAGAATGTCAGCAGCAGGCAGTAAGGTATCCAGTTTCCTCTTGTCAGCCTACCATCTATTTAAAGATGCCCCAGCAAAGGTGGAAAACTTTGTCAGAGCTTCCGAAGGACAGAAGCCCCATAACAAGGTTCCCATGGGTCATGAAATCCTGGAAAAGTTTAGGAATTTAAAAAATAAATCTCAAGGGCCTTTACTAGTAATAGAATTTGTCACAACCTTGTAAAATTTTGGAACAGTCATGGAATTTCTAACAATGAAATTAAACAAAAAAAAATAGATTGGGGCCCTGAGTGGCCAAGTGGTCTAAAGCGCTGTCCATTACGGATCACTGCCATCTCACCTCTGTCTGCGTGGGTTCGAGTCTAAGATACGAATAATGTAGTTATGTGAGAAAGCTTGCCAGTAGCTTCTCATGGGTCGTGGTTCTTTCAGGGGGTTTTCCCGGGTTCTTCCTCCACCAATAATACTGGCTGCCATGTATAGCCTATCATGTGCTGAAAAATGGCGTTAAACCCTAAAAAAAACAACAACAAAAAAATAGATTACTTCAAATTTCATAGAGCACTGAGAACCAGTTAAATAAGATGTGATAAAATTATGATCGATAATTGGTTTCATGTCATATAACAATAGTAATTCCTCTAACAGTATATAACACGTGATTTCCAGTGCAGTTTTAATGGAAAATTAAAATTGTCAACCACACCACTTTGAATAATTAGCATGTGACAAAAAGTCAGTTTCATCAGAAAAGTTTGTTATTCTTTGATCTAACATACAAGGTAAGTACTAATTTGGTTGTTTATATTTCACTCTTCATTTTATCTAACAAGAGTTAGTTCCCCTAAAAGTAGATCTCAATTGATTTCTGGTGTAGTTCGATTGGAAAATTCAAATGTTAAACCGTGCAGCTTTGAGTAATTACCACTTGACGATCTGTCAAAATGAAGTTAATTTCTTCCGAAAAAATCTTATGGCAAGTTGTGTCCAGTCATCCAAGATCTTGGCACATTTAACCTCTTACAAATTTCAATAGATGAACCTAATGTTTGACATGTTGTATACAGAGACTAATTGTTCACACCCTGGTAAGTTGTTGCTGCCAACAGATCTTGGTTTCACTGCCAGAGTGGAATGTAGAGGAGACACTTAGCAACCTCTATTACTTCTTTAAAGATTCTCCAGCCAGAACAGAGGACCATCAAAAGGCATCTGGTCTCAAGGAGCTGCCACCAAAATTCTGTAAGCACAGGAATCCCAGAAAGACTGCAAAAGTAAAACAAGAGACTCTGAAGGACCTTGAATAGAAGATGGAGACTCTTATGTTTTTAGTGACATCCCTCTATTCATGTTGTCACTTGATACACCCTTGTTGTGGTCAATAAATCATGGCTTGATATGAAAATGGCTCATGTTCAAAACCCTTTTGGATTTTCTCTTTACTTTTGTCACATTTTACAATAATATTTCATGACTTTAGTTTCATATTGTGACTGCAATAGCTCTTTTGTAATATTAGAATTATCATTTGTTTATTTTATTTCTTGGCATCAAGCGGAACTAGTATATCCTGACAATATGGCCTCACTTTTGTTCCAGACCCCTTGGTGCATAAAACTGTCTTGTGGCAAGTGATGCAAAGCAAAATGAACCTCCTTGCTGCCATACAAATTTGATTATAGAAAAATAAATCATCATTTCAGCTAAAGTGATAAAAACAGACTTGTTTGAATTGATGCCTCTTTTTATTTAATGCCCATTGATGGGTATTGACACATACACATTTAAATGGCAGACTTGTAAAAAATTAAGAAAAACATCCAACAGATTACTAAAATCACCAAATACTTTTTCAGTTATCATCATCTGTAGTTAATGAGTAGGGTGAACATTTCTTGAAATGCAGTATTCATTCTTATCTGTTGTCAGTACTTGAGGATTGATTATTATTAAATAATGTGCTTCAAATACCAGCCACATTCTAATCACTATTTTATAGCTTGGGAACCAGTCTACTGGTGAGGGGATAAAAAGTAGAGTACTAAATAGTTTGAGATCCTGCCAGTGCAGAAATTATTTATATCTTTTATTATGTCAACATGAAGTTGTATGAGAAATGAATTAGTAGCCCATCCCTCTTAGGGTTGAGGAATTGTTACATATACAGGCTTGCTTGGTTCTGTCTTTTAACCAGTACAGAGTCATCAATGTCGAAATAAATTTTAATTTGAATTGGGACTCTTCCATCTTTTTTCTGTCCACTGATTTTTATTTTAAAATGTATTAACCATTTACTTATTGAGATTCCTTCTTTACCCATGAATTTAAATGGCCTGCATCCTAATAATGTTGAGGTAGGAAACTATAGGGCAGAGACATTTCACGAACATAAGTTACATTATGCAATGTAATTTCACATTTGTTGCTATGTGTTTCCTATGAATCAAATTAGATCAAATACCTGAATTTCACTTAAAATAATATCATATCATGTCTGAATGTAAGTTTATTTGACTGCTAGGGCAGCATGAGCCAGATGATCAATCTCTGGCTTTTTTGTGACTAATTAAGTTATGAGAATTGTTGTCACGGTGACCTTTTATTGTAGTAATGTTTTGAAAGATTATAAAACTGCACACCATGTGAAGCACAATATTCTATGGAACTTTTATACTTTATATTCAGTGATGCTGGAAATTCTAACTGGACAGAAAGCTCTATTAGAGGATGACCCTTTCTATCTTTATAGAAAATATAATCGTGAGAGCAGCTCCAAATACTTGATTTATGATTTAGATGAGGTGAGTAAATACATAAAATTAATTTACTCATTGAAGCACATTTAATGCCATTCTGTTGATTGTTTTGTTGATAATAAATCTAACATGTCAGTTGAGGAAATGTATGAAATCTAGATCTAATATAGCCATAAACAATAGTTCAAGACATTGATATGGATCGATATTTTTAGATACATACATTATGTTAGGATATTAGCCTGCTACCTCACAAATCCAACCCTACTAAACGATGAAAATTTGTTTTTCCCTGTCTATATTGGTACCGCCAGGTCTCATTAGTTTTTAGATTCATTGTTATACAGACAATTGTAAAATTCATCCTCCGACAATCCAGTCATTTTTGTGTTCTGTGGACCATTCAACGTTTATTTTGGATTTATTGTGCAGATTTATTGATCTACTGCAGGTTGTATGCATTATTTTACAATTTCTGCCAATTTTGGAGTGATTTTGTCACTTTTCGGGACTTCATTATTTAAGAACACTGTCCCACCGATTTATTCTTGACATTCTATAGGGTCATTATGTGTTTGCATTCCTTTCCACATGTCTGAGCATGGCCTTCTTACCTGTAAGTTAGGATGCATGGATTTCATGCAGATCCATTGAATCCAACTCTTAATACTTCTCTACCGTTACTGGCTGTTCAGCCATCACTCCATTGCCAACAATCCAGCTGACATTGTCAGTCTAGCCATCCAATCATGAGGACTATTTCGTTAATTTTGTTCAGCTAAATAGTTCATATTGGGATCTTTGTGATAGGTCTGTCTGTCTAACCACGTCATCATCACCTTATTATTATTATACAGGAGATTTTAGTCAGAAATATGTCCTTTCAGCCAGGCTTTTGTTGAAGCCAGTATTGGTGATTGCTAGACTTGTATATACCGCCAGTATCCAGGCCGACCACATACCATTTACACCGTATCCATTGGGTCTCGTGCATATTAACGCACCTGTTACTGACTGTCTAGTCTTTCCAACATGGGGGACCTTTTTGTCGAATTGTCCCATGTAGTTACAGTTTACAGGGATCTTCATGACAGATCTGTCCATGCAACCATGCCATGCCCTTTCTTTGACCTAATTTCTCCTTTGAATACATTCCTCAATCACATTAACATTAGGATATAAGCCTGCTACCTCGCAAATCCAGCCCTACTAAAAGATGAAAATTCGTCTTTTCTGTCTATGTCCTATTGACAAAGGACAATGACTCTTGCCCCTTATCTCCCCTTGCCACCGCCACGTGTTGCTAGTTTTTTTGTACTGTTTACAACGTACAATTACACCTCCATATAATCCAAGCCATCTTAGTGTAAAATCGGACCATCCGAAGTTAAATTTGGAATTATTGTGTTGGACAATCATTCTTCTACAGGTTGTATACATTATTTTACAATATTTTCAAATTTTGAGTGACTTTGTCACCTTTTATGGTCATCATCTATCGACGACCCCGTTGCAACATGCTAATGTCGTTACTCGTGTTGTCATTTACGACTTAATGCGGCACTCAATATTTTTGCTTACTCTGTTAGTAACGGTTGTGGTATTAGCGAATTAATAACATGCTGAATTGCTAATTTATGCTTTGTTTTTCTTCTTTTGTCATTTCAGTAGAAAGTATGTACCAAGTGTACATTATCTATACCCATGCAGCATGTGTAATACGTGGACAGAGCCAATGTGGCAATGAACGAAAATAAATGTTGACATGGTACAACAGTCCGACTTTGAACAGATGCGTCATTTGGTCCAGGAAACTATGGTGCAGCTATTGACATCAGGCTAGATATTACCTCTTTGGGGGAGTGTTCCACCAAGTTTAGGCTGCCCAGTGGGCGTAAGTCCCACTGCATGTCCGAGCATGGCCTTCAGGCCTGTAAGTCAGGACACATGGGGTTTTTACCGGATCCATTGGATCTATTTCATTATACAACCTCGACATCACCGGCCATCCAGCCATCCCAGCATGGGGACCTCATTGCTAAAATAGTCTGACCAACTATGATTTACAAGGATTTTAGTGACAAATCTGTCTGTCAAGCTGTACCGCCGGCAACATGCAAAACTATGATAGAGGTTTTAGTGAGAAATCTGTCTGTTCAGCCAGGCCATTGGAGCGGTCAGTACTGGTGATAGCCGGACTGTCACCGACATTCAGGCGGACCACACGCCAGACAAACCAGCCGGCAGTGCCGTCCCAGGATGGGGATCTTATTGCTAAAACAGGCTGACCAACTATGATTGACAGCGATTTTAGTGAAAAATCCGTCCGTCCATCTGTACCGCCAGCAACATACCAATACTATGATGGAGATTTTAGTGAGAAATCTGTCCGTCCAGCCAGGCCATTGGAGCGGCCGGTACTGGTGATAGCCAGACCATCGCTGACATTCAGGCAGACCACATCACAGACAAACCAGCCAGCAGTGCCGTCCCAGTATGGGGATCTTAATGCTAAATCAGGCCGACCAACTATGATTGATGGGATTTTAGTGACAAATCCGTCCATCAAGCTGTACCACCGGCAACATACCAATACTATGATGGATACTATGATTATCCGTCCAGCCAGGCCATTGGAGCGGCCGGTACTGGTGATAGCCGGACCGTAGCCGACATTCAAGCCGACCATTCGCCAGACAAACCAGCCGGCAGAGCCGGCCATACATATGTTCACTGCTTCTCCACAAGGGAGAATTAGTGAAATTTTCAAGGATGACAGAATTGCGTCATCTCTGTCACCTGGTATGCTCTATCCAGAGATGCAAGCTGTCCTGGGAACGTTGACCAGAACACGACTCGACACACAGTAAGTGTGACGAAACTCTTGCAAATCAGCAGTACACAGATCCAATCATGGAACGGACTGAGTTTAGCTTCAAGGCCGCAGTGGAAGAAATTTATAGGGTGTTGGCAACTTCAGAATGTTCACCACCTCCTACCGCCATTCAAGACTACAAATTTAAGGAGTCTGTAGCTCTTGAATGGGAGGAAGAGATGATGTCCTTCCTGCTCCTTCCCCAGTCGGGGGGAGAAAAAAAAATCAGAAGCTTGGGAAGCGACAGCCCGGATTGCTAGACATATTAACAGGGCAGCTCACCATTCCATGGCCAATGTGTTGACTTTTTCTGCTAACTTAGACCTGATATGACGTGATGCATGTCTGCGGTCGACGTCGCTCAAGCCCCATCCTACTCTGGCTTTACAGATGTCTCCGTTTGGGTCACCTTTACTATTTGGGAGAAAAATTAAAAAATTGAAGAAGTTCAGCTCAGGAACTGCCCCTCCAACTCGCCGCCCAACTTTCGTAGGCTTTTCAAAACAATCATCCCCAGCCACAGTGGAGGGATGATAGGCGGACCAGGAAAAAGGGATCCTTACAATCAAATGTGCCATATAGATCCCAACCCAATGCTGGGAGCCAACAGTCTAATCAAGCTAGAAGGCATCCATACAGAGGCGGCAAGAACCCAAGTTTCTCCATCTTCAAGCCTCGTAACTCTAGACATTGACATACCCTCCCCACCGCCCACGGACAGCCTATCTGTGGACGGCCACCTCCTGCAATTTCAGAACCACTGGACCACTTTATTACCCCGGAACAATTGGGTGATTTAGGTCATTTTGGAGGGACTTTGGATTTCATTTATCCATCCCCTTCCCCTGTCCTCCTCTCCCCTCTTCATGGATGTACCATCAGATCGGGAGGATACCTTTCTTATCCAGAGGCCGTTCATCATCATGTATTCCTCAACCAATAAATTTTACCACAGAAATTCAATGTGGCGATGGCGAGATCAATCCAAAATTTCTCTGTTTTGCTTATCACGACTCGGTTTATCAGTTCCAGGTCCTACCTTTTGACCTCAACATCAGCCCTTAGGCTTTTACCAAGGTTATGGCTTGCGTCGTCACGCTGTTATGCTCAACTTCATCTATAGTGACGGCAGTGTACTTGGATGACATCCTCCAGGAACAAATGTTAAGTTCTACTCTGCTCAAAGGCAGAAATCATATTCTATCATTTTTAGATCATCTAGGCTTTCTCGTGAATTGGAAAAAGTCATATCTCTTCCCATCCCAGAGTTTTGGTCCATCTGGGTTTGGAGTTTCTCACCGATCTGAATCTGGTAAGGCTTCCTCGTGTTCGAGATCATCCGAATAGTCAAACTCATCGAGTCCGTTTCCAACAGAATGTACATTTCTGCAAGAGAGTTCTTGCAACTACTCGGATTATTCACTGTGGTGGCGGACTTGATCCCGCTCGGCTGTCTTTTTATGCACCCCTTACAAAAGACGTTACTAGCACAATAGCACCCTTTTTTTTCAGTTCCCTTCAATCACGTAATCATGATCATGCCCGAGATAAGATCATTCTTGCGTCAGTTGGCTGCCGACAGGGATTCCTCTGGAGATACCCCAAGCGGAGATAACGGTATGTTCCGCCGACAGTACCTTTCGGTTGGGGTGCCCACCTGTTGCCGGACTTCAATACCGTCAGCAGCAAGTGGGGGCCAGGGGAGAGCCCTCTTCACATCAACCTTTCAGAAATAAAGGCTGTCATCAATGCCTTTCATTTCTGGAAGGATCAGCTCATTTTCAAAACTGTCCTCATTATGTCAGACAACTCTGTGGTGGTTATTTGCCTCCTCAAACAAGGGGGCACTAAATCATGAGACATGTGCAATCTGATCTACATTGGTGCGACAATCTCCACATCAATGTATAAAACTTTTACCTGATAGTTTCTTAATGTCATGTTAGTGAAATTGAATTATTTTGGAGGGGTATCAATTTGTGTGATCAGATTGTCAATAATTAGATTCTTGGATTATGGAAGATGACATTGTCATGGAAGGCATATTGTTCTTTTTGTTGGATGTTTAAATTTGTGGTTTGTGTCAACCTTTAAATCCATGAAATTTGGTTTATAATGTTTAGCTTTATTTTGGTACTACATAAATTTATTTTATAGAACAAATGGTGCTGGCTTAGAGATCGTACATCTTTAGGTATTAAATTTATTGTTTCTCTTAGTCAAACAAAAGTGACTTTTTGGAAGTAGAAACCTTTTTAATTGTTCAAACCATTTCACTGACACCAATTTTAATTTGACAATCATTAGGTCTGGGGAAAAACTCCAAAATGGATCTTGCACATCATGCCTTTCCCAGGATCAAACTCGTGACTCCAGAAAACAAAGGATTCAGTGGATAAACAAGTTTAGAGTTACTTTTCATTGTTTTCAGAGGGCTAAAGAGAATAAAGCAGCAAGTTGGGATGACGAAACAAAAAGAAATACATTTGCAACCATAGCTTTGCAAGCTGTTGAGGAGGATGAGGAGCAGAGAAAGATGGTTAATTTATTGCAGAAATTGGAAGTAAGTTGCAAATATAAAATGTTGTAAATGGCTAAATTTTATAAAGGATAAACTTCAGATTTAGAAAGGTTTCACTGTGGTTGCAAAAGTTATATATAATCATTTATACAAAATATAATATATTGTATATTTCATAGTGAGATATTTCATAGTGAGATATTGAAACCTATCAGTGGGAGATTACCTGGCTGTACATATTCTGAGGTTTCTTAGGAAAACTCGGAGAAATGTTCCTAAGATAAACCTCGTAGTTTTGGTTGCTGACTTTCTGAAGTAGTCCAAGAACAAAATTTTAAAAAACCAATGTGCAAAGTTTGTATTGTCAAACATCTGAGGTTGACCTTGGACTTCCGAGGTTTTTTGTACCCAATACTCTGATGTGTCCAATGTTTCCTCGGACATACCATCCGAGGTGTTCTTGGATATTATTGTGAATATTGTATTGATGAAATAATTACACACAACAATTTTTGTCTTCAGTAAATAGATGAGGATTAAATATTATTCACGTAAATTTCAGATTTTTTAACCACAAACAAAAGTTCTGTAGTAAAAAATATTGTCACCAATTAGTTTAAAATCCTTGAATGATCACAATGAATGCTGCGTACTTTTCTCTGGAAACAAAATTGCCATTTCTGCCAAAGAAACTCGGCCAGTTAATACCTGACAATCCTCTACCATATATGTAAAGTTTCATTACCATGATCAAATTGAAAGAAGGAATAAAACAAAACAACATAAAGCAAATTCAGAATAAATATTTTATTCAGTAAATAGTGTTACATAATATGTAGTCATTGGCATCAAAGTTACAACAAAATTGTGCATCTTTTATTTGCCAATCAATTTCTGGTCCTTATGTACACACTGTTTAGCACATGGATTCTTTGAATTTTGTCAGATGGACAGTCCTTTTCATAAGATAGGTGCAGTGATAAGGATTAATTGTTAATTTGTTACACTGCCATTATATTTGTGAACTTAATTCTAACCTCTAGCTATTATGCAGAGCATAATAAGAAAAAAGGGCCATGTCCTGGGGGATAATAAGACGTATCAAGGTAGAAATGGCATGTTCATGGACGCTTGCACATTGGGGCAGGTGGGTGGGGTCAATAGTCGCCTCCCCCAATTTCTGTTGTCAGCCAGTTAGTGTGAAACTTTGATTTTAAATCTGACCTCATATCATTTTATCGCTGCTATTTAAACTGCCCAATGCATAGTTTTATATCAATTCCAATCATTACAGATTACCGTTTATACATTCCATGTGTAAAGGGTATAGACTAAAAGATTGTTGTTTTTTTTAAAATTTAAATTATTTTTTTTAAGATTTTCGAAAATTGTGTTTTCTCGAAACACGACTGTATCAGGGATTAAGAATATTATTTTTTAGCTAAGCTTCCAGATCCAATTCCACAAGACTTGATTTAGATTGTGATCTTGAAAATACATTTACCGTATTTTCTGGCCTATAAATCGATGCAGAGTATGAATTCACCAATTCGGCTTATTTTCCATCCTTCGTCCATATACAAGTCGATTTGGAGTATAAGTTGAATTTTTTTAAAAATGGTATCGTATGATATTCCATATTCCTGGCAATTGTCAAATTGCATTACCGATGCTAACATTCTTGTGATTTTACTTCTGAACAATCACTGCTATATTCTGTTATCAATTGACACAGCTGAATAAACAGTCCATGCTTGTTTTATTATAATTGAAAGTGCATCCATGTTGTAGTTCATTTTATTACCTATAGTTACGAATGTGACTTCTATAAACTTTCAATGACAAAATCCATATATAAGTCAATTCGGAGTATAAGACGAGGTCCAGACTTTCAAGTAAATAAATATTGACTTGTATACCGGAAAATACGGTACTCATTTTATCAGCATGATCAAGTGTCGGGCTGTCATATTTTTATTAGCATTGATGGTGTAGATCAAAGATCTGAATTGATTGTTGCATTTTGTGGTCACTTACTCGGCTTTCTGCCTATTTTAGTAATTGATACGTATGACACTTTTCGCAGGATTTGAAATATCCAATGGTATGTCTGGAACAGTTTCAACTTTTTGTCTAGGCGTAACATTCACATATCTCTCGCTGCTATTTAAACTGCACAGTGCATGGTTTTATATAAATTCCAATCATTACAGATTACCGTTTATACATTCCACATATAAAAGGCATAGACTAAAAGGTTGTTGTTTTTTTTAAAATTTAAATAATTTTTTTTAACATTTCTGAATATTATGTTTTCTCGAAACACGACCGTGTCAGCGGTTAAGAATATTAAAGTCAGATCTCAATTCCACATAGGACAGTGGTAACTTGAATTAGATTGTGATCTTGAAAATACATTTACTCATTTTATCAGCATGATCAAGTGTCGGGCTGTCATATTTTTATTAGCACTGATGGTGTAGATAAAAGATCTGTGAATTGATTGTTGCATTTTGTGGTCACTTACTCGGCTTTCTGCCTGTTTTTGTAATTGATACCTATGACACTTTTCCCAGGATTTGAAATATCTAATGGTATGTCAGGAACAGTTTAAACTTTTAGTCTAGGCGTAACATTCACATATCTCTCGCTGCTATTTAAACTGCACAGTGCATGGTTTTATATAAATTCCAATCATTACAGATTACCGTTTATACATTCCACATGTAAAAGGCATAGACTAAAAGGTTGTTGTTTTTTTTTAAATTTAAATAATTTTTTTTAACATTTCTGAATATTATGTTTTCACGAAACACGACCGTGTCAGCGGTTAAGAATATTAAAGTCAGATCTCAATTCCACATAGGACAGTGGTAACTTGAATTAGATTGTGATCTTGAAAATACATTTACTCATTTTATCAGCATGATCAGTGTCGGGCTGTCATATTTTTATTAGCACTGATGGTGTAGATAAAAGATCTGTGAATTGATTGTTGCATTTTGTGGTCACTTACTCGGCTTTCTGCCTGTTTTTGTAATTGATACCTATGACACTTTTCCCAGGATTTGAAATATCTAATGGTATGTCAGGAACAGTTTAAACTTTTAGTCTAGGCGTAGCATTCACATATCTTAGAGCTGCTATTTTTCAGGATCCCTCTCGTAACATTCCTTTGAGAAATGTAATGAGCACATAGTGCTGTATGGTGTTGCATTGAAAATCAACTCACTTGTAATAATGTATCCATACTTTCGTTATGCCTTTATCGTGTCCACAGCCTTTTCTTAATGTGCTATTTACACCCTCAAGCAATGCGAAAGGGCCAGTCGGGATGCTGGAGTCTCTACTATGACGTCACATCACAAGAGTAATCGAATAGGTGTGGAATTTTTGCATACAAGGTCACGGAAATTCAGCTCCTAGAACATTTGCAAATATTTAAATATTGGCATTGTGGTCGTACATGATACTTCAGAATAATATATTCTTTTATAGTGCTGTTATTCTATATTTTCGTTGGTTTCTGGTCTCCTAAGCACCAATCAATCATTAATTAGTAGTCCATATTGAAACATTAAGTTCCACACACACTAGGATTGGCAAACACTACTGTGTGCTGTATGTCCTTCAGTTCCATATTGTTTTAATAGTATTAGACATGATTGTGCTTGCATCTTTTTTTTGCCACAGGCAATGCGACTGAATTCAAGGGAACATTATCGAAAACCTGAAAATCAGGACAGATGTGTATCATGCTGTGTGAATCCAAAAGGTAAACACTCCATTTTGGTTTGATTATAAGTTATGAAAAGAAAATCTGGACAGATGTGTGTTATGTTCTGTAAACTCAAGATGTGAAAGAATATAGATTGGGTAGGTAATAAATTATTTACAGAAAAATCTGGACATATGTCTATAATGCTGTATAAACCCAACAGGTAAACACTCATGTTTGCATAGATCAAAAATTAAGTATAGAGAAATGTTTAATGAAGGACTTCATTATATAAAAGACACACTAGTCCATAAGGAACATATTTCGCAATTCCCAGTTAAAATCCCTATATGACTATATTTTTAAGTTCACTTGTCTGACGTGTAGAGGACACTTATTTTTATTCATTCTAACAAAGAGAACAGCTTTGTTTTATGCAGCTGAAAACTTTAAATACAAAACTGCCATACAAATGACAACTTTGTTATATGCAACTGAAAACAGTAAAAACAAAACTGCCATACAAATGACAACTTTGTTACATGTAGGAAATTTAAAAGTAAAATTCTGTCAGAGAAAGAGCATATTTGTTGCAAACAGCAACCTGGCCAGAAACTTTTAACTTAAAAGAATTTTGATTGAATAATCATATTCTTACAATTGCATTGGTCATAAAAGATCTCCTCAGTAGGTTAGGTTAGGTTAGGTTAGGTTAGGTTAGGTAGAGAGAGAGAGAGAGAGAGAGAGAGAGAGAGAGAGAGAGAGAGAGAGACACACCTATGGGTTCTAAAAGTGTAGTATTAAATTACATCAATGTAACATCAAGAACACCCAAAAAATAATGGTTAAGGACAAAATTTCAAACATAATTCACTGAATAATGAAATATAGTTCACAAAAACCTCTCTTGCGATAATTTTGATATATCCACTCACCATATTTTATGATATGTTATTATGCATATATCTTGCCTTGTGCTATCATGAGCTAGATGCAAAAGTTAACCAACTACTGTAATGAAGTAGTTAACATCAAGATGCTTGTCCTCACATGGTGTAATGATTCTAGATTTTATAGCAATTACAAAAGATGGAGAAAGTCAAAAGCTTGAATTAAAATCACTAGAACATGCAATGTAAATAACAGTGACTTTTTCGTAGAAGAGTGCTACTAAAAAATGTGACTAAAGCACACTGGTCTGAACTGCACATGGACAGGTGAACTTCGTGAAATTAGAACAACTTTGAAGTTTGGTGTTATCAAAGTGGTTATGACACAAAATTCTGGTTCCAATAGGCCAAAAGAGTTTTACCCATCTGCCCATGCCCAATCAAAATAGCCAATTAAAAACAATGTCTATTATACACCTAGGCTTCAGGCTAAATGAAAATCTCTGAGAATCAGATGTATTTGGATGCATTCAAAAATAACTCTAAAAATACATTTCCTAGCCCCATATTTGGTAAAAATTAAAAGAATCTCCAGGGGTTATGGTTATTGTAGGTGAGATGAAAATTATATTAGAAATCCCATAATAAATATAAGAGAAATCTTTTTTCAATCACTTCAGCAAAATTATCCACCAAGGGTAAAAAATGTCGAGAGAATGAGAGAATCAACCTATGTCAGCACTTTTGTGTTTTCTGTCTGATGAATCACCACTTCAATCCAATAGTGTGCCCACAACACGGGAAGACCAGGCCTCCTTTTGGTAAGTAATAAGTACATATTACATAGAGGATCTTATTTCAAGAAGAAATGTATTAATCAAATTGTTTGTTTGTTTGTTTGATTAGGATTTTTAATGTAGCTTTAACAATTTTTCTGTCATATCAACTACAATGTCTGCAGTGAGGCAGTTTATAGTGATGTCTTGTACAGGTATTATGTCGCAGACATGTTGCATGATTTCCCACCCAGTCACATTATCCTGACACCAGGCTGACCAGTCCTAACACTAACATCTTAATACTGAGCGCCAAGTAAGGCAGATTTTAGTACCATTTTTGTAAGTCTTTGATATGTCTCGGCCAAGGGTCAAACCCATGACCTCCCACTCCCGCATCAGACACTATAACCATTAGGCCACCAGAGTGGTTTTAATTGAATTGAATAATAATTAGGAATCCATATATAATGTCGATTATAATTGGGGCATTTATTATAACAAAGTACTTTGGGTAAGAGATGTCAGGGGTCTATTGTGATCTTCATTGCAACAAGGAATTCATAATAGGTTGATTTTTTTTTGTAAGGAAAGGAGGAAATGTAATACAGGTTGCATGCATTTAAAATTAATGCAGGTCACATGATGCTGGAAAGCACAAAAGCAAATATAACAAGAACAGCCATTGTTCAAAATTAGAAATAGGAGGAGTAAATGTTGAAAAGCCTAAATCATAATATACAGCATTTGTCGTTAAATTATGCACTTTTTTATTTTGCTGTTTTTACTGATGCTGTGGTATTATGTTTGTTGCAAGCTCAAATTTTCAAAGGGAAGGTTCAGTTTCCCCAGGGGCAAGTGTGACTTTTATAAAGTTTGTAAATCACTTTATCATGTTTTTCCTATCATGTGCTGAGAAATGGCATTAAACCTACAACATATAATTAATTATGGATTTATGATAGGATCATACCTCTAAACTACCCATATCTTTTTAATACATTATTGCAAACAGAAATATAAAATCATTTCAGACAATATAAGCATTTGCATTGATGGGAGTCATACAATAATGTATTTTCAAAAATGTACATTATTTGTTTGTATTTCCTTTAACACTTCAAGGGAAATCATTTCTTCTACATTATTATAGTATAACAAAGCAATTTTGCAGTTAATAAATGGGAAAATAAATAGTTTTTGTAAAACAAAATTGTTATTATTGTGTATGAAAATCATGACCTTCATTAAACATATTTTGGCAGGTTTTTGCATTTCCCGTTTTTAATCATATGCCAGTAACATTCAAAGTCATTAATGTTTTTTCCTCATGTATCATCTGCCATTTCTTGCAAAAAAAATTAAAATGTTTTTGTATTTTACTTGGACAAGAAATATTACTTGTAGAAGGCTATAAAGAAAACTCATTCCATTCATGTACACGCTCAAATTTTGTGTTGCAGTGTATAGTTTTGCATCTGCCTTGCAAACTGGATACCATGGTAACTGTTGCTGATAATCTTAATTGACAGAAATCATCAAGGTCACTTTTGTTTGTTGTTTTGCATTATGTGTGAATTGTAATCTTTTTATAAAAGGCCTAATCAGCCATGTGGTTTCTTTTTATTGTGATATGTCCATATGTATTTTATTTTCTCGGCGATTTTGTAGACAGTTTGGTGACATTTATTTGTAGTTAGATTTCAATTTTTGTTTGTCATTTCCACTTTGTTTCTTTAGCTTGTTTATGCATGTTTTAGTTCATCTCAGTTAACAAAATATAAATCATCATGAAAAAACCTTAAATTCATTACCCATCCTGTTACCATAGTTACAGTCATATATCAGTCAACATTTTTGAAAAAGTAATTTTTACACTGTATATGATGTATTTGATATTATTGGTAAGTTTAATCTAAATCACATTATATTTATGTATAATATATATATTAGGACATTATACAAATTTAATAATCAACCGCTCTGGTGACCTAGTGGTTAGAGCGTCCATAGGTTCTTGTGGATTGGTGGTTTTCCCAGATTCTTCCTCCACCATTAATACTGGCCACATTGTATAGATAACCTATCTTATGCTGACAAATGGTGTTAAACCCTACTACAACAACATTAACAACAACAACAGATTTTGACTGCATACAATGTGCAAGAAAAGTTTGTTACATGCTTAGGCTCGAATAATCAGCAACATAGAAAGAAGTGAAAATAACAAGCTTGTAAAAATTAACAAACAATTTATTGAGTACAAATATTTTCATAAAAGAAAATAAATAAACTTACAGTTTTAGAGAATTAAGTCCAAAAATTAATCCAATATAGAATTTACAAAAATAATCCACTAATGAATTGCAAGAGTCCTGATAAATAAATGTCCTATTAGTTCCCGGTTCGAATCTTGACGATGTAATCCAATATGAACGACGATGTCATGCGATTTAGTTGTTTTTTATTATAATCCAAATGAAAATCTATGAGCACATGTTCTTTTCCAGATAAATAAAATAATTCCTCTTGCTCCAAATGATTTGACACAATTTCCAGTACATAGTAATTAAAAATAACTCAAAAAGAAGACATAACTTAATATTCCAAAGCCCAGACTAACTACTGAACTGTTCTCTCACAAACAATAATTTATATCTCTGTTTTTTTACGTAAACATGGGATCACGTGATTTTCTGGAAAGTCATAGGACAAACGTATGATCATTTAAACATGTACGCATGAAAAGATCCAGATAAGAATCAGCTACTTCTCACCCCCCAGAACTAAAAATAAAATGATGTCCTTGGATTCAACCAATCAATTTAGAAGCTTGTTTATCACTCTGAAGCAAGGTCAGAAAATGAGGTTAACACCTGGTGTTTACTATGTAAAAGTACAGGTCACCCCCACCCCCATCAATGAACGAATTTTAAAACTTAAAATGCCAAATTTTAATCTAACAAACAGACAATAAAAATAAATATAAATGACTTATATCAAATATACATAACAAGTTACATAATAGAAAAATGCAGTACATATCTCTGTGAAATAAAGCTGTTGATATACAGTATGCAACTGTGGTGATCACAAAGCATAAAATTTGCATTACATAAGGCAATGTAGTATTTTATCTCTTTATGTTTTAGTATAGTTTCTGCACTCTTGGGGCAGTCTTTTCCTTTTCATGACATATTCTTCCATACTTTTTTCTCCTTCATGATTCTGCTTAGTTTCCTATGGATCAAGGTGTCTGCTATATTTCTGTCCCTTCTGTATGATATTACCAGTGGCTTTTTCAATATTTCCTGTATTTTACGTCATTATGAGGTACAGTGTGACCCGGCTATAGCACACTCTGTTGTATAAAAAAATTCAGGTATAACCCAATTGTTGTGTGGCTCTCGAAATTTTCACATACATGTATATGTAGTTTTCGTATACAGTATAAAAACCACAAATTTCTTTCCTAAAAGTACAAATTAGTAATGTGTAAAATGTTATCAACAATGGAGTCAAACTGCCTTGTTGTAGCAGGGTTACAATGTATTTTCAGTGTTTTCTTTTAATTATATATATTATATCTAATTTTTGGAAGTTGCCATTGCATGTCACAAGCAAAGGAAATTTGTTTTTGTTACTTCTGGTAAATCTTCATATTTTGTTATCAACCATTTTTAAATAGTTATCCTGTGTGTTTTAACTGTAACTAGTTCTCCTTTGTGAGTTTGAACTGTAACTAGTTCTCTTGTGTGAGTTTGAACCATAACTAGTTTTCCTGTGTGAGTTTGAACTGTAACTACTTCTCCTGTGTGAGTTTGAACCGTAAAGAGTTATCATGTGTGAGTTTGAAACATAAATAGTTCTCCCATGTGAGTTTTAACCATAACAAGTTCTCCAGTGTGAATTTGATCTGTAACCAGTTCCGTGTGAGTTTGAACTGTAACTAGTTCTTCTGTGTGAGTTTGAACCATAACTAATTCTCCTGTGTGAGTTTGAACTGTAACCAATTCTCCTGTGTAAGTTTGAACCATAACTAGTTCTCTTGTGTGAGTTTGAACCATACCTAGTTCTCCTGTGTGAGTTTGAACCGTAACTAGTTCTCCTGTGTGAGTTTGAACTGGAAATAGTTCTCCTTTGTGAGTTTGAACTGTAACTAGCTCTCTTGTATGAGTTTGAACCATTACTAGTTCTCCTCTGTGAGTTATTGCTGGAGTTCTTGTTTGTTTAAATACGTTTGTATGTTTTCTCATTACTAAAAGCCTGCTTGAGTCCATGCAGTATTGTTTTTTTTTTGTTTTTTTAACAGGTGACCATGTGTATGCAGTATTTGTAGCTGGCAACAATGTCAATGATACAGAACAATATCAAGGTAGGAAGGGCCCAAGCCATGACTCAGAAGCTGCACAGATGTTTGTTAGAGATGTTCATAAGGTTGTTCAGGTCCTAACAGCAAAGCATCCATTTGTTTTGGGTGCCAGGTAATTTTTAATTTTTGCTTGAGCTTAAAGTTTGAAACCAAAAGTAAAATTTGCAGTACTATGCATGACTGGCAAATTAAAAGTTTACAACAGTTTATCTTATCCATAAGAATTGATCTTTTCACTGACACATCTGTAATGTGTGTTTTGCCAGCATTTGCAATTTTAATTTTCAATGTTTTAGAAAATCTCTGGACAAGTATCAAATTTGGCAAAAACCATTTCACTTGGACACTCGTTAGATTTGTATAAATGATCCACCATATTTATTAAAGTGGAAAATCCTTTGAATTGGTTCATTTCAAATATGACTTAATTAAAACTTGCAAAATGCATCCGGTCATAATTCGCACCTAAAACAAGGCTCCTTCACACAAAAAGTAAACTTTGACATGTCAGACAAGCCTTTCAGATTTGTTTGATTTACCATATACAGCCAGTAATATCAAGAATATGGTGGTAACACCAGGAAGATGGTGTGGCAATGCAAGGAAGTTTTAACACGGGAATACTCAAATCAAAGCCTGTTTAGCATCTACAGGTTTGATTTACATGCAAGGCATTTAGTGAGGCATTACCTTGTTTGACATTTAGTGATACATTACCTTGTTTGACATTTAGTGATACATTACCTTGTTTGGCATTTAGTGACACATTACCTTGTTTAGCATTTAGTGATGGATTACCTTGTTTGGCATTTAGTGCTACATTACCTTGTTGGACATTTAGTGATACATTACCTTGTTTGGCATTTAGTGATACATTACCTTGTTTGGCATTTAGTGATACATTTCCTTGTTTGGCATTTAGTGCTACATTAACTTGTTTGACATTTAGTGATACATTACCTTGTTTGACATTTAGTGATACATTACCTTGTTTGACATTTAGTGATACATTAACTTGTTTGACATTTAGTGATGGATTACCTTGTTTCTATGATAAGCTGTCCCTCACTATAAGGCCTTCATTAAAACATGGTTCCTCATTATAATGTGTGTATGGTCTTTGATCCAACTTCATTACGTGTTATTAAACTTAAATGTATTATTGTACCTCATTGTATGACGGTCTCATTATAAGCAATATATTTCATGGTTCCAATGGAGAATTATAATCAGGGACAACTGTACTCTGGCCTCTATGGGCAGCATTTTAATGAGGCAATACTGTACTCGGGTTTCCATGAACATCGTTTTAATGGGGAATACTGTATTCTGGCTTCTATGGATAACATTTTCTTGAGGCAATACTGTACTCTGGTTTCTATGAACATCGTTTTAATGGGGAATACTGTATTCTGGCTTCCATGGATAGCATTGTAATGAGGGAATACTGTTCTCAGGTTTCTATGAACAACGTTTTAATAGGGAATACTGTATTCTGGCTTCCATGGATAGCATTGTAATGAGGGAATACTGTACTCGGGTACCATGGATATCATTTTAATTAGGGAATACTGTACTCGGGTTTCTATGAACATCATTTTAATGGGGAATACTGTATTCTGGCTTCCATGGATAGCATTTTATTGAGGGAATACTGTACTCAGGTTTCTATGAACAATGTTTTAATAAGGAATACTGTATTTTGGCTTCCATGGATAGCATTTTCATGAGGGAATACTGTACTCAGGTTTCTATGAACATCGTTTTAATAGGGAATACTATATTCTGGCTTCCATGAATAGCATTTTAATGAGGGAATACTGTTCTCAGGTTTCTATGAACAACGTTTTAATAGGGAATACTGTATTCTGGCTTCCATGGATAGCATTGTAATGAGGGAATACTGTACTCAGGTTTCTATGAACAATGTTTTAATAAGGAATACTGTATTTTGGCTTCCATGGATAGCATTTTAATGAGGGAATACTGTACTCAGGTTTCTATGAACAATGTTTTAATAAGGAATACTGTATTTTGGCTTCCATGGATAGCATTTTCATGAGGGAATACTGTACTCAGGTTTCTATGAACATCGTTTTAATAGGGAATACTATATTCTGGCTTCCATGAATAGCATTTTAATGAGGGAATACTGTTCTCAGGTTTTTATGAACAACGTTTTAATAGGGAATACTGTATTCTGGCTTCCATGGATAGCATTGTAATGAGGGAATACTGTTCTCAGGTTTCTATGAACAACGTTTTAATAGGGAATACTGTATTCTGGCTTCCATGGATAGCATTTTTATGCGGCAATACTGTACTCGGGTTTCTATGAACATCGTTTTAATGGGGAATACTATATTCTGGCTTCCATGAATAGCATTTTAATGAGGCAATACTGTACTCAGGTTTCTATGAACATCGTTTTAATGAGGAATACTGTTTTCTGGCTTCCATGGATAGCATTTTAATGAGGCAATACTGTACTTGGGTTTCTATGAACATTGTTTTAATAGGGAAGACTATATTCTGTCTTCCATGAATAGCATTTTAAAGAGGGAATATTGTACTCCGGTTACTATGAACATCGTTTTAATGGGAAATACTGTATTCTGGCTTCCATGGATAGCATTGTAATGAGGGAATACTGTACACGGGTACCATGGATAGCATTTTAATGAGAGAATACTGTACTCAGGTTTCTATGAACATCATTTTAATGGGGAATACTGTATTCTGGCTTCCATGGATAGCATTTTCATGAGGCAATACTGTACTCGGGTTTCTATGAACATCGTTTTAATGGGGAATACTATACTCTGGCTTCCATGAATAGCATTTTAATGAGGGAATACTGTACTCAGGTTTCTATGAACATCGTTTTAGTGGGGCATACTGTATTCTGGCTTGCATGGATAGTGTTTTAATGAGGGAATACTGTACTCGGGTTTCTATGAACATCGTTTTAATGAGGAATGCTGTATTCTGGCTTCCATGGATAGCATTTTAATGAGGGAATACTGTACTCAGGTACCATGGATAGCATTTTAATGAGGGAATACTGTACTCAGGTACCATGGATAGCATTTTAATGAGGCAATACTGTACTCGGGTTTCTATGAACATTGTTTTAATAGGGAATACTATATTCTGGCTTCTATGAATAGCAATTTAATGAGGGAATACTGTACTCCGGTTTCTGTGAACATCGTTTTGATGGGGAATACTGTATTCTGGCTTCCATGGATAGCATTGTAATGAGGGAATACTGTACTCGGGTACCATGGATAGCATTGTAATGAGGGAATACTGTACTCAGGTTTCTATGAACATCATTTTAATGGGGAATACTGTATTCTGGCTTCCATGGATAGCATTTTCATGAGGCAATACTGTACTCGGGTTTCTATGAACATCGTTTTAATGGGGAATACTATATTCTGGCTTCCATGAATAGCATTTTAATGAGGGAATACTGTACTCAGGTTTCTATGAACATCGTTTTAATGGGGAATACTGTATTCTGGCTTCCATGGATAGATTTTTAATGAGTGAATACTCTACTCAGGTTTCTGTGAACATCGTTTTAATTAGAGCTGTACCGATGTCACTTTTTGCCGATTATGCCGATACCGCGTATAGCCGATTATCAAAATTGCCGATACCGATTATGAGACCGATTATTATTAAATCCAATCTATTCGGGCTCTTGAAACAATGTGTCCAAATAAATTACTACTCTGTTGTGCACAGACCGTGGGGGTGGGCGATTTTTTTTTTTTTTGCAAACAGGAAAGTTTCACGGCACAATAAATATGTTCTAATCACTATGTAAATTGAGGCAATGCTTTTTGAGTTTATTGCCGACTTTCTATGAGCAAAGTTCGTCGGCTTGCTTTGACAACAACAAATACTCGTTATTGCTGCGGCAACATCAGATAATTGTTAAACATTGATATAGAATTGTTTTATTTGTTTAGTATATGTCGGTGCTTCAAAGGTACAGTAAAACCTGTTATGACTTATGAGAGACCGCCCCTTCTGCTAGATGGTGGCTTGGTGAAACACTAACAAAAGAAATAAAAAATAATTTTAAAAAATCCGGAAATGATTCTCACTTACTAGTATTAAAGACAATGAGTTCGTTCACCCTCCAAGCATTACAGATTAACTGAAAGACAGACGACGTACTCAAACCTACACTGAAGCCCTTTCAAACAACTTCTCACTGGGACATAAGGACTATCGGTGTTTTGTGAGTTTTCATAAAGATAAAGAAAAAACACAAACCTCAAAATTGACTGTGTATATATCCATCATTACTCCCTTTGATGTTAATCTTACTGGCTATTCACATGACTTTGGCACTACAATGGCGGTTAGCGACATGTACTTTAGTCTGGTTTACTGCATTTTACAAATGTTACCGGACACTGGAGTTGAAAATTTCGCACAACTGTCAGCAAGATAAATTCTTTTTAAATACTTTATTAGAGCAATCTCTTTGTTACAAAAGATTAATTGATAATTCGATGTGTTTATCTCGATATATGGTTATTCGACTATACAGTAGTGTTAGTTAATGAGCAACTTGTTTGCATACTGCATTTATCCCGAGCTCTAGTGTTACAAAGGATTAAGTTACGGTCAGTCAAAACGTGACTGTATATACAACTTTTATCAGG
This sequence comes from Unio pictorum, assembly GCA_030141615.1. Taxonomy (NCBI): domain Eukaryota; kingdom Metazoa; phylum Mollusca; class Bivalvia; order Unionida; family Unionidae; genus Unio; species Unio pictorum. The sequence continues at coordinate 8,189,299 of JARLTB010000224.1, forward strand.
AAAAATTGGTTATTTAAAAAAAATATTTGCATCGGCACCAATTATTTTTGCCGATACCCGATTATACCGATTGTGCTAATAATCGGCTCGATTATGCGTACGGGCGATTAATTGGTACAGCTCTAGTTTTAATGGGGAATACTGTATTCTGGCTTCCATGGATAGCATTTTAATGAGGGAATACTGTATTCTGGCTTCCATGGATAGCATTGTAATGAGGGAATACTGTGGTACCATTGATAGCATTTTAATGAGAGAATACTGTACTCAGGTTTCTATGAACATCGTTTTAATTGGGAATACTATATTCTGGCTTCCATGAATAGCATTTTAATGAGGGAATACTGTACTCAGGTTTCTATGAACATCGTTTTAATGGGGAATACTGTATTCTGGCTTCCATGGATAGCATTTTAATGAGGCAATACTGTACTCAGGTTTCTATGAACAATGTTTCAATAGGGAATACTGTATTCTGGCTTCCATGGATAGCATTTTAATGAGGGAATACTGTACTCGGGTACCATTGATAGCATTTTAATGAGAGAATACTGTACTCAGGTTTCTATGAACATCGTTTCAATGGGGAATACTGTATACTGGCTTCCATGGATAGCATTTTAATGAGGCAATACTGTACTCAGGTTTCTATGAACAATGTTTCAGTAGGGAATACTGTATTCTGGCTTCCATGGATAGCATTTTAATGAGGGAATACTGTATTCTGGCTTCCATGGATAGCATTGTAATAAGGGAATACTGTACTCAGGTTTCTATGAACATCATTTTAATGGGGAATACTGTATTCTGGCTTCCATGGATAGCATTTTAATGAGTGAATACTGTTCTCAGGTTTCTATGAACATCGTTTTAATGGGGAATACTATATTCTGGCTTCCATGAATAGCATTTTACTGAGGGAATACTGTACTCAGGTTTCTATGAACATCATTTTAATGGGGAATACTGTATTCTGGCTTCCATGGATAGCATTTTAATGAGGCAATACTGTACTCGGGTTTCTATGAACATCATTTTAATGGGGAATACTATATTCTGGCTTCCATGAATAGCATTTTCATGAGGCAATACTGTACTCGGGTTTCTATGAACATCATTTTAATGGGGAATACTATATTCTGGCTTCCATGAATAGCATTTTAATGAGGGAATACTGTACTCAGGTTTCTATGAACATCGTTTTAATGGGGAATACTGTATTCTGGCTTCCTTGGATAGCATTTTAATGAGGGAATACTGTTCTCAGGTTTCTATGAACAATATTTTAATAGGGAATACTGCACTCTTGTTTCTGTGGATAGCATTGTAATGAGGGAATACTTTACTCTGGCTTCTGTTGAGAGCATTTTAATGAGGGAATACTTCACTCTGGTTCTTTAGACTTCATTTTATTGAGGCAATACTGCACTCTGGCTTCTAATGACAATATTTTAATGAGGGAATACTGTACAATATGTCCCCTTGGTCGTTATTATCCTTGTGCAATTACCGGTAGATTCAAATTGTAATTGTTGTGTCCAGTAAAATACTTGTTTTTCAATATTGTTAGAAATAAATGTGATAATAATAATAATAATAATAATAATAATATGAGCTTTTATGGTTTAAGAACCAAAAATTAAGGATATATTATCTTCTTCAAAAAATGGTACATCTAACATTATTTTTGCCAAAGTTAGATGAAGACTGAAAAGCTGAACAGAATTAAAATGTTGGATGAGTCAGCATTTACTGAACAAAAATGCTCTTCAAAAAAATGTTTGGTAAAGCTTAACACATAAAATCAAACAAACTTATTATTTGTCGGAAGACATTGATAAACTAATCTTATGCTAACCTCTTCCATGCAACTACCTGACTGGAAGGTGCTAAAACCAAGAGTACACAAGATCAAATTACATTTTTCTTTAAAACTGACTTGCTTATGATTTAAAGAAAACATAATTCCTGAAAAATTCCTTCCCACCCATTGTATTTCATACAGGCTTTTTTCTCTTTTTTTGTGTGTGCCACTTTTGTGATCTCAGGTGGATTGTTTGGGTATATTTTGATGGAAATACATAGTGGTATTGAAGCCAGTTGTACAGGTTTGTTAATGATTTTTGTCATGTGACCCACATCTAATCATTTAAAACTAAGAGTGACTCTTATTAGTATCCCTGATTATACAGGTCCAGACTTTTAAAAAAATTCCTTGTAGCAAGGAGGATATGCACACTGAGAATTTTTTTCAGTCCTGTGAATCTTCAATAGTCCTTCCAAGAAAACAATGTCAGGCATGTATGTAGATACAATCATTCACAATTTCAGTAGAGTAGTAATCTTGCTTTATAAAACTACAGTCCTACCCATTTATGTCGACATCCTCAGGCTCGAGGAAATATTGTCGAGATAGGCGGATGTTGAGATAAGTGGGAAGGAGGGGGCTGAAAAAAGATAAAAGTTAAAATTCGTCAGCAAAGGGTGACCCGTCGTCAGTGAATAGCATTTACACTCTGAGAAGAGTGACAGAACCAAACACTTGTTGCTCCGAAGTTCTTCACACTGTTTTTTCGCAAATGCTTCATTGAACCATTTTGTGGCTTCCTCCACGTCTTCAAAAGTAGCAGTCTTGCTTCTTCCTTTGGGGAGTGCAGATACCTTCAACGTAGTCTTTATTTATAGACTCAGCAGCTTTCATCCTTCCTGAGCGGGTGTTATTTGTAAGTGAAAATATTACACAGACCTCTTTGCGAGATGTTCAGCCCTTAACTTCCTTAACAGCCAGATATTTAGTTTCTAGAGACTGTAAATTTAATTCGCGTTTTATCCTGTTGTTGGTAGCCATCGTAAATGTGAATAAAGTTAAAAATGAAACTTTCACAGCCAAAAAAAATTGTTTTAATCACTGATCACTTTCAAAGGTCTTGGAAATATGTAATCCGTATTTTCACGCAATTTTTACATATGGGATTCAGAAAATCATGTATACAGGAGTCCTCAGGACGCATCAATTTCCTGGAAAGCAAATTTAAGGGCTTAACTAGCTGCAGAGTGGTGAGAAAATGTGCTGCTATGTTGTTGCTTTTTATCCGACCACAACATCAAAAGCCTAGCGGCAAGATCAACTAATTGTTGAACAAAGTATGGGTCGTAACTGGCAGTTTGTCGACATAAATAATTAGAAAACAAAGGATTTGTTAAGCTGGCAACAAGGGCTTCTGTCGAGGTGTGCATTGATCTTTTTATCTCGACGTTGACAAAAGCATAACAATTTGATAGGAATGGTAGACCAAGGGACTGGGACTTTGCTTTTTTGTCAACATAGGCGGCTTGTCGATATAAGCGATGTCAATATAGACAGGTAGGACTGTACCAGTGATACTTTGAAAAATTTATTTGAAGTTCCCAAAAGCAATTATTCTCAGAAATTTGGTGTAAAAATGATGACTAAGTAAATATTATTAACATTTTTGTTTAAAGCCTTGTCATCTGGAAAAAATTATTACCAAAATGTTAATAAGAGAAGACAAAGACCTCCTTTACACTGGTCATTATGCAACAAAAATGTTAATAAGAGAAAAACTCCTTTACACTGGTCATTATGCAACCAAAATGTTAATAAGAGAAGACAAAGACCTCCTTTACACCGGTCATTATGCAACAAAAATGTTAATAAGAGAAAACCTCCTTTACACTGGTCATTATGCAACAAAAATGTTAATAAGAGAAGACAAAGACCTCCTTTACACTGGTCATTATGCAACAAAAATGTTAATAAGAGAAAACCTCCTTTACACTGGTCATTATGCAACAAAAATGTTAATAAGAGAAGACAAAGACCTCCTTTACACCGGTCATTATGCAACAAAAATGTTAATAAGAGAAAACCTCCTTTACACTGGTCATTATGCAACAAAAATGTTAATAAGAGAAGACAAAGACCTCCTTTACACTGGTCATTATGCAACAAAAATGTTAATAAGAGAAAACCTCCTTTACACTGGTCATTATGCAACAAAAATGTTAATAAGAGAAGACAAAGATCTCATTTACACTGGTCATTATGCAACAAAAATGTTAATAAGAGAAAACCTCCTTTACACTGGTCATTATGCAACAAAAATGTTAATAAGAGAAGACAAAGACCTCCTTTACACTGGTCATTATGCAACAAAAATGTTAATAAGAGAAAACCTCCTTTACACTGGTCATTATGCAACAAAAATGTTAATAAGAGAAGACAAAGATCTCCTTTACACTGGTCATTATGCAACAAAAATGTTAATAAGAGAAAACCTCCTTTACACTGGTCATTATGCAACAAAAATGTTAATAAGAGAAGACAAAGACCTCATTTACACTGGTCATTATGAAACAAAAATGTTAATAAGAGAAAAACTCCTTTACACTGGTCATTATACAAGAAAACTGTTAATAAGAGAAAACAAAGACCTCCTTTACACTGGTCATTATGCAACAAAAATGTTAATAAGAGAAGACAAAGACCTCCTTTACACTGGTCATTATGCAACAAAAATGTTAATAAGAGAAAACCTCCTTTACACTGGTCATTATGAAACAAAAATGTTAATAAGAGAAGACAAAGACCTCCTTTACACTGGTCATTATGCAACCAAAATGTTAATAAGAGAAGACCTCCTTTACACTGGTCATTATACAAGAAAACTGTTAATAAGAGAAAACAAAGAACTCCTTTACACTGGTCATTATGCAACAAAAATGTTAATAAGAGAAGACAAAGACCTCCTTTACACCGGTCATTATGCAACAAAAATGTTAATAAGAGAAAACCTCCTTTACACTGGTCATTATGCAACAAAAATGTTAATAAGAGAAAACCTCCTTTACACTGGTCATTATGAAACAAAAATGTTAATAAGAGAAGACAAAGATCTCCTTTACACTGGTCATTATGCAACAAAAATGTTAATAAGAGAAGACCTCCTTTACACTGGTCATTATGCAACCAAAATGTTAATAAGAGAAGACAAAGATCTCATTTACACTGGTCATTATGCAACCAAAATGTTAATAAGAGAAGACCTCCTTTACACTGGTCATTATACAAGAAAACTGTTAATAAGAGAAAACAAAGAACTCCTTTACACTGGTCATTATGCAACAAAAATGTTAATAAGAGAAGACAAAGACCTCCTTTACACCGGTCATTATGCAACAAAAATGTTAATAAGAGAAAACCTCCTTTACACTGGTCATTATGCAACAAAAATGTTAATAAGAGAAAACCTCCTTTACACTGGTCATTATGAAACAAAAATGTTAATAAGAGAAGACAAAGACCTCCTTTACACTGGTCATTATGAAACAAAAATGTTAATAAGAGAAGACAAAGATCTCATTTACACTGGTCATTATGCAACAAAAATGTTAATAAGAGAAGACAAAGACCTCCTTTACACCGGTCATTATGAAACAAAAATGTTAATAAGAGAAGACAAAGATCTCCTTTACACTGGTCATTATGCAACAAAAATGTTAATAAGAGAAAACCTCCTTTACACTGGTCATTATGCAACCAAAATGTTAATAAGAGAAGACAAAGACCTCATTTACACTGGTCATTATGCAACAAAAATGTTAATAAGAGAAGACAAAGATCTCATTTACACCGGTCATTATGCAACAAAAATGTTAATAAGAGAATACAAAGAACTCCATTACACTGGTCATTATGCAACAAAAATGTTAATAAGAGAAAACCTCATTTACACTGGTCATTATGCAACCAAAATGTTAATAAGAGAAGACAAAGACCTCCTTTACACTGGTCATTATGAAACAAAAATGTTAATAAGAGAAAACCTCATTTACACTGGTCATTATGCAACCAAAATGTTAATAAGAGAAGACAAAGATCTCATTTACACTGGTCATTATGCAACAAAAATGTTAATAAGAGAAGACCTCATTTTCACTGGTCATTATGCAAAAAATGTTAATAAGAGAAGACAAAGACCTCCTTTACACTGGTCATTATGAAACAAAAATGTTAATAAGAGAAGACCTCATTTACACTGGTCATTATACAAGAAAACTGTTAATAAGAGAATACAAAGAACTCCATTACACTGGTCATTATGCAACCAAAATGTTAATAAGAGAAGACCTCCTTTACACTGGTCATTATGCAACAAAAATGTTAATAAGAGAAGACAAAGATCTCATTTACACCGGTCATTATGAAACAAAAATGTTAATAAGAGAAGACAAAGACCTCCTTTACACTGGTCATTATGCAACAAAAATGTTAATAAGAGAAGACCTCCTTTACACTGGTCATTATGCAACAAAAATGTTAATAAGAGAAGACAAAGACCTCCTTTACACTGGTCATTATGCAACAAAAATGTTAATAAGAGAAGACCTCCTTTACACTGGTCATTATGCAACAAAAATGTTAATAAGAGAAGACAAAGATCTCATTTACACTGGTCATTATGCAACCAAAATGTTAATAAGAGAAGACCTCCTTTACACTGGTCATTATGCAACAAAAATGTTAATAAGAGAAGACAAAGATCTCATTTACACCGGTCATTATGCAACCAAAATGTTAATAAGAGAAGACAAAGATCTCATTTACACTGGTCATTATGCAACCAAAATGTTAATAAGAGAAGACCTCCTTTACACTGGTCATTATACAAGAAAACTGTTAATAAGAGAATACAAAGAACTCCATTACACTGGTCATTATGCAACAAAAATGTTAATAAGAGAAGACAAAGATCTCCTTTACACTGGTCATTATGCAACCAAAATGTTAATAAGAGAAAACAAAGACCTCCTTTACACTGGTCATTATGCAACAAAAATGTTAATAAGAGAAGACCTCCTTTACACTGGTCATTATGCAACAAAAATGTTAATAAGAGAAAACAAAGACCTCCTTTACACTGGTCATTATGCAACCAAAATGTTAATAAGAGAAGACCTCCTTTACACTGGTCATTATGCAACAAAAATGTTAATAAGAGAAGACAAAGACCTCCTTTACACTGGTCATTATGCAACAAAAATGTTAATAAGAGAAAACAAAGACCTCCTTTACACTGGTCATTATGCAACCAAACTGTTAATAAGAGAAGAGCTCCTTTACACTGGTCATTATGCAACAAAAATGTTAATAAGAGAAAACAAAGAACTCCTTTACACTGGTCATTATGCAACAAAAATGTTAATAAGAGAAAACAGAGACCTCCTTTACACTGGTCATTATGCAACCAAAATGTTAATAAGAGAAGACCTCCTTTACACTGGTCATTATGCAACAAAAATGTTAATAAGAGAAGACAAAGATCTCATTTACACTGGTCATTATGCAACTAAAATGTTAATAAGAGAAGACAAAGACCTCCTTTACACTGGTCATTATGAAACAAAAATGTTAATAAGAGAAGACCTCCTTTACACTGGTCATTATGCAACAAAAATGTTAATAAGAGAAGACAAAGATCTCATTTACACCGGTCATTATGCAACCAAAATGTTAATAAGAGAAGACAAAGACCTCCTTTACACTGGTCATTATGAAACAAAAATGTTAATAAGAGAAAACCTCCTTTACACTGGTCATTATGCAACCAAAATGTTAATAAGAGAAGACAAAGATCTCATTTACACTGGTCATTATGCAACAAAAATGTTAATAAGAGAAGACAAAGATCTCCTTTACACTGGTCATTATGAAACAAAAATGTTAATATGAGAAGACCTCCTTTACACTGGTCATTATGCAACCAAAATGTTAATAAGAGAAGACAAAGATCTCATTTACACTGGTCATTATGCAACCAAAATGTTAATAAGAGAAGACAAAGACCTCCTTTACACTGGTCATTATGAAACAAAAATGTTAATAAGAGAAAACCTCCTTTACACTGGTCATTATGCAACAAAAATGTTAATAAGAGAAGACAAAGATCTCCTTTACACTGGTCATTATGAAACAAAAATGTTAATAAGAGAAGACCTCCTTTACACTGGTCATTATGCAACAAAAATGTTAATAAGAGAAGACAAAGATCTCATTTACACCGGTCATTATGAAACAAAAATGTTAATAAGAGAAAACCTCCTTTACACTGGTCATTATGCAACTAAAATGTTAATAAGAGAAGACAAAGACCTCCTTTACACTGGTCATTATGCAACAAAACTGTTAATAAGAGAAGACCTCCTTTACACTGGTCATTATGAAACAAAAATGTTAATAAGAGAAGACAAAGATCTCATTTACACCGGTCATTATGAAACAAAAATGTTAATAAGAGAAAACCTCCTTTACACTGGTCATTATGCAACTAAAATGTTAATAAGAGAAGACAAAGACCTCCTTTACACTGGTCATTATGAAACAAAAATGTTAATAAGAGAAGACCTCCTTTACACTGGTCATTATGCAACAAAAATGTTAATAAGAGAAGACAAAGATCTCATTTACACCGGTCATTATGCAACCAAAATGTTAATAAGAGAAGACAAAGACCTCCTTTACACTGGTCATTATGAAACAAAAATGTTAATAAGAGAAGACCTCCTTTACACTGGTCATTATGCAACAAAAATGTTAATAAGAGAAGACAAAGATCTCATTTACACCGGTCATTATGCAACCAAAATGTTAATAAGAGAAGACAAAGACCTCCTTTACACTGGTCATTATGAAACAAAAATGTTAATAAGAGAAGACCTCCTTTACACTGGTCATTATGCAACAAAAATGTTAATAAGAGAAGACAAAGATCTCATTTACACTGGTCATTATGCAACTAAAATGTTAATAAGAGAAGACAAAGACCTCCTTTACACTGGTCATTATGAAACAAAAATGTTAATAAGAGAAGACCTCCTTTACACTGGTCATTATGCAACAAAAATGTTAATAAGAGAAGACAAAGATCTCATTTACACTGGTCATTATGCAACTAAAATGTTAATAAGAGAAGACAAAGACCTCCTTTACACTGGTCATTATGAAACAAAAATGTTAATAAGAGAAGACCTCCTTTACACTGGTCATTATGCAACAAAAATGTTAATAAGAGAAGACAAAGACCTCCTTTACACTGGTCATTATGAAACAAAAATGTTAATAAGAGAAAACCTCCTTTACACTGGTCATTATGCAACCAAAATGTTAATAAGAGAAGACAAAGATCTCATTTACACTGGTCATTATGCAACAAAAATGTTAATAAGAGAAGACAAAGATCTCCTTTACACTGGTCATTATGAAACAAAAATGTTAATAAGAGAAGACCTCCTTTACACTGGTCATTATGCAACCAAAATGTTAATAAGAGAAGACAAAGATCTCATTTACACTGATCATTATGCAACCAAAATGTTAATAAGAGAAGACAAAGATCTCATTTACACTGGTCATTATGCAACAAAAATGTTAATAAGAGAAGACAAAGATCTCATTTACACCGGTCATTATGAAACAAAAATGTTAATAAGAGAAGACAAAGACCTCCTTTACACTGGTCATTATACAAGAAAAATGTTAATAAGAGAAAACCTCCTTTACACTGGTCATTATGCAACAAAAATGTTAATAAGAGAAGACAAAGACCTCCTTTACACCGGTCATTATGCAACAAAAATGTTAATAAGAGAAAACTTCCTTTACACTGGTCATTATGCAACAAAAATGTTAATAAGAGAAGACAAAGACCTCCTTTACACCGGTCATTATGCAACAAAAATGTTAATAAGAGAAAACCTCCTTTACACTGGTCATTATGCAACCAAAATGTTAATAAGAGAAGACAAAGACCTCCTTTACACTGGTCATTATGCAACAAAAATGTTAATAAGAGAAGACAAAGACCTCCTTTACACCGGTCATTATGCAACAAAAATGTTAATAAGAGAAAACCTCCTTTACACTGGTCATTATGCAACAAAAATGTTAATAAGAGAAGACAAAGATCTCCTTTACACTGGTCATTATGCAACAAAAATGTTAATAAGAGAAGACCTCATTTACACTGGTCATTATGCAACAAAAATGTTAATAAGAGAAGACAAAGATCTCATTTACACTGGTCATTATGAAACAAAAATGTTAATAAGAGAAGACAAAGATCTCATTTACACTGGTCATTATGAAACAAAAATGTTAATAAGAGAAGACAAAGATCTCATTTACACTGGTCATTATGAAACAAAAATGTTAATAAGAGAAGACCTCATTTACACTGGTCATTATGAAACAAAAATGTTAATAAGAGAAGACAAAGACCTCATTTACACTGGTCATTATACAAGAAAAATGTTAATAAGAGAAGACAAAGATCTCATTTACACTGGTCATTATGAAACAAAAATGTTAATAAGAGAAGACAAAGATCTCCTTTACACCGGTCATTATGAAACAAAAATGTTAATAAGAGAAGACCTTTACACTGGTCATTATGCAACAAAAATGTTAATAAGAGAAGACAAAGATCTCCTTTACACCGGTCATTATGAAACAAAAATGTTAATAAGAGAAGACCTTTACACCGGTCATTATGCAACAAAAATGTTAATAAGAGAAGACAAAGATCTCATTTACACTGGTCATTATGAAACAAAAATGTTAATAAGAGAAGACAAAGATCTCATTTACACCGGTCATTATGCAACAAAAATGTTAATAAGAGAAGACCTTTACACTGGTCATTATGCAACAAAAATGTTAATAAGAGAAGACAAAGACCTCCTTTACACTGGTCATTATGCAACAAAAATGTTAATAAGAGAAGACAAAGATCTCCTTTACACTGGTCATTATGCAACAAAAATGTTAATAAGAGAAGACAAAGATCTCATTTACACTGGTCATTATGCAACCAAAATGTTAATAAGAGAAGACCTCCTTTACACTGGTCATTATGCAACAAAAATGTTAATAAGAGAAGACAAAGATCTCCTTTACACTGGTCATTATGCAACAAAAATGTTAATAAGAGAAGACCTCATTTTCACTGGTCATTATGCAAAAAATGTTAATAAGAGAAGACCTCATTTTCACTGGTTATTATGCATGATAATTTCACAGACAGATGATTTAAGTTAATACAGTGATAGTAGGTTGAGATGATTTTTAGTTATAGCTGTATAGGCATTGTGCGGTTTTCATCATTGATATGACCCTTTAAACAAAAAACCTGTCTCTATGATGCAAAAGTTTTTAAGAGGGAATGTTTAATCATATTTATATTGATTTCATGCAAGTAGGGCTTGAGTAAGGTCGTTTTAATTTGCTAAACAGTTATAAGCAGTTACCATGTGCTAATACTGCATGGCTTCAGCAAATTACAACTTCTAGTAGGCAATGTGCGCTGACCGCATACCTCAAAACATATTTAAATATCCAAAATGGAGTAGGAAATGTCATTGGACTCATACAATATTTTATACAACTTCACTGTATTTCATGTTATATTTCATACACCAAAAATAATTATTAATTTCAGTGTACAAAAAATTATATGTAAAATAATTATCATTGGATGGTACTGACCGTGAATGAAAAATAAAGGGATCATACCTGAACAAGTTCAACGGAACACACGCTACTCAACAACCTCATGGTACAAATGTAAAAAGTAAACATTTATTTTCTCTTATTCAGTTCTCAACTCAAGAATCTAATTACAATAAAAGTAAAAGTACTCAAAGATTTTTGTTGTTATTATTGAACAAAGAGACAGAAAATTATGTTTGTGTGCAAGCTTGTCTGCATTTACAGGAAATTTAGCTGTTATGTTGTGTAATGTTGGTAAAATGATTTTAGATGGTTTGAACATGTATTAGTTATAGGTATTATTTATTAGTAATTGTATATGAGACCACATTGTCTAGAAACTAAGTGCTACTTGTATTTTTACAGCAACTGTTACAATAATTTCATTTTCATTAAGAAAATAAAGAACTTGAAACAACATTTTAGTTAATGCATGCATACGAGAGAGAGAGAGAGAGAGATTAAACAAAATTTTGTCAGTGTACTAGACTGTATTTATTCCAGGTGGTTTTTATTTGTATTGTTTGCAAAGAGAAAAAAAGACTTACCTGATGATTGAGATAATCTGCATGTATAACTACCCTACAATATTATATTATCAATAAACACCGCTAAATCAACAAGTTTCAATTTTTGTTTTAATTACGATGTACATTATAACAACAGACACATGCTATACAGTGTTATTTACACGGTAATAAAGCCTGCTTAGTGCATTGGTTATTCCAGTTAAAACCAGATTGAGTGCAAGAATTGACAGAAGAGGTCAAATCAGCAAGGCTGCCAGTAGGGAAATGAGGCTCTCTTTAGGAAAATGAAAATCTGTCAATGTGCTGTTGAAGCTGTTGTCCATACAACAGATGTTATAAGGATAAGCATTCATATGTATTACTTGTTATTCCAACTCGCCAATGTAACTTTTGTTGGATAAGAAAACATCAAAGATTTTCCTAACTCATTCTAAAATGCATATGTTATTTTATTATGGTGATGGACTTAATAAGGAGAACTAATTAATTTTAATTAAGGAGTATGTGCTGTGAAGTCCCTGGTCCATTTGTTATTACACACCAGTAGATATTGTAATGACAATAAGAGAGTTTATACACATGGGTACCCGCAAGAGTTTTTGCAGTGGGGTGGGGGTCAGTCAGTCACAACCAGGATAGTTTGTATAGTAAGCAGCCTGAAGCTAGAGCTATTATTTACTAAGCATTTGAACAGAATATTATGACATATCTTCATCTTCATTTGCATGATTAAACTTGTTGGAATTACTATATATATTTGCAGTGTTATTACTGGGAGACGGAGGTCACATGACCCCCTTGACTTATGCTGCAGGCGCTCATGCTTATGCATCTCTCATTGTATTTTCTCACCAACAATTATTAAGTTTTATTTAAAAATATGGCAATACTATATTTTTGATCCATTTTACAAATGTAAATCTTCTTAATAGAAATTTTATGTCCAATAATTTAATGGATATTTTAGAAAAATACAAAGCGATATATATGTACAAAAATTATGATACAATCATTTAAATAATTATTATTTTGATAATGGATTGTGTATGAAAAATTAAAGGGTACAAAAAATATATGAAATACAGTATGTTATAAATCTTGCAAAACTGGTGAAGATTAATACAGGCTCATTTTGAAATATGATTTATAAAATCATCATTTGTTCTAAACCACTATTAATTTTACTTCATGCACAACTTGATTATCTCAGGTTGATGCAGGTACATATGGACAGTTTTGCAATGGGCCTTGTCTGATAATGACTATTTCTGGGAGGAATTGGTGGTGTGGTGAGCTGTTGCAATGCCAAATTATTAGGCTCTTATTGGCTCTAACTTTTATAGGGGTATTGCACATATACCTTGAAATTGAGATGCAGACAGAAAATTCATACAGTTCACTATTTTTTGTTGTGCATAAACTAAATGGACTAAGAAAATGTGCCAGTTGATCTTTGTTCCATCTGCATAAACACTGAGTGAGGGAAGTCAGTATAGCAAGGGAGGGAAGGACATATATTACAAAAATATATTGTAAATTCATCTTTTATCATTTTCTTAATAGTTTTTTTTACTAATTTTTTTTATATTTTTGCTAGTACTTAAACATGTGGATTGGTGTTATTTTTTCCAAAGAAAAATCACCATTTTCTGCACCTTTAAATTATGTGGTTTGAAACAAGTGTGACAGTAGGTACTCCCCCAAAACATGAATTCACAATATGGTGCTCTTTTATGTCCTGGTGGATTGTTGCACATTGAGCAATCCCAAGTGACACTGACCTACCCCAAACTGCCATTGTCCCCAGAAATTAATACAATTCCAAATCTTTTTCATGATAGTGGAACAGAGTTATTCTAATTTTCCTCTTGACTGCTTAACCAAGGTACTTTGCAGTAGGTTAAATTTGACATTTACAGTTCCTGTTTTCTTCCATCTTGCAGTGAGGAGAATATAAGGGTTGTGAAACCAGAAAATCCAGGGACTAAAGACAAAATGGAGGCAAAAGTCAAACAGGCCTTTGAAGATATCAATGCTGCAATTAAAAAAGGAATTGAGATGGAAAATCTTGATCCAGAGAAAGACAGGCTTCCACATTCTCTTTTTATATTTTACTTTAGTGGTCACTGTTCCACAGAAGAAGGATTGCATCTAGGGAGTACAGAAGAGACTCTGAAAGCTTCAACACTCTGGATTCAGGAGATGCTACACAAAAAGCTTGGTGTAGATCAAATAGTTGTTGTTCTTGATTGTTGCCATGCCAACTCTCAAAACTTTACAGATACCCATGGGTTGAATACTGTAGCAGACTTTGAAGATGGCAGAAAAAAGGCAAGCATTATACAGCTGTCATCATGTGATATAGATGAGAAATCCAGTGCAAAATTTGGACATGGCAGCTATTTCACCCATTTCTTTTGCCAGGGTCTGTTGGGTCTGGACTGTGTAACATTGGCAAATGATACAGTCAAGTTCTGTGATGAATGTGAAAAAGATAGAAAAGACCGAAATGCTGTTGATATTACATTGCCCTGTGGAAAGTATCATAACCAGTGTCTGAGTGACAATGTTGTGACATTATATGCCTTGAAGAATTTCATACAAGGACATTTTCAGCACCTATGGAGTAACAGTAGTGGCCTTGAAATTATGACACAAATTCAAAATGCTCAAGGGGAAAAGGAGATCTTTCTGGCATACTACAATCCGTATAAAAGTCTCATTCCCATTCATCTGCAAGGCTCAGAGGTATCCAATATTTTTGGCCTAAACGCTGATACAGATTCAATGGCAAAGCTCAGGAAGGACATCATCAAACATTCAGGTATTTTCATAGAAATGTCGGGTGGGCAAGTGGTCTAAAGCGCAATCCATAATGGATTACTGCCATCTCACCTCTGTCTGCATGGGTTCACGTCTCAGATTTGGCCAATATGGGTATGGGATAAATTGCCAGTAGCTTTTCGTGTGCCAGTGGTTCTTTCAGTGGGGTTTCCTTTGTTCTTCCTTCACCATTAATACTGGCCACCATGTATAGCTTATCATGTGCTGGAAAAAGGCGTTAAACCCTACTAATAGAAATGTCATATTTTGTTCTTTGTTGGTGTAGGGTTTAACGTCATTTTTCACATACCCACATTTGCTGAATCTGAGACTTGAATCCACACAGACAGAGGAGATATGGCAGTGAACTGTGACAGATCACTTAAATCACTCAGCCACTCGGGGAAACCTTTTATTCTTTGAACAGTTCACTGCGAATAAGGATCATAATATATCTACATGTATGTATGTATATCTATATATACAGTATATGGCATATTCAGAAATGTATTCAGTACTCGTTGGACTGATACAAAGTGTAATATTTATCATGTCTATGTTGAGTGGAATTGTAATAATTGAATAGAACTGATTTGATAATTAAAGGCTCTGATAATGCTTGCATCTCATAAGAACAAGATCTTAATTGGGCATCACTAATCAGGGCAAATCGGAGACAATGTGTGCAATATGCTTACTTGGATCTTGAGTTTATTCTTGTTTATAATGTGTGAGGATATCACTTGAGATTAGGATCTTGTATCATTTAATGATGGCTTTTGGATTTGTATGTTTAGTATTAACCTTTGAGATTATGAATCTTACATGGCTCCAAAATCATCTCTTTAATTCTGCTCAATATAACTTTGAGACTATTCTTAAAATAGTGACAGATGCATGAGAATAGTATATAAGTACTTTCTTTATTTACTTCAACAGGTTTCTTCAAATGTGAACTTTGCCTCACAGATTCATTTTATTGATAGTCTAGGGAAATTGTGAACCAGTCTGTACTTTGAAAGAAAATCTTGCTAAATGTTTAGTTAAGTGCTTTACAACCCTATATAAAGATGGTTACTCCTGTGTTTAACACTATATTTTAACTATCGTAACATTAATTGAGTCCTTAGTATGAATATTTTGGCAGACTTTTATTGTGGAAGAAGATATGTTTATTACTCAGTAACACTATAAAACTTAGCATCAGAGATACTAAAAAGTCCATATTTATGAAATTCTGGAAAAACTTAATTGATGAATTGACATTTTGAACTAAAGTTTTCTGTGTGATCACAGGTAGGGAGAAAAGTTATTATGCACTGTTTCACACTGGTATATAGGTTATAGTTTCTGATGAAAAACCATGAATGTCCATAACAAGAAAGTAGTCAGATTGTATACTGGCATAAAATAGTAGTGGACTTTGGAGATACAGAGAAAAGAAACATACAGATATTTTGTAAGAAAGACTAATATTTATGGTTATTATTTTAATATGGAACATTAATGAATTACTGATTTTGGAAATGGAAGAATAGCTAGACCATGTATTATCATTGCACCTGAATTAATAATTTCTAACGGAATGTATAGACATGTATGAAGATGCAGTATTATTGGTTAGAAATTTAACCAACTTGTTATCTATTCCAGACAGGCTGCCAAAATTCTGACCAATTCCTGCTATGATTCCTGAGAAGCATGGTCATATTTGGGAATCTTTGCAGCAGAAAAATGAAAGAAAAATTGTCCCTTCAGCGCGTTGAGCATTTAAAGCCATTTTATATTGTGATTCACTTGAGATAGTTTGCTTGGACTGTGCAATGCAAGTTTTTATATCTAGGGAGACATATTATTTCATTATTGCCTTTCATTTTGTATTCTGTATTGTTGATTGATTGAATATAATAGTGCCTAAGCTGACATTGCGGGCACTACACTCCATTGGACTTTGATGTAGAGGGATTGTCCATGGAAGAAGGCAATAACAGATTTAGTTGTTGTTGTAGGGTTTAACGCTGTTTTTCATCACCTACATGGCAGCCAGTACTTTTTGTAATGGTGGAGGAAGAACCTGGCAAACCCCAGAACTAACCACTGACCCAAGAGAAGCTACTGGCAAGCATTCTCACATACCCACATTGGCCAAATCCAGTACTCAAACCCACCCAGAGTTAAGATGGCAGTGATCCATTATGGAGAGCTCTTTAGACTACATGGGGGCCCCCAACAGATTTAGTGTGTGATTTGGATTTTTAATGTAGCTTTAACAATTTTTCAGTTATATTATTACGGAATAGATTTAGTACATTGCACGATGTCTTCTGAAGTCAAATAATGTCAGCATGTTCCAATAGTACTCTAATGTTCAGAAATACGCGGGAGGAAATACATACTGTTCTAAAATATATCCTTGTATTCAACCAATCAGAACTTTAGAATTTGTAACATGATGTTTTAATTCTGTTTCTAATATTTGTAATACTACCCATGTCCAAACATCCATGCATTCTATCTTGTCCAGTCACATCACATAATTGTGTTACTCAATCACTAATTTAATTTTCAACTTATTAATATTTTGAAAGACTTATCGATTAAAATCAAAGTTGATCTAAAACTATACTTTAAAAAGACCCAGTTAAAATTTGATTCAGACAAAGCTTTACCCTTGTATCACTTTGAAGTTTGATTTTCAATGTATTCAGACAAAGCTTTACCCTTGTATCACTTTGAAGTTTATTTGAATGCTATTGGAAAAGGCATCTTTGTTAAATGAACACATTTCTAGTTTTAACCCTTTTTATTGTTGCTTTGAATAATTTTAATTACTTACCAGTATTCATTTAAAAATGCAAAAGAAAATGTTCCATAGGTGGAAAAATAAAATCTTTAATATATGCATGTCCATATTTTTAAACGATGATTAAATTATTTTATCTTTAAAAACTTTTCTAGTTGAGACAGAATTGCATTCCGATGTGCTGAAATTTCATAAGAGTTATGAGAGCACTAAAAAGGACTCCAGCCATCTGATTGCCATTCACCCAAAGTATGGCAGTGACAGGGACAGTGAATTGATTAGTCTGGACAGCATTTACAAAGCCAGATCCTGTAGTTGTGAATTTGAAGCAAGAGTGCGTGAGAACATAAAGGCAATTTCCAATGGGCCTGTTAAATTGAGCAAGATCAGCTCTACAGTGGTCGTAAATTATGGATTAGAAATAAACCAGGATGATTTAAAAATCTGTCAGGTGAGCAGTTACTAGCTATTGGTTTGAAAGTCTATCAGGTAGGCAATTACTACCTTTTGGTAGAGAGATAATAAAGTGACCAATTAAGTAGAGTAGTATGAGTAGAATGTCAGTGAAGTGAGCAATTGAAAGCAATGGTTAGAGAGTCAGTCAGGTGAGCCATTATTACCTATGAGTGGAGAATCAACCAGGTGAATGATTATTGACTCTCAGTAAATGCATATGACTTAATGATTCAGTAAATGCTTGTGATAGTTAAAAATATAAATGTCAAGAGACTTTCAGACTGTGATTATGATGCTAGTTTTCTTGAGATCATTTAATAAAATAACTCATAAATGTGTTGTTTTAATTTACTTGTTCATTTATCATGACAGCCAAGTAGTTGGGTGAGAAGAAAAATATAATTTTTCAGAAATAATAAAAAGGTGTTATTTGCCTTGTTTCTTGCAGGATGGCAAGCAATTTAAGAAAAATGAGTTGTAATTTTAGGTTATATTCTGTCAGCCATGATAGTTTAAGTTTTCAGTCTCAAAACCTTGACTATGCTACATGCATTGTATTTGTGTGTGTTTCTGTGTATGTGCGGAAGTTTAACCCCCTCCCTCGAGCTCCACTTCTCAAGAATGGATTAAATCTCAAAAGTCTTTTTTTCTTTTTTTTAATTCATTTGTATTGAGTGGGTACCAGTTTTGGTGAATTTTATGTTTTAATGAACCTTTGAACTTGACTGCTGAAAATATTTAATTTTTAACAAAACCAAGAACGTTGAAATTTAGTGAATTCACAGTGAATACAGATCCTATTGAAACATATCCCATGATCTCTACAGACCACATGCAGTCATATCCCATGATTTCTGCTGACCATATGCAGCCATATCCCATGATCTCTACAGATCACATGTAGTCATATCCCACAGTATGTACAGACCACATGCTGTCATATCCCATCATATCTACAGATCACATGTAGTCATATCCCACAGTATGTATAGACCACATGCTGTCATCCCACAATATCTACAGACCACATGTAGTCATACCCCAGTCTTTACAGACCACATGCTGTTATATCCCACGGTATCTACAGATCACATGTAGTCATATCCCACAATATCTACAGACCTCATGTAGTCATATCCCAGTCTCTACAGACCACATGTAGTCATATCCCACAGTATCAACAGACCACATGCTGTCATATCAAACAGTATCTACAGACCACATGCTGTCATATCCCACATTTTTTACAGACCATATCCTTTCTCCAATATCTACAGTTCACCTAAAACTATGTCGATGAGTATGTACTGGCCACATTCAGACAGATCTACAGAATACATCAAATCATGCCCCAACGTTAGAGATATTCAGACCACATGAACCCATATCCGAAAGTTTGAAGTCACCATTTGAAACTGTGATTGAGGAATTGTATAATATTTACTGATTGTATAATACCCTATGTTGATTCTGTCAAATTCTTGCCAGTTCTATACACCATGTTTCAACCACTCCAGTGGCCTAGTGGTTTGAGCATCTGCTGCAGAAGTGGAAGATCGTGGGTTCGATCCCTGGCTGAGTCATACCAAAGACTTACAAAAGTGGTAGTAACAGCTACCTCATTTGACACTCAGAGGTTAGTGTTAGGACTGACCGGCCTGGTGTCAAGATAATGTGACTGGGTGGTACATCATGCTACATGTCTGCGGCATGATGACCCAGTGCTAGATATCACTATAAACTGCCTCACTGCATACATCGTATCAATATGACTGAAAAATTGTTAAAGCTACATTAAAAATCCTAATCAAACAAACAAATACACCATGTTTCACCTTGCAAGACTCCTACATCTGTGTCCTAGAAGAAGTCAAGAGATTGTCAGAAAATTATAAAGTAAAAAAGATTAAAAAGACATATTTTGTTTCCTTTTTCAGAGTTACATTCAGATTGCCATTAAATCTCTCGAGAATGTTGAAGTTTATTTAAGGAAAATGAAAGAGGGGTTAGGTCAACACGAGGACATCAAGACTCTAATCCATGAAGTCTTACATGTACTACGTACCATATGTACCTTTAATGATGGATCACTTCTTGAAAAAGACAAGGAGAAAGTGCTCAGGATTTATTTGTATGAAGAATTCTCTATTCTGGCAATGGAAACCATATGAAATTGGCAACAATGAAATCAGGTTTCAGGAAATAACTTTGAATTTCAATATAAAACATCGCCATGTGTATATTTTGAAATATATTCCGGTGATTCTTATCTTGTGTTTCAGATAGATTTCATATAATGTTCTGCTCATTGTATTGTATGTATAATTATTTTTGCATGAGAAAGTCAATTCTTCAGTAACAAATATGTACTTTATATCTGAATTATAGCAGTACTGCCTTGTACAACGAATGGGGGCCCCCGAGTGACTGAGTGATCTAAAATACTTTTTGTTACGGATCACTGCCATCTCACCTGTCTGCATGGGTTCGAGTCTAAGATTCGGCTAATGTAGTTATGTGAGAAAGCTTTTCCAGTAGTTACTCGTGGGTCAGTGGTTCTTTCAGGGGGGGTCCTGGTTTCTTCCTCTGCCAATAATACTGGCTACCATGTATAGTGCTGAAAAATGGCGTTAAACCCTACAACAACTACATTTTATAAATGTTGAAGTTTTTTAAGCTACCTGCCAAAAGAAAGTGAACAATATTTAAATTAAAAAAGGTTATTTTAATTTTGTTCTTCTGGCTTTTGTCATATATACATGATTGTGTAAAAAATTACCTTGACAATGATATGAATACTGCTAACTGCATAATTGGTGGTGGTTTAACTTCTCTTATACCATGGTTCTTTGCTTCTTATACAAGAAGCCATGGTAGCTCATTTGGTAGAGGGTCATGGATTTATCACCCTCTCAGATCAGCGCAGGATATCTGCCCCAGTGTGTTCTTAAAGAAGGCACATAGCATCCAATTTCTTGGCATGTTATAGCAAATAATTTGTTTAAATAAAGCTAGAAAATTTTAAAAAGGCACCTTTCAAGAGTGACAGCAGAAAATGACAAACATCCATTTTTACGATTTGTTAAATTATTTTTTATTGACATTTAAACCCTCATTAACAGAAACCTTCCTGTGAATGACACCTTTTTAGATGCATGATAATTTTAAAAATCTGTATTTAAAAATGTGTTCACAAAGGACATTTTTAAATGGTGTCTCAAGTATCATTCTTCAGTTTACTTTCTTTAGAATTAAATATCTCTATGAACACTCCAATATCAGTTTGATTGTCCACCTCGTAAGTAGGAGGTCACGGTTTCAACCACACACCAATATATACCAGAGACATATAAAAATGGTACTAGCAGTACCTCACTAGGCACTCCACATCAAGAGGTTTGTTTTAGGACTGGTCAGCCCGGTGTCTGGATAATGTAACTGGGTTGGACATCATGCTATATGTTTGCGGCATGACTGCAATTTTTTTTAAAGCTATATCAAAAGTCTTTATCACACACACACACACATATTAGTCTCAGGATATAACAATGTAGAAATACAGTTGGCAGTGACAAAATATTCTGTGAATGTTTCTGCCAGTATACAAAATGTACAGTGTTATTGATGCTGAAAAGTTGAGAAGCTTATAGCATGATTGCTGCAAAATATGGAAAAGAAAGACATGATTGATGTGACCTAATGAGGAACTGTTTGATTATTCATAGTAAGGAAATGTTCGATATAATTGATGTGGTCTAATGCGGAACTGTTTGATTCTTTGTAGTAAGGAAATGTTCTTTATTGAATGTTGTGACTTAATGAGAAAATGTTTGATTCTTTGTAGTAAGGAAATGTTCTATATGATTGATGCAGCTTAATGAGGAAATGTTTGATTATTCATAGTAACGAAATGTTCAATATGACTGATGCAGCATTGTAGGGAAATATTTAGCAGTGTTGCTGGTGCAAGAATATTGAATGTTTAGTGTTATTTATGCTGATGTTCAAAAAGTGGTGCAATGAGTGATACAAAACAATTGATGGAATTGTTTTGTTCATGATACAATACAAGTAATAGTCAATGAATAGTAAAAAGAACACTATTAAATTTATGTTCCTGTGAAAATTTCAATTTTTTCAGTGTATGTAAATTGTTCTTTGTTCAGTTCCTCTCAGAAGAATGCTTTCCAAAAGATGTAATCTTCAATTGTTTGCTTGTTGTGTTGCTTAAATATATGTATCTGCTTATGTTGTGCTACAATATGTGTTTATGTTAACATGTATACAATAATTATTTTTTTAAATTATGCAAGCAAATATATATGAGACATTTGTACTGGAGTATAAATTGTGTGTTGAATTTTTTTTCTTTACATTTTCCATGATTTTTAGAACATGTTAAGGATGACTTCTCAGAGATGCTCAGATTCCATCAAAACTCATGAAGTGTAATAATCTCAGAAGTCATTATTTTTCTCATTTCAGTTCATTGTTATTGTTAGTTGCTCAAAGCATCTTGGCATAAATGTTTGTACATCATGTTATATTTGAATCATGTGAAAATTTCTGCTATATTAAATGCAGTAAGGCCAATCTCAGTTCAAAATCCACTTGGCAAAATGTCACCAAATTTTACAGAAATCTTTCTGGCATAACATTCTTATAAGTTTTGTCCAAATGATGCCAATATGCCATCACATATGGTTGCTGTTACTAAAAAAAATAGACAAATTTTAATGGATAAATGCTCAGCAGCATTTGACTAAATTGTACATAAAGTATTCTGGCTTATACAAATGATGCCATTCAGATATCTTTGTCATGTAGCAAAATATTTATGCATCTACAATAAATGAGGAATAGGTTTTGACCAATTTTGTCATGAAGTGTCCTGGCTCGGTGGTCCATTATTAGTAGACAAAAGATGTTGATGTACAGTCAGATATGGTTGATGATTCAGAAACAAAGCAACCTTGAAAATGTTGTTTTTGTAACATGTGCAATCAAAAATATTACAGCAATGTCAACAGAAAAGATATTAATAATGCAGATTATTGCTCTTGTATTTAGCTATTAGGCAGATCTCAATCAGGTGAAAGATTTCAGGCCTGCATTGGCCTCTTGTTAATTATGCTAATTCTGAATTTGTTTGCGTTTTTTTATTATTTTATACCAATATTTGGCTTGAAGGCATCTGTATGTAATGCAGAAATGCTACATATAGGAATCTGTTAAGATCATTATGATTTTGTGAATGTTTTGTTTGTATTTAAACATAGGATTATGTATTTTGTTATTGTATCCATCTGTACATCCTCCCTGTTACAATCTTATTAGCATAGTTAATCCCACTGTTTTTATATAAAAAAATTGCCATAAAGCTTACTGTCTGCACCAGAAGATGTGTATTATATTGGCAAATCATTTTGCTCTACAATGACAGTCTGAATTACACAACCAATCTTGCAGTGTATGATACAACCTGAGTAGCACAACTAGTCTTGCAGTGTATGAATCAATCTGATTAGTGCAACTAGACTTGTCGTATTGGATGGTCTGAATAGTCCAATGAGTCCTTCAGTGGATGACACAATCTGACTGGTGGAGCTAGTCCTGCAGTGTACGATACAATCTAATTAGTGCAACTAGTCTGGCAGTATTAGATAGTCTGAATAGTCCAATGAGTCATTCAGTGGATGACACAATCTAATTAGTGCAACTAGTCTGGCAGTATTAGACGGTCCGAATAGTCTAATTAGTCAGACACAATCTGAATAGTGAAGCTAGTCCTGCAGTGTATGACACAATCTGAATAATTTAGCTAGTTCTGCAGTGTATGACACAATCTGACTAGTGCAACTAGTCTCGCAGTATTATAATTTCTGAAATTTCCAACTAGTCATTCAGTGGATGACACAATCTGAATAATTTAGCTAGTTCTGCAGTGTATGACACAATCTGACTAGTGCAACTAGTCTTGCAGTATTAGAATTTCTAAAATTTCCAACTAGTCATTCAGTTGATGACACAATCTGAATAGTGGATCTAGTCCTGCAGTGTATGACACAATCTGACTAGTGCAACTAGTCTTGCAGTATTAGAATTTCTAAAATTTCCAACTAGTCATTCAGTGGATGACACAATCTGAATAGTGGATCTAGTCCTGCAGTGTATGACACAATCTGACTAGTGCAACTAGTCTTGCAGTATTAGAATTTCTAAAATTTCCAACTAGTCATTCAGTGGATGACACAATCTGAATAGTGGAGCTAGTCCTGCAGTGTATGACACAATCTGACTAGTGCAACTAGTCTTGCAGTATTAGACAGTCTGAATATTCCAATGAGTCATTCAGTGGATGAGACAATCTGAATAGTATACAGCAGTTATCCATCACCCATTTATTAACTTTTGTTTGTTCTCATTACTCGTTCTAACTGTTTGGAGGATTGGAGTGGAACTGTACACACTCAAACATCCAAAGGTCTCACTGATCTTAAATAGTTACATAAACAAGGGTCTTCCATAAAAGTCTTCATATGATGTTTAGTTGGTCCCAAATAAAATGTTGCTGGTCTCACGTACAGTATGGCCATCATCGGAAAAACTTGTAATGTCACTTCTCCTTCTAAATTAGTGCACATCATGTCAATGAGGTTTTAACACAAATACTTATTATGATGACTAGTTAGTTCTAGATATAAAAGCTGTTAATATGTTGACCATTATGACCACCATGGTGGCCATCTTAAAGATCATTTTATCACTAAAGAATATCAGTGATTGTTTCAACTCTCATCAGTTAAAAAGAAGATGCAGTCATATACTTGAGTTCTGAAAATTGTTTTTGGCCAGTACAGCATCAGTCCCTTTGTTATGAATTATTGTTGTGAAGTGGCTACATGTTATGGTCAATATCAATATGCACATATTGACAAATCCATGTGCTTCCCTGACTTTGTAAACTTACAAAAAGTTTGTAAATGCAGCTCCTGTTACAGTCATCATCAAAAGATGTGTGTGTTGACCAAACATTAAATCTGCAATAATTTCACAATATGTTTGCCCTTTGTTTACTTTTAATATTTACACAGAATGTGTGTATTTTTTTAAAATCCTATATGCTCATATCTATAAATGGCAAGATATGAGAGATCTATTTATGTGAAGAAATTGCTCATCAATTTAAAATGGACATTGTTTATAAGTTTATGACAAATTATGAGATATGCAAATTTGTGTATTTTATAATGATTTGGTTCATTTACTCAATCTTTCCTGTTGTCTAGTATTTTGCAAACATGAAAAATAATATATTTGTAAAACAAATTGTGAAATTGCTATAATCTTGAGTAAATAAATTTTTAATGATTATTCTTTGCTTGTAATATCAATATCAATCATAGAACAATATATTGTTACATTGTGAAATTAAACAAAGTGAATGATATATATATATATAAAGTCGACTCCACTTAACTGCACAATGGTTAACTGCACACTCCAGATTACTGCACGTAGTCACACCGATCCGGTTTTTTCCTAATGTTTTTCAATGGGAACAAATTTTGGATAACTCCACGTCGCTTAAATGCACACTCCAGATAATAGCACAATAAATTTTCTACCCATGGCACATTATTCAATACAATTTTACTCCGTTTAACTGCACAAGGTATTGTCAGGATCAATTATTGCCAATCCACTGCAGTAGCACTTCAAATAAGCCGACAATTAAGCGACTTCGTAAATGATTGACATGTAAAGGACGCCATATGTGGTAGATATGGTAGATACATGTATATGACCGCCCACCAGGGAACAATAGCGTGGGAACAATCATAGTACTGCATGGGAAACATTGCTATAAACCGTGATTTGAACTAGGGGGTAATCATCGGAAATTCAACCTTGAATTTATGAGCATTTATTTTACATTCTAAAATGAGGGGCCCCGAGTGGTCTAAAGCGCTTTCCATTATGGATCACTGCCATCTCACCTCTGCATGGTTTTGGGTCGAAGATTCGGCTAATGTAGTTATGTGAGAAAGCTTGCCAGTAGCTTCTCGTGGGTCAGTGGTTCTTTCCAGAGTTATCCCGGCTTCTTCCTCCACCAATAATACTGGGCACAATGTATAGCCTATCGTGTGCATAAAAATGATGTTAAACACTACTAAAATGACCAGTCGCAAGTGTAAATCCTTGATGTTAGCTCAAAGTTTTGAGGTCACAAAATATATTAAGAACAACAGAAGTCAGGTCTCTGATGCACTTGACTTTGGTGTTAGTCACAGTGATTTCACGAATCCTCAAAAACAAGGAGATCATTGAAGACTGGCAACATAACAGCAATCCTTCTCAGAAGAGCAAAGGAGGTGGCAAGTCTGAAGATGTTAAAGAAGCGCTGTTACAATGGTTAGCTCAAGCTCACATTAGACAGATTCCAATAAGTGGACCACTGTTGCTTAAAAAAAGCTAATCAATTGGCAAATGGTTTGGGTTTGCATGATTTCAAACCAACAAATGGATGGTTGAAAGGGTGGAAGATGCGCAACAGAATTCAACTTAAACGACCACACTGCGATAAACAGGATACAGACGACTTTGGAGCTGAACGAAGGGTAATTGATGTTCTACCCGAAATCTTTAAAGACTACCAACCAAAATACATCTTCAATGTCGATGAAACTGGGTTGTACTGGCGGGCGTAACCTGTTGGGACTTTGTCTTTCAAAGTAGCAGAACCACCGGAATGTAAGATTGCAAAAGATCCTTTGACAATTTTGTTTGCAAGCAATACGGATAGTAGCTAAAAATTGGATGCCTTGGTGATTGGCAAAAGCAAATCCCCTCGATGTTTTAAGAATTTGAAAAAGCTGCCAGTATAGTACGAAGCAAACAAAAACGCCTGGATGACGACATAAATTTGGAAGAGTTGGTTGAAGCGTATTAACAATCTAATGTGTTTGCAAAAGAGAAGCATCATTATGCTGTGCGACGATTGTGCAGCTCATAGCATCAAACTGTCAAATGTTAAGATTGTTTTCCTTCCTCCGAACAGAACCTCACAGATTCAACCAATGGATCAAGGAATTATAGAGAATTTCAAGAAGTTCTATAGATCGCCTGTTATTCGAAAACTGCAGATATTGATGTGTCATCTCCCGAAGAAAAAGATTCCAACCAGACAAGGAAGCTAACAGTTTTAGATGCACTTCATATGATTAGAAATGCCTGGAGCAATATAACATAGTCAACCGTAACAAACTGATATAGGCGGGCCAGTTTTTTTGGTGTCTTCTGATGACACGTCACATGCTGACCCCACCTATATCGGCGAAACCCCATTTGAAACGTCACACTGCATATATATATATATATATATATATATATATATATATATATATATATATATATATATATATATCTGTGTGTGTGTGTGTGTAGAGAGAGAGAGAGAAAGAGAGCTGCATATATGATAATGTCAAGGAATGGAGAGAGACTGGCTATAAAGCTATATTTAATAACTCCGATGATTAGCATTCAACTGCATCTGTACAATGATAACCTTTACCAGATCAATTCAGTTTATGCATTTCCTCGTTACTGAGAATTGTTGGATTTAGCCAAACGTTTTGCTGATATACTGATACCTTGAATGAGCTAGATTTCCAGCATTCCTCAGCATCATTTCGGAAAGTTCTGACCACTGATTGACCATCCTTGAAATTGATTTGTCTAGAATATACTCTTATATCAATAAGACCTTATTATGTTTAAGTGGGCTTGATTTCTAGAATACCGCAACATCAGTTACAGGAATTATGGCCTTTGATATATATATATATATATATATATATATATATATATATATATATATATATATATATATATATATATATATATATATATATATATATATATCTATATGAGGGGGTGCAAGGTCTGAGCCTGACGTCCCGCTTGCCATAGCCTTTCCTTTCCAGGTGTAGTGATCCCCGCAGGGTCACTTTCTCGCTCTGCTGGACAGGAGGTTACTTGCATATGGCCTCTCCTACACTATTGTGTCTACAGCAGCACCTTAACACGGGGCCCCTTGTTTTCAGAGCCTACTGTGTGGCGCGACCGCGTGCTCGGGTGTATAACTGGGTAGGTGAAGCTCGTTAACCTTGTCAATTTGTCTAGGATAAGGAAACTCCGATTCAAAACCCACCAAGTCCCATCCGTTGGATATCTTCGGGAGAAGGAAAGACTACGTGAGAAAACCAGGACAGAAAATCCGGAGTGGAGCCCTCAAGGCGGCTGGGTCTCGACTACGACTTCCTTCCGGCAGCTCCTGAATCCAAACTGGTGCCAAATGTCATGCTCAACATTCCTTTGGACCCCACTAACAAGGACGAGAGGTGGATCCGGACATCTGGACAGCCGAAAGATGCCGCATTGACTCACGGCAAAGATTTTCTTCAAAATGTTCTCATTGACAAACAAAACCCCAGAGAAGCTTTTTTGAGAGCAGGCAAAATGTCTTGCTTGAAACGAGTAAAGAAATTTTGGGTCAACGAGAAAGTCCTATAAATGCCCTGAACGGTACCGAGTCTGGCATTCCTGCTTCCCTGAGGACACAGCGAGAACAAGGCAGAAAGCGACGACGAAGACACCCTTCCGAAATTCTCCATACCTCTAAAGCTAGAAAGACTTAGAAAAAAATGAACCGTTCGAGACTTAGACATGTTTGATTATTAAAAGAAAATCATAGAGACTGAGACAGAAAAAAAATGATGCACCAAGGATCTTGTGCCTGTTCCAAGTCGGAACTGGGTCTCTTTGTTATGCCACCCACTATGATGAATATGCAAGAAGCCCAATGGGTTGAATTTCATCCCGTCTCCTCTTTGGCGGGTTGAGCTCCCATCGAGTTTGAAATCAAAGGACAACCAGAAGATTACATCGATTTGAACAGCAGTTACTTGTATTTGAAAGTGAAAGTGATCAAAACAGGCAACTCCGTTCCGGCAGCCGCTGCTCGAGTAGCTCCCGTCAACAATTTCATGCATTCCTTGTTCAGCGATGTGGATTTGTACATGAATAACAAACTGGTGAGGAGTAGCATGTATACTTTCCATTACCGAGCGTACCTCGAAAATCTCTTGACGTAGGGAAAGGAAGCCAAGAATACTCATCTTGATGCTTGCGTGGTATGGAAACCTGACACAGCAGTCGAGGATAAGTTTAACGACACAGAATTGAAAGAAGATGACGATCCTCACAATGAGGGTTTTAACGACCGTCGAAAGAAAATTCTGCAAGGACGTAGTTTAAAACTGTTCGATCGTTTTCATTTGGACAAGTAGTTTCAAGAGAAGTATTTGCTGAACGGGGTGGATATTCGCTTGAGACTAAATAGTAGCAGTACTACTTTCCATTCGATGGCTCATGCCAACGAATACAAAACCATTATCCAAGAAGCCAGGTTATACGTGCGTCGTGTGGAAGTGTTACCTAAACTGGGAAATGATATCAGTCACACTTTGAGCAGAACGACAGCCAAGTATCCGATACGACGCGTGGAAGTAAAACCTTTCACCATTACCACTGGACTCCGATCTAAGATCGAAGATCATCTGCTCCAAGGATAGTTACCCAAACGTTTATTCATCGGTATCGTGAGCAATGCTGTCCTCAACGGTACCCACGATGCGAACCAGTTCTGTGACCGTTCGGTAGCTGATGTGGTAAAAAGAAATGGTACGAGTACTGTGACCATTCAGTAGTTGATGTGGTAAGAAGAAATGATACAATACACAACGGAGGGATTTAAGTTCACATTCCATGTCTGCACTGCAATGGGAACAACTTGAGAGCGTATTTATTATTTTGCCATACTACCTTCGTCAAAACACTGCATCACTCATCATAAACAATTTCATTGGCTTGACTAATTTTCTTACCGCGTTCATTTCGAATTGACTTCACTAGCTCTACATCTAGTTTCGAGATGGGGCGTGTTTCCCCGCTAGATTATTTATATAAACAAAGAAGTAAAACTAAAGCAAGAACAATCGTACCCTGGCGATCCCACAGAAATTATGTCAATTTTATAGTCAAATACATCATAGCGTATTTGGATTAACTATTCTGTGAGAACGTTTTAGTCGTATTTGTCATCAGTTCAATCTGGTAATATTTTAAAATCGTAGACCTTTCCTATGGATTTGATTTTCTAAGTGGAATGTGTGTTTCCTTGAATTTTTCTAAGGGAAAATATACCAATAAAATAAGCGTAAGTGTCGTGATTCTTCTTAAAAGTAGGTATAACATAGTCTCTCTCTCTCTCTCTCTCTCTCTCTCTCTCTCTCTCTCTCTCTCTCTCTCTCTCGCCGTCGTAATACGTTTGATTGAAATCCTAATGGCAGATGTTCCCGTTTGAAGAAACCTCTCCAAAATTTTAATCAGTAGGCACCATAATTTTCGTTTGTCATGTAATGTGTTTTTCAAACACTACACGCTTGCAAATAGTAAATCAGTAAATTGTTGGATGAAATAAAATGTTGAGTTGACAAACTTGTACAATTCAGGTATCGAAGCTTTATCTTTATTTTTGGCACTGCAATGTGTCACGGACTTTTTTTAAGCATGAGATCTACCGTTTTTCAGAAAGGAAACAATTACAAGACTATTTCAAGAATGACGCGAGTGATCTTGCACTGTATAACCCTGCTTATGGCTAACTTTGAAATAAAAAACCAGAACCAAAACACACGTTCGGAAGAAATGTAACAATGATTGACGCGAATGACATTGCACTTTATGATCCTGCCTATGGTTAACTTTGAATTTCAAATCAAAACACACAGCTTAGACTGTCGATAGAACAAAGCACGGTTTGGTGCTGCTTTTGTTACCCTTCGCCCTTAGATTTGTTAAAACTTGGCAACAATGTTTGTAGCGTGTGCTGAGAAACACAAGACATCCCTTAAATTTGAGATATGTAATGAAGTCAGTCGACAATAAATATCACACTACCTGTTTATTAAATTGATGAATGAATGAAAACAATGAACATATTTCACATAGAATGTATGGTGTTCTTAATTATACTTGTTTTGTTTTCCTTTCCTTCTGTGTAGATAGGAGATTGTGTGATTTTATTTTCCTTCCCTTCTGTTTTGATAGGAGATTGTGTGGTTTGTTTTCATGGCAACTCATATACCTCGAAAACATATTTGCTTTCTTTGCCTCCATTTCCCTTGTCGCTAGATAGTCCCAAATATAAATAATATTCCCACTGTTAAATTTCCCTTGACGCTATATAGACCCACCATGTTCGATTCCCCTTGAGGCTAGATTGGCCCACCATGTTAAAATCACCTTGAGGCTATATAGGCCCACCTTGAGGCTATATAGGCCCACCATGTTTGAGGCTAGAGGGTCCCAAGCCCTTTTTTACTGGATTTTCCCTTAAGGCTATAAATCTTGAGGCTATACAGGCTCAAGCCCTTTTTGAGTAGATTTCCCATTGAGGCTATATCGCCCCACATTACTACTGATATTTTCAGCGCATTACCCCTCTAGTCATTTTGTCAAATACACCTAGCCATATCTGAATATATGTGCTAACTCTGGCATTGAAGTCATCAAAGATGATGAGCTTGTCTGCTTTCTTTATTTCTGTGACGAGAGACTACCGGTGTTAATATAATAATAATAATAATAATAATAATAATAATAATAATAATAATAATAAAAATGCTTTATAAATAGAGGTGACTCATTAGTCAAGGACTATTCTCCCTTGAGGCCTCTTAAGGAGAGTATAACAATGGAAATTATATGAAGATAGCAATAATTAGTGCTTATTTTAGCATGTTTAGTTTTAAAATACTAAATTCCATTATCTGTTAGAAACACATGCATGCTCATGCTATCTCTTCTTACATACTCTAATATTTTCAGCCGATTTTACATATAGTGAAAGCTTATTCCACAGAACTGTATTGAAAACTCTTTTTGAATTGCTCTGTGTTTGGTTTTTGTACTAAATGGTTTCCATGTAATATTGATCTCAGCTAGTATAGTGTTGAAAAAGGCCTGAATAAGTCCTGAATATACTCTGGTGCAGTTCCATGTAGAAATTTATATAAAAGAACTGCCTTGTGAACATCTATCCTGTCATATATTGTGAACCATTTGAGTTTTGTAAATAATGCTTTTGAGGGATGATCAACAGATGCATCAAAAATTACACGTGCTGTTCGTTTCCGGAGTTTATAAATCCTGTAAAGCTTACTTTTAGCACAGTTTCCCCATATATTATAACAATAATCCATTGTTGGAAGAATATATGACTTTTAGTATAGATTGCGAGTTTCCATAGGTAAATATTTCTTGATTCTGCTGAGAAGGGCAATTTTGGATGACAGTGTTTTACAAAGCTTATCAATATGGTCATTCCATAATAAAATATTATCTTTGGACACACCTACAAGCATTTAATGTTTGACACTTTATAATGGATGATTATTTATTGCAAGAGATAGTTTTGGATTTCATGACTTGTGTTGCTTTTGTATCGTCCCCAGAATCATACATTTTGTTGTACTTTCATTAATTACCATTCTCTTTTGTTATGGACAGTTTGGGACTCTAATAAGGTCTGAGTTTAATATCTAATATTGTCAATGTTTACTTGCTGAGACCATAGGTTTAAATATGATCTAAACCTGTTTAAAGAAGGATTCTCAAACCTGTAACAGTTCAACGTTTGCAGCAGAATTTCATGATCAACAAGATCAAAAGCTTTCTTGAAGTCAAAGAAAACAATCCCAGTCATATGTCCATTATCCATTTCCTTCAAACAAAGATCAATTAATTTGGTAAGTTCTGTTTGGCACGAGTGGTACTTACTAAATCCTGATTGTGTTTTATGAAATAGAGCGTTTGTTTAAACATACAGGTATAGTTGTTATTGGTCTGTAATTTCATGGATCCTCCTTTTATTCTTTCTTAAAGATAGGTGTAACCTTTGCACATTTTGCAAATTACCACTCATTATACTTAAATTTATGATATGCGTTAGTAACTTTGTTATTACTAATGCAGTAATTTTAAGAATTCTTGGACCAATACCATCCAATCCAGAGGATTTATCAAAATTTACCTTAATAAGCATATCAAAAACATCAGCTTCACTAACATTAGCTATTGAAAAATAATTATCATCAGGAATTTAGCTCTTATAAATAACAGAAGAGAATCAAGTTCAATAGGGATGTCAGTCTGGTTCTGAATACTGTTACTGGAGATGCGTATGAAGAAATTGTTGAACATTTCCACAATGTATTGTAAAGATGTTGCTATATCATCATTTTGCTTAAGTCTAGGGGGAAGACAACTGTTCTTGGGGGGGGGGGGGGTTCAGCTCCTTTAAATGCTTCCACCATGTTTTGGTACTCTTACTTTCATTAATAGCCTGTTTATAGCAGTTCTCTTTTGCCTTATCTATCATTTGCTTAGTTTTATTCCTCCACTTTCTATAGCGTTTCATGTCTCTTTTCTTGTGGGAATTATCTCTTAGGTGCCTAGCCTCATTGATCTCATGGGTAATCAGCTTGGGTCTAAGTTGGTGTTTAACCCTTTTTGTTAAAAGGGTTTGCAAACTAAATCATTTAAGAACATTTCCTCATCAAACTGGTTAAAGTCCCTGTATTGTATTTCAATGTGTTGCCCATTTGTAGATGATTTCGGCACATGTCTAGTTATACAGACTGAGTAGTGTCACTTAGTGCATACCCCAGCACATTTATTTCACTTATATTTTCAGGTTTATTAGTATAGACATGATCAATGATAGTAGCACTTTTATCTGTTACTCTAGTTGAGGTGTTAATTAATTGAGTAAAGTTGTAAGTTTCTAAGTTACTTATCCATGTTAATGGTGGAGTTTTCATGTAGTCAATGTTAAATCACCTAATATGATAGTTTCTAAATCTTCTTTTTGAATTTGATAGTTTCTAAATCTTCTTTTTCAATTTGAACCTCAAATTTATCAATCTAATCCGCTGTTGAACTAGGTGGCTTGCGAACTGAACATAAGAGTATTGGCTTTGATTGGGCAAGGTTTACTTTGATCCATAGACTCTCTTCCCCAACAGTCTCTAGATCAACACGTCTGTTATAACTAATAGAACTGTCTACATAGAAAAGAATACCCCTACCCCATGGAGTCTATATATTTTCTTTCAAAGTTGAAGTCTTGTATTTGGAGAGCCAAATCATCAGTATCATCGTAAAAAAGGGTTTCACATAGACCTAGAGCATTGACTGATCTAGTTTGCTGTAATATTAACTTTATCTCATTTAGTTTAGGGAGGATTTGTTGAATATTTAGGTTGCGTACTTGCAGACCTCTTTTGAGGTGCCCATTTAGATGATACCTTTGATCAGAGGATTGATTTTCAGACAAGGCAGTATGCCATGCATTGTATTTAGACTTGCAGGTTTATTTACATTGCCTTGATTATTTACATAAACACATGAAGAAGATAACATACAAGATCCATCTGTCGTACAATGACCACATGTTGTGGATGCATGAGAATATTCAATATGAGACAGATTTACATGCATACATTAAGACCTTGACATATTAGACACTTGGGGAGCCTCAGAGGGAGAAGTAACTTGAACAGTTTCGCATAATTGTTTACAAGTTAATACTCTACACGTTGTACACAAATCAGATAGTGCCTGAAACCTGTTTACTGAATTATAATTATTACAAGTATACACATATTCTAATGCATTTTATTGCTGGATGTGTGTTGCATAGGCCTGTACATCATAGCTTTCTACCTACTGGTATGTGCACAACTTGTGCTTATGTCCTATCTCATTACAAAGATGGCAACAAATCTATTTTCCTTTCAGACACCGCTGTGTTACATGACCGTGCTCTCCACAATAAAAGCAGTTTCTTTTTACCATGCCTAACCTCTTTTATAAGTCTTATGTACTGGTTTGTATTCCTAAAAGGAGCAAGGCAGTACATCTGTTGGACAAGTGAATTTGGTCTCGCTGGTATCATTGTTGGTTTACACGATTGTGACTGAAGAAAGTCCTGTATTGCAGACCAGAGTATTTGGAAATTTTCATACAACATACTTAGGGTGTCATTTAGTTGAGTCATAAGTACATCCCTTTATGGCGGTAGAGCTGAGATGATTATTTTACACTGTGTTCTTGGACCTGATGGCATAATGCCCTTCAAAGATTTGCCATTACTGTAATTATTCCCACCAATGAGCAAAATTACAGTATGATATGTTGACATATCCATTTCCAATATTTTTTCTGCAATAGTGTTAATAGTTGCACCTGTATGGGTTTTTACGTCAGTTTTATATAACCCTCTTGTTCTTATTCCTTTGATTATTGATGATCCTATGCGAAGAGATCTGTCTGTAACTATATTGTTTATTTTGACAAGAGGAGGGGGGTTCAGATGCATTGCTTGAACTTCTTGTTTTCCATGACTACTGACTGTGAGTTTGGTGACTGCTGCTGTATTTAGTATTTGTATTTAATTTAGCTTCTTGCTGTGGGTAATTGGAGGTTGTCTTTAGAACAATTTCGTCTGTGCCTGGATTTGATGCTGAGTGAGACACATGATGGTTATTGTTTACAGCATGTGCTTTAGTTTATGTTTGACTCTGACCATTTAATACCTGTAGAAGAGACTTGTCTTGTTTAATTGGTGCGGTTTCACCTGTTTGTGTTTATACTGATTGTCTTCTTATAGCTTATTTTGATATAGTTTTAGTGCCCTGACATGCTCTTGTGTTTTGGTCCTTTGACATGTTTGTGTATTGTGTTGTCTGGGTATTCTGGCACACTTTTGTTGCCCTTGGTTTATCCATTTGTACACTATGTAGACTGTTTGATTTTAGTGCAGAGATTTCCTGTTCTAACCTTTCATCGTGGGCCTGGAGAATACCCATCACTACTAAGCACTGTATGGAGGTGTAAGTCTGGCTATGGGTTCCATGGAACTCAAAAGAATTTGTTGCACCTATCATAAACTGGAGTCCTGGAGTTTCCTCCACATTGATAGCAATCTGGCTTGTTTCATGTAAAGCTGTGTTACTGTTGACTGGATCTGGAGATCAGTGGGCTCCAGGGATGGTTGTTGAAGTTCTTGGCTGAGAGGTAATTGATTTCAGTCTGGTGTTGTCTACCGATTTGCGGACAAGTGTTGATAAACTGATGTACCCATTATGTGTAGCATGGCCCATGTACACGAGTTTTACCAGTTGTTATGTATAGAGTTACTGTGGCAGAATCTTTATCCATGGATTTATAGATCAGTCCATTTTGTGAGTGACCCTGCTGAATGTGTAGATTCTCACCCAAGAATTTCCTTATTGTTGGAATTTTGTTGGAGTCAGCTGTGAGTGTTATACTATGCATATTATTTTCATTATAACAACGTTTGGAACTGGATAAGAGGGGTCAGGCATGTTGAATTTTGGTGTCAAACAATCTTGGTAAGTTGAATCTATCTCAAATGAATATTTCTCTTCAGTATTGATTGTGTCCATATTCTTTTTATCACTTAAGAGATCATCTTGAGTAAATCCTGAAAATGAACCTGCTAAATCTGATTTGCAAAATGAATGCATCCAGTGAGACAGTGAAGAAGTGGCTTATTTATTTTACTGTTCTATTGTCTGAATATGCAAACATGCAAATCTATACTTATATCAACAGGCTGAGCTTACTAAGCTACCATTATACTTTATGCACTGCCTAAATGAGTTGCTGGTAGCACTTAGAACTAGTATTCCTTCTTCTGTTCAGTTCTACTTCTGAATGTTTCAGGAACTGGTTCAGAGTCTCATACCATATTTGCAATTTTCAATTTTTTACTTAATATAATGTCCTCTATCTTATCTGGATTAGTCACGGTGGATGCATGAGCGTCGATGATAGTTGCATGTGTGTGTGTGTGTGTGTGTGTGTGTGTGTGTGTGTGTGTCATCTTCTATAAAGGAACGCTTGAAACAATTGCAACAAAATCATGCCTAATGAGAGATAAGAAGTCAGAAACTTTAAAAGTATGCCATTCATACAAAGACCTGTTTCACAATATAAATTCCATATTATATGGATGGGTCTTAAGCTAATAATCCACTGGTTGCACAACGTGTTTCTATCTTACTCAAATGTGACAAAATTCATGGGAGATAGCAGTTGCGACTCGGATAGAACCCAAATGCCAAACCCTTATTTCCATTCCTCTCAATCATTTGTTCCATTTAAAATATATTGAAAGTTAGTTTCAGATATACTTTCTTCTCTTTTTGCAGGGGTGAAGGGGGTGTGGGTGGCGGGGGTGGCTGTTTGCTTTATGACAACGTTACACATGACTTTAGGACATATTGTAGAAAAGACATTATTCCAAATATGCATATATTGCATAAAAATACATAAAATACACGAGTCTGAATAAACAATAAGATGTGATCCAAACAAGAATGTTTCCTGATCAATCACAAAGACACAAATCTGAAATAATTGCCTATACTACTGTCATTAACTATGGCATTAGGAATGATTATTCGGTTTTGACATATAGATTTCAGCAATATCACAAAAAATTGGGCAGAGAGGGCAAACATACCTTTTTCCTGAAAAGTCATTTTTGAAAAATAAAGCTTCCTACGGAAACGAAAAAAAAAAAATGTATGGTCAGTGACGCCAAACTTAAGTCTCTAACTGACAGAGCATTTCTCTCATTGGGTTAGCGTACTCTGTTACTTTATTTTTGTTGGTGTTGTTTTCTTTTGTATACGCGTTTGTTTACCAAGAAGACGTATCATCGGTGTCGCGCCCTCTCTGCTGCTGTAATTAGAACACTTTCTTAACCACACATTTTATCAAGTCCTACACGGTATCCCGGCGAATAATCTTATGAATGTATCGTTATAAAAAAGTGTGGGGTAGCTTTTTAAACGTAATTATATCCTTATCTTCTGAACACAAAGTCTGATGTAAAATAGATTATATCAGTATTTTTATGCCTGCCTTGAGTAAATATTCTTGCCAGAAATTGATTGTTTATCCAGCATTACATCATCATAGACAAGTAAATTATTAATAAACCCATATATATTCAACACTCGGCACTTCATCAATATCGGTGATACAGTTAATAATATCACCATCTTCTTCATTTAAAAAGTTTACGTTCTCATTTAAATATTTAAAACTTATCATCTCTGATCATCTACATGTGGTGCCACTGAATATAATGTATCCCCTTGAGCCATTTCATTATCCAATTAAGTAATGATTGTGTCTTTATACTTACAGAAGGACCTCTTAATAGCATTCTGACAGAACTTTACAGCACTGCATGATGTATGACGGGATCTTTCTTTCTTGTCGCTGAGAAATCAATTATATCCATTTGATAAATATATGGCTTTAATATTGTTTTTCGTTGTATAGTTCAAACCGCAACCACTGATTTAGCCACAGTTACAACAAAAAGGGAAAAATTGCATATGGTGGAAAATGTGAAATATACGACAGAATTTGTTTTACATTTTCTAAGAAAATTCAATATAAAGATGGCGGTCACTTTGCTACATTAATATCAAAATTCCCAGGAACCCCATGGACTAAATATTTATGCAAAAACTATCTTCCTGGATATAATTGTTGTGGTCATGGAACACGACTTTATATTCGACTTGACGAACGAGATCAACCAAAACCTGGATAGTATCCAGCAAATGATATTGATCAAGCATGCCGCGTTCATGATGTAGCAAATTAAAATAAAAAATATGAGACAAAATATCTGTTGCTAATCAGTTAATAAAATTTGCGATGAAAAGCAAACTATAATAAAGGGATGTTAATTAATAAACCGATTATTGTTATAATGGAATCGATTTATTATAACCCAAGAGAATATTGGAGAGGTAGAGCAGCGATTAGTAAACTAGACGATGCTGCAAATGTTACACGTTCTGTTACTGAACATTGGTTAGCACGACAGCAATATGGCAAATTTATCTACCACCACCTCAACAAATTCAGTACATACGTGTTGATATCAGTGTTTCTAATGAAGGTCATCAGGCATATTATTTGTTTTTACCGCATAATAATATTAAAATTGTAGACGCCACTTACGCACGTAGAAATACGCGTTAACTGTCGTTGACGTTGCAAGAAGATATAATGAAGCTGAAGCTGATCCGTTAATAACTGAAACGGCTGCTGATGTTGTGTTAGCTTTGGAAGAAATTTATGAATGATGACCCTTGAGATGGCCTTAACTACTACAAGTTGATCCTGGAAAAAATTCTTGGGCAGTATCAACTCTGATGAAAAAACATAGCATCAAAATTAGACGAGGAAATACTGCAATTTATTGCGATTAGTCAGTCGTTTTGATATCATTATGAAAAGGAAATATCTATGAATAAATTTTAAAAAGATCTGAGATCTCGTGAATTGGTTGCAAGACTACCATGCGTGATAGCTGCATTAAATGATGCAATCACACAAAACATATTAGACTACAACATGATTTTTCAAAACAACCAGTACTAGGAATTGTGACTGTAATATATTTATATAATAATAATAATAATAATAATAATAATAATAATAATAATAATAATAATAATGACTTTGTAGAGCTCCTAATCTTCATAAGCTTTAAGCGCTTTACAACATATATAATGATATGACTAAAACAAAAACCACATGAAATCAGAAAACATAAAAACATGCTGATACTATTTAAGATAGGAAACAATTTTAGGTCTTTACGTTTGTTCTTGCAGTCGAAAAAGCTGATTAGGGCAAAGGGATCATTATCTTTTCATTTGGCAATTCATTCCACGTTGCTTGGCTCTGGTATTTAAAAGAACATTGTTCATATGTCTTAATTTTCATTGTGGGAATAATGAGTATACAATTGTCAGGAGAGAGAGGAGGATACGTATCTTGCTTGTGTGTACACATGGGTAAGGTCAGATGGGGATGTTGGACTGGAGTCCATCAGTGAAACATAGCACAAAGAACAAATTTTGTGTTTGATTCTGGATCGAATGGATAGCCAGTTAGGGTACTGAGCTGCAGCGAAGTGTGCTCTGATTGTTGTACTCTAACGATTATCCGAGCCGAGCAGCTGTGCTTGAACTTCCTGAAGTGTCTGGAGTAAATATTGAGACAAACCAGACAGAATTGAGTTACAATAGTCCAGTCATCAAAGTATCAATAGAAATACAAGTGTTTTAGTGGCATCAACTGAAAGATATTTGCGAATGGCGCTGAAGCATCTCAGCTCAAGGTATGCAGCCTTGCATATATTCATGACATGTTGGTGCAATGTGAGATTACTGTCGAAAATAATATATAGTCTCGTACTGACTGTGAATTTAATGTTGGTGTTTCTAATATTTATTGTTCGAGGTAAAGATAGTGAATAAGAAAGTCTGTGTTGTGATCAGAATGGCCTCAGTCTAATATTCATTCAAATGGTGCTTGTTACATATCATCCATGATTGCACATCAGAAATGCTTATCTCTGCTTCTTGGATGGTAGCATCAACTTCATCTGTATATATGGGTGTCATATGAATCTAGTGAACGTGCAGGTGGTAACAAAGCGCGACTATCTGAAGATACACAATTACCACCGTCTTCACTGAACTAGCGTCTCGACTTCGATTACAAGCAAGATAGGTCAGCATTACATTTGCGCGTTGGTGATCAAGATAATATCGATTATATCTACTGTAATATTTTATGAATCATTATTTCATTATTTCCAGAACATTACTGTGTTACAACTTTTACATTGATTTTTTTGTCGTTTTAAGGCTATGATAATGTCAGCGTCAATTTTTAAAGTCGCGTATATTTGTTTTGTCACATTATTTATAAACTAAATCATTTTTAGTACTATGTTATCGCTAAAAACATCGTTATTGGTGATAGCAGTTTCTGTAACATTTACAATAACCCTCCACAACTGAGATTTTCTTCTAACTCGAGAGATTGCGAGATAAACTAAATTTGACAGTTTAATACGAGCATCTACGATCCTACCAACTGTATCAGAGATGGTTATTCCTTGAGATGAATGGATTGTCGTTGCGTATCCCAGCGTCCATGGAGTTTTGTCCATAACTAATGCGTTCTCAAAAAACACTGACAAGAACTAAAACAATATCATTTAAAATAAGATTTAATTTCTCTGACGATATTATTATATAAACTTAAATATTTTGTTTGCGTGTATCTGCTGGGCGATAACATAATGGTACGGGTATATTTAAATAATTTTTTCCTTATGTAACGAAAGTAATTGATGGTGAAATGTAACATGAATTATCTTTTTATTTGTACTATCAACTCATCCGGTCTGCATAAATTCCAAAAATCGTTAATATTTGTTTCTAAAATTATATCACGCATTATTTCACACTGAATGTTAATCGGTTGTATTCTAATTAATTTCTAAAGCTCTCTTACTTCTGGATAAAGCGCTCTAAGAGTATCGGTTATTTCTTCATAAAAATCTATAAAGCCTTTCAGCCATTCATGCGGTGACAATGAAACAAAAAGTGGGGGTTGACTCTATAATCGCTGCACATTATTAGAACAGCAATTTTGTCAACAACCAATCAAGACATATTTGTGTTATATCTTTAATACATGTGCACATTTCATCCCAAATGTCGACCCTTGGGATATAGTTCTCACCCATTCGTTCAAGAGTCCATTTATTTCATTTTCCATCGCAAAAAATTATGATAAGTTTATGATATAACTCTTCGTTCGCTCATTCTCTTCCGAGTTTATGCAGGGGTTAAAACGACCATATTAGCCGAGTTTGACGAACTATGTCGAAATAATTCGATCTCACGAGTTGTTTTATCAGATCTTCCCGGTCCATTGAGATAAACTGTATTATATCTTGTAACAGGATCATACAATGACGGAGCAGCTGATAATTATAATCTCTGATATTTTCTGCAGTAAATATGCTTGATATCAACGGTTGCACAATCAGAATAATTATGTAATTTGTCTTGTTTTCTTCTCCATTCTCCCCATGATACATCATATAAAATTAAGTAAGCAATTCTAAATATTTCTTTTCATATAAAATGAATCGCGGTTTTAACAAATATCTTATCATCGATAATATATTTTAGGAAACATATGCGAGCATTAAAGATCATAACCTGTAAAATGTGGTCACTCACCATCAATTTAATTAACAATTCTACCTAATATACTTCCGTTGACAAGTAAGCAATTCTTCTACCTTCAAATATATCTCTCTTCGCTCCACCAGGATATATAAATTCAAGTTCAGCATCGTCCATAATTAATTTTGTATAGTGTCTCTGATCATATCTTCCTCCTTGGGTACATTTACCGCTCATTCTTCTGCGAAAATCTTTTACGGTTTTATTGCACTTCTTTTCTAAACTGTTACTACCAAACCAGATATAACGAATTGGATGGAGATCTATAGCAAGGGCAAATTGCCAACTTCACATTAAAAATCGTTAAGATTATTCTAAAGTTTCATTGATAAACTACTTATCTTAAATCAAGAACGTGTCCGCTTTGATCAGTAAGTTTGAAATATATTCTTGATAATTACGGATTATGACCTCGTAGATAATCCGCATTAATGGGTTATTGTACAATCAACTATCCAGGAGGTACTTGAGGTGTAAATATATAAAGAATATATCCATGCTGAGCTTGAGTGGATTTTACTAGATCTACTTGATAGCTGCCATCAATTACATCACATACAAGCTTTACTGCAATAGTTGATATTATGTTAACAAATCCTTGGGAAATACGACGACCTCCACCGTAGAGATCATTGGTCTGTTTGTAAATATCTGCTGGTGAGGATATTTTTTTCTAACGCTTCAAGGACTATAAAAAAAGTTATTATTGATAAAATCGTTGAGTGATTTCTTTAGTTCATTTGATGCAAGTGATGGTATTTCAAATGTTTGTAATTGTTTTTTAGTTATTTTACAGTGATCTAGAAATGCTTTCTATTTATCGTAATTTTCTAATGTCGTCTAACTTATCAAACATTATTTGCTCACGAATTCACCAATTAATATATTCAATATCTGATATAACTTGATTTAAATATTGTGTTGTTTCAATAATTTGTGTTTATTCGTCAGAGTAATTTTATGCAATTTTTTTAAAAACATATTGTAAGTCGCCAAATATGCGTACAAGTTCAGGTCTAATTACATCTGGAAAATTATTAATTAATCCTTCGTTTACAGGTAAAGCATCGTTATCATCCTAACTAAATAAGGTCAGTATTTTTGGTATTATTTTTCTGGTACCTTAATAAATAATTTTGTTATTTAGAAATTCAATTTGTGTCGGTTCTGGTGGTCCATGATATCTTGGGGGAA
Source organism: Unio pictorum (assembly GCA_030141615.1). Taxonomy (NCBI): domain Eukaryota; kingdom Metazoa; phylum Mollusca; class Bivalvia; order Unionida; family Unionidae; genus Unio; species Unio pictorum. Next base: position 8,232,970 of record JARLTB010000224.1, read on the forward strand.
CTTCAGGCCATCCTAAAACTAATCAGACCGATGATTGATAAATATCCACAACATAATCTAACGAGTTGATTTCATTCGCAACTGATAATGTAGGTTTACGAACAGCTATTGTTGATTTACCACCTTGATCCATAAAAGAAAGTAATTGTTGTTCTCCAGTAATTGTTGGAGTCATTACCGGCATATACAGTGAGAATTTTGATAATGTTACTAACATCAACAGCAACGCCAGCATCCCGCCAAATAACTTCATTATCAGTAGCTTTTCATACAAGAACTATCGTATGCTTGGCTCCGAAAATAAAACTTTCTAACATTTATACAAAATCCGAAGATGCGTGACAGTAGAATTGCACGAAAATCTTACATTACCCTTTAAAATTGATCGACGTTTTGCAAATCCAAAGTTGAAACTATCATTCAGTGATATTGCTTCTGCAGCGTTTCGTACATTACCAATAGTTACGTCTTTATGTTCTATATGGTTATAAGTGTCTTTAGCAAATATCATTGATGGACCAATTGTTCCTGTTCAATCGTCTGAATATCTTGCTGAACCTATTACTGCAGAAGCAACGACGTCTTTCTTAATTGATTCAATATTTCTTCCATCAATCATGTATGTAGCTCTATCACATAAGGCCATCATACCTTTTTTAACAAAACCAATTCTATCCGCAGCTTCGTATGCAGTATTATCAGCATTTTTCAGAATTTCAGCTTATATTTCAATAAACGCAGGCAGACAATATCTACTTGTATCCTAGACGACGTGTAATTCAATTCTTTCCTGTGCGATAGATTCACGTGCATTATAAGAATAAAATTGATAATCGCGTATATATATTCATCTTTAAGAACTGGCGCATCGATGTCGAATGCCGGATTTATATACTTTTAAACATTTTATTATATTTGTTACCGTTTACACGAATACCACTTCCTGTTATCAGACTAGCAGCTAAGTCTTTTTCTGCTTCACCAGGTAGTTCAGCTAGCTTATGAATTGCGGCTTGATTTATTACTTTACCAACATTTGCGGGCATAACTTCAGTGCTTTATAATTTTACTGGTTGAGGGTTTCGTCGTATTAATTGTGCTAGCATATCCTTTATTGTTGAGAACTCTTTACTGGCATTTTAACCAATATCACCAGGAGTTTTAGCACAAAGTCTTTCATTTGTAGTTGCTTTGCAATCGGTATTGCTTTTGGCGCTATCCTTCTAAATAAACCCCGAACAACACATCTACCATCACCGTAGATCACTTAATAAGTAGTTAATAGCTCTGACCATAATCGGTCCAAATTGAGCTTTGTGTATAATCATCATTTTTGTTATATATTTATTTATTGAATCACTGTGATAATCATCAGCAATGTCATCAATAAGAGATCGAAAAACATCAATGCCCATTATGACGCCTTTAAATAATTGTTGACAAATATCAGATAGTTCATTAATAATTTCTCGAGAATTATTTCCTGCTAATTTTCCTCCAATAAGAATGTATATTATATTTACGTCAAAAAGACTTATTAGCACAAACAACAAAACTGCTTCCTCATGGTGTAGTTAAGAAAAGACAAAACACTTCAGATGCGGCCATCATCATCAAAATCCCTTGTTTCGGAAAGAGGTTCAGGTCCTGGAGATATTTTAGGCCGAACTAATTTTTATACATCTTGTTTAAATTCCACAAAATCATTACTAGTATCATCTAAAAGATCTATACCTCTATAAGTATCATATACTTCAGCAATCTATGTTTCAGGATTTAGATGTCTAAGACATTGACCTCTGGAGGTTTCTGTTGTTTTCTCATGAAATGCGACTAGGAAACACGTTATTGGGCTATTTCTGAATACATCCTAAAACATCACCTTCCAAGCACTTTTCCATTAGCATAATGTTTAGTTGAGTTAGAAAATTGTTTTAAATTGGTTATTTTGATCGAGTAAGTGAAATTAAGGAGTTCTTCTTTTTGTTGGTGCTTAACGGACTTGTCATTTTAGTATCCAAATTTATTCCAAATGCACACCTTATTCTACATTTTGCACATGCTCTCCTGTGCCTGTGTGCAGTTCATACTGGTCGGCCTTAGATCTGAGGCCAAAATGTCTAAAATCTGGACACAAGATCAGACTCCGACCAGGGGCAAATATTGAATGAAGAAAAGAAAATAACAGGTCCAAACAATTAGAGTTGTCCCTCAGTATTCTGTAGTGCAACTAAAACGTCCAGATTATATGCTATCATAAATCTATCAACCTTTCTATAATACCACCCATTATAGTATATCATACATGACCTTGATGCCACAGAGCGTGGAAGTAGGCTACTACCTCCTGCCCCATAAACGCATTGTCAAGGGTCAATTTGTCAAACATGGATTTTTAATTTTGTTTACAAATTGTCAAGGAATAGCTAAATTTGTAATGTATGTGTAATGGCGATGCACAAGTGATAATATACACGAAGAATATTCAAATTTGGGTCTTTCATTAAAATGCACACATTAACCCCTGAGGTTTTTGTTGTTTTCTCATGAAATGCAAGTAGGAAACACATTCTGGGGCCTAATTCATCGACTTCTAGCCCATTTTCTATTAGCCCCATGCTTAGTTGTGCTAGAAACATTGTTTTCCATTGTTTTGTTTTTTGCTTGTATATAAACAGACTGGGAAACATTAAAGCTATTTTTCTTCTTTTTTTCTTAACGGACTTATCATTTTTTGGTATCGATACCACTCTTTATTCCAAATGCCAACCTTATCCTGCTTTTTGCACAGGTTCACCTGTCTGTGTGCAGTTCAGACCAGTTTGCCTTAGATCAAAGGCCAAAAAGTCGAAAAACTGGACACAAAATCAAATTCTGACCATGGGCAAACTTTTTATTAAAAACAAAAAACGGGTTGAACAAAATAAGGCTTTTTCCTTCTGTAATTTGTAGTGCAACTGAGTATACATTATGCAAACAATTGAGAGTTCTAGACCATACTGTATAAGTTTTATGTATTACATACATATTGAGTATACATTATGTAAACAAATGAGAGTTCTAGACCATATTGTATCAGTTGTGTGGTATAATTAGTGCACAAATTGAGTTCTATCATAAAGTATATATTGTGCATACACTAGAGAGTTCTAGACCATAGGTATACATTATGTGGCATAAGTAATGCATACACTGAGTTATATCATAAGGTATACATTGTGTATACAATTGAGAGCTCAATACCATAGATTTAAGTCAGTAAATAATTGAGTTCCAGACCATTAGGACCGACTTGTAGAAGAAACTAAGTTCTGCATCATAAGGTATAAGTTATGTACATAAGTAGGAGAACTATATCATTACCAACAAATTGTGATAAAATTACAGTTATCGATGGCGAAATTCAAGCAGTGTATAAATTCACCATTGTCAACCATAGGAATACTGGCTTCTCACTGGGCTAAAAAAAAGTGAGGCTATCAGCTGATGATGCTGTGTCATTTGGTCCATCAATAAGTTACTAGATTTCTACATATTTAGCTAAATTTGCAGAAGAAAAAATCAGTCACTTCTCCCTACTCTGTCCTGATTTTTTCCTCCATAAAAGCCTGGGAACCCTGCACCACGTAGGCATCATCAGAATCCTTTTGGTGAAAGCATATGATAGTATGACCATCCATACAGGTTAACAAGTAGCAGCAAGATTTCCAAGCCAACAATCATGACAGCCATACAGTATACACAAGTAGCACCATTTTCATTAGGACCATATGAAATTATAAAAAGTATATTGATGAAAACTGTATATTGATATAGTCATCTATTAGGGAGAAGTAGATAGTATTTTTGATATGGTAACAATGATGACCATATTGAGTGTCAGTCATTTTCAGTTAGGAGTAAGAATATACCATACCAACTCTTCTAATGAAAACACCATGACATCGCAAGGAAAAAGAGTAGTAATAAGATTTCATGACAGCCACCCACCATTGGCCATATTTGATGTCAGATCAGCACCATTTAATTTAGGACTAACAATATACATGCTATTATGATGAGGATTCTGGTGAAAAATCCATGTTAACATGACTTTGCATTTTACAGGAGTAGCGTTGCACAAATTTTCAAGATGGATGCTATTATGGACGTAGTGCATATCAGATTCATGCCAATTCCATTTAGAGCCAATATGACATCATGATTCTGGTGAAAGCACAGTGTCAATATGACCAGGTAATTATAATAAGATTTTCAGGAGAACACAGTAATGACCATTATTAAACATCCGATTGATACCATTTTCATTTCGGATAATTTAGTCATAAAAGATGTTTTTAGGTAATAGAAATCCAATGCTGATTTGATCTTCAATTGAAGAGCAGCTATAACTAGATTCTCAAGACAATTGTGTGGCAGCCATACTGGATGTGCTCGCAATACCATTTGCATTTGAAAACCACAAGCCAATATGAACATTAATTCAAGAGATTGGCGATTACAAGAGTTTCAAGATGGCCAGTTGGGAAACCATACTAGATATCAAACTGGCACCATTTTCATTTACAATCAATATCTACCATCAATATCATTTTCTATTTTGGAGGTTTAGTGACAAGGTTTTCAAGATGGCTGCCAATGGTGACCATATTGGATATAAATTGGCCCCCTTTCTACATAGGACTAGATAGACAAAAAAAGTCTTTTAGTGAAAACACTTTAACATGAATGTTCAGGTGCAGCAGTAATGACATGATGTTCAACACCAGTACCACACCATTTTTAATAGAATAAAGATCATATCAGAAAAAGTCTTCAGTTTGATCATTCATTTAGCAAACACAATATCTTGAAGAATGATTATTATGGATGTACATTCAGAACCATTTAGTCTATGTGAAAAATGTGTGTTTATCTTCCAAGTAGTACAAGAGGATAAGCAACAACAAACTTGCTCAAGCAGATGGGTGGACAATGGACCTTCCTGTAGGCTCTTATTTTATATAGATACCACCCTAGATATAAACAGTACTGCTAAAAATAGCTCAGAAGTTGAGCTGTTATCATTCAAGTACTTTAGAGCATATCTTCCTCATTCCCTTATTACATTATTACCACCTTCCTCCATTACATTCCCTTACTACATTATTACCACCTTCCTCCATTACATTCCCTTACTACATTATTACCACCTTCCATTACATTCCCTTACTACATTATTACCACCTTGCTCCATTACATTCCCTTACTACATTATTACCACCTTCCTCCATTACATTCCCTTACTACATTATTACCACCTTCCTCCATTACATTCCCTTACTACATTATTACCACCTTCCTCCATTACATTCCCTTACTACATTATTACCACCTTCCTCCATTACATTCCCTTACTACATTATTACCACCTTCCTCCATTACATTCCCTTATTACATTATTACCACCTTCCTCCATTACATTCCCTTACTACATTATTACCACCTTCCTCCATTACATTCCCTTTCTACATTATTACCACCTTCCTCCATTACATTCCTTTACTACATTATTACCACCTTCCTACATTACATTCCCTTACTACATTATTACCACCTTCGTCCATTACATTCCCTTACTACATTATTACCACCTTCCTCCATTACATTCCCTTACTACATTATTACCACCTTGCTCCATTACATTCACTTACTACATTATTACCACCTTCCTACATTACATTCCCTTACTACATTATTACCACCTTCCTACATTACATTCCCTTACTACATTATTACCACCTTCCTCCATTACATTCCCTTATTACATTTTTACCACCTTCCTACATTACATTCCCTTACTACATTATTACCACCTTCCTACATTACATTCCCTTACTACATTATTACCACCTTCCTCCATTACATTCCCTTATTACATCATTACCACCTTCCTACATTACATTCCCTTACTACATTATTACCACCTCCTTCCATTACATTCCCTTACTACATTATTACCACCTTCCTCCATTACATTCCCTTATTACATTATTACCACCTTCCAACATTACATTCCCTTACTACATTATTTCCACCTTCCTCCATTACATTCCCTTGCTACATTATTACCACCTTCCTCCATTACATTCCCTTGCTACATTATTACCACCTTCCTACATTACATTCCCTTACTACATTATTACCACCTTCCTACATTACATTCCCTTACTACATTATTACCACCTTCCTCCATTACATTCCCTTATTACATTATTACCACCTTCCTCCATTACATTCCCTTACTACATTATTACCACCTTGCTCCATTACATTCCCTTACTACATTATTACCACCTTCCTCCATTACATTCCCTTACTACATTATTACCACCTTCCTCCATTACATTCCCTTACTACATTATTACCACCTTCCTACATTACATTCCCTTCCTACATTATTACCACCTCCTTCCATTACATTCCCTTACTACATTATTACCACCTTCCTACATTACATTCCCTTACTACATTATTACCACCTTCCTCCATTACATTCCCTTACTACATTATTACCACCTTCCTACATTACATTCCCTTACTACATTATTACCACCTTCCTCCATTACATTCCCTTACTACATTATTACCACCTTCCTCCATTACATTCCCTTACTACATTATTACCACCTTCCTCCATTACATTCCCTTATTACATTATTACCACCTCCTTCCATTACATTCCCTTACTACATTATTTCCACCTCCTTCCATTACATTCCCTTACTACATTATTACCACCTTCCTCCATTACATTCCCTTACTACATTATTACCACCTTCCTCCATTACATTCCCTTACTACATTATTACCACCTTCCATTACATTCCCTTACTACATTATTACCACCTTGCTCCATTACATTCCCTTACTACATTATTACCACCTTGCTCCATTACATTCCCTTACTACATTATTACCACCTTCCTCCATTACATTCCCTTACTACATTATTACCACCTTCCTCCATTACATTTTCTTACTACATTATTACCACCTTCCTCCATTACATTCCCTTACTAAATTATTACCACCTTCCTCCATTACATTCCCTTACTACATTATTACCAATTTCCTCCATTACATTCCCTTACTACATTATTACCACCTTCCTCCATTACATTCCCTTATTACATTATTACCACCTTCCTCCATTACATTCCCTTACTACATTATTACCACCTTCCTACATTACATTCCCTTACTACATTATTACCACCTTCCTCCATTACATTCCCTTACTACATTATTACCACCTTCCTACATTACATTCCCTTACTACATTATTATCATCTTCCTCCATACATTCCTTTAGTACATTATTACCACCTTCCTCCATACATTCCTTTAGTACATTATTACCACCTTCCTCCATACATTCCTTTAGTACATTATTATCTATCCTGATCCATTACATTCATTTAGTAAATTATTATCTATCCTCATCAATTACATTTCCTTAGTAAACTATCACCAGTTTCCTCTATTGCATTCACTTAGTACATTATTATCTATCCTCATCCATTACATTAATTTACTACATTATTATCTATACTCCTCCATTACATTCTTTAGTAAATTATTATCTATCCTAATCCATTACATTCCCTTAGTACATTATTACCATCATCCTTCATACATTCTTTTAGCACATTATTATCTATCTCGATCCATTACATTCCTTTAGTACAATTTATTACCATCTTCATCCATTATGTTCCTTTACTACATTATCTATCCTCAACCATTACATTCCTTTACTACATTATTATATATCCTCCTCCATTACATTCTTTAGTATATTATTATCTATCCTCATCCATTACATTCCTTTACTACAATTTATTACCATCCTCATCCACTACATTCCCTTAGTACATTATTACCATAAAGTATTACCATCATCCTTAATTACATTCATTTAGAACATTTGTATCTATCCACCTAAATTACATTCATTTAATACATTATTACCATCCTTCTACATTACAGTACAGCAAACAAAGGTGGGGGGAGAATGGTGCAATTGCAATGCTGTAACAAAGTGCAGCATAGCTATTCATGATAGGTACAATGGAACTGTCTTATCAGTTTTACTCAGAAAAATGTTACCTTGCACATTTAATGTGCACAAACTGAATCCATATCACTGATATACAATAAACCCAATACACAATTATGATGTACTAATTTAAAAAATGTACAACAGTATTTAAGAAGAAATGAATTATATCACTAAGCTATAAACATGCAAAAGTCTGAACTCTGTTCTTTAAGTGTTTTAGTATTTGTGCATGCTTTGAATGCATAGAACAGGAAATATGTTAATCTTGACTAAAACTTTGATTTATAAATTGAAAAATGTAAATAACATATATAACAATACCAATTGATAAAGTAAATCTGCTTCACACAAATAACAGTTTTCAAGATTATCATTCTATTTGCCATTAAAAAAATTAACATTTCTTTGGTAGAGGTAAAGTGCAGATAACATGATTAATACATATATATTAATACATAAGTAAAACAAAAACCAAATGGATGGTTGCTATTGTTTGGTTATATGGAATTTACTTTGGACAGTTTGGTAAAATAAATCATCAAGATTTGAACTGTAATTGTCAAAATTACAATGAATGTGATTCACAACAATACAAATAAAGACCACATTATATGTGCGATATATGGTCAAAAGATAACAATAATCAGAACTACTGTTCCCATGATACTTTCATATAGGAATGTTGTATATTATCTGGTAAAATAAATATTAAATACATATTGCATCTGAAAAAATAATTGACTTAGTTATGAGAGGTGGCCCACCTCTTTACTATACAGCTATTAATGTAGCTTTAACAATTTTAGTCATATTGCTATGATGTCTGCAGTATGACAGTTTTTAGTGATGTCCAGCACTGAGAGATCATGCTGCAAATATGTAGCATCATGTTCCACCCAGTCACATTTTCCTAAAAACGCCAAAAATTTATAATACATACTGCTTAATGCTGAGCACCAAGCTTTCTCACATACCCACATTGGCCAAATGAATCAGTGCAAAGAAAGAGACTGAATCAACATAAGTTTACACTAAGGCTGTCACGTCAAAATATATTCATATGTCTTGTCAAAACAATTTGTTCATCCAATGCTTAATAAAACAGGAATGCAATTTTGCAATTATTATATGTATAGCCAACCTATCATGTGTTGAAAAATGGCAAAAAATGCACAACCATATTTATATATAAAAGAGGAATTCAAGAGAGACTAGTTTTGTAAACTTACTGGGTTAATAATTTTTATAGTTTTTAATATTGATATCAGCATGATAATAATCCTACAGTTTATAATTTGTAATAAACTGTCAAACAACGTTTATGTGTTGACCAGAACCCTAATTTGAAAAATTTTGATTTACACAATGCATGAGACAACTGGACTCATTGCTGGCTATTCTCCTAAAATTGCAAAGTCTTCATATAACCTGAAATTCATCTCTTTTAAACTTTTTCCATCAGAATCATGTGCATGTATGCAATGTTGTAAAATCTGATGAAGTTTCTTAAGAAGTTTCTTAAATTCTTTTGAAACATTTTTGGCGGACATCAGTTCATAGATGTGTCTGAGAATGCTTTCTTTCATCTGTACATGGATGCAATCCTAAAATAATTAAATAAAATTCATTTGAGATACAGCCTGGCATTCACATATTCAGTGGTTTACATGACTTGTTTATAATCATAAATATAACAATTCACAGCTGATTTATAAAAATCTATAATGTATTGAAGGGATAGGTATATTGAAACTAACAATAAATTATGTTATATACAAATGGTTATATATGAATAAGAGTTCAACAGCAATGTGTTTACAGAACACAGATGACTCACAGCAGTTCCTAAACCTTAAATGCAAAACAATGTGGCAGATACATGGATGTACTGAATTATAACATACACAAGGCTTCAAACTTCACAAAATGCACAGATCCAGCAAGTGATAGCTCTTAAAAAGTGCTATGGATATTAGGTGATAGCTAGATTTAGTTCAGATATATATTTAATATAAAGATGTGCATGAGTCACAATCGTGATCACTTCCAATTAGAAATTTCACCTACCTGTCCATATTTTGTGAATGGACATTCTGTTGTTCATAATTAAAGTGAAAGGGCATTCAGTTATTAAAAATTTAAGTGAATGGTCATTTGGTTGTAAACAAATAAGGAGAATGGGCATTAAATGGATCGTAATTAAGGAGAATGGACCAAAATTCTGTTTTTCACAATTAAAGTGAATGGGCATTTGGTTATTAATAATTAAGGGAAATGGTCAATAAGATTTTAATAATTATGGTGAATGGGCTTCAGTTATTCACAATTAAGGTTAATGGGCATTATGTTGTAAATATATAAGGTGAATTGGAATTCTGTTATTCACAATTAAAGTGAATGGGCATTCAGTTAATAATTAAGGTGAATGGGCATTAAGTTGTTAATAATTAAGGTAAACGGGCATTACGTTGTTAATAATCAACATGAATGGGCATTAAGTTGTTAATAACCAACATGAATGGGCATAAAGTTGTTAATAATTAAGGCAAGTGGGCAAAAGTTCGAAATAATTAAGGTAAATGGGCATTAAGTTGTTAATAATTAAGGCAAATGGACATCAAGTTGTTAATAATTAAGGCAAATGGACATCAAGTTGTTAATAATTAAGGCAAATGGGCATCAAGTTGTTAATAATTAAGGCAAATGGGCATTAAGTTGTTAATAATCAACATGAATGGGCATTTGGTTGTAAATAATTAAGGCAAATGGGCATTAAGTTGTTAATAATTAAGTTGAATAGGTATTCACTTGTTAATATTTAAAATGAATGGGCATAATTTGCTCATAATAAATATTTTAATGAATGTGTACTTTTTGCTGTTAAAAATTAAGATGAATGGGATTTCAGTTTTTAATAATATAGTTGAATGGACATTAAGTTGTTCATAATTATAATGAATGGGCATTAAGCTGTTAATAATTAAGGTGAATGCACATTCAGTTATTATTAATATAGTTCAATGGACATTAAATTGTTCATAATTGTAATGAACGGACATTAAGTTGTTCATATTTATTATTAATGGACATTAAGTTGTTAATAATTAAGATAAATGGGCATTCAGTTATTAATAATTAAGGTGAATGGGCATTCAGTTATTAATAATATAGTTGAATGTGAATTAAGTTATTAATAATTAAGGTGAATGGGCATTCAGTTATTAATAATTAAGGTGAATGGGCATTAAGCTGTTAATAATTAAGGCGAATGGGCATTCAGTTATTAATAATTAAGGTGAATGGGCATTCAGTTATTAATAATTAAGGTGAATGGGCATTAAGCTGTTAATAATTAAGGCGAATGGGCATTCAGTTATTAATAATATAGTTGAATGGGCATTAAGTTATTAATAATTAAGGTGAATGGCCATATCATTATTCATAATTAAAGAGAATGAGTGTTCCTTTTTTCCAAAGGCTCCTAAACTCTATTGATTTGATTAAATATACATATAATGAACAATACGAGTTGTGATGGCCAAAATAGAGTGTTGGAAGGTGGTATTCACTATGAATTATGCAGTTGATGCCTCAAACATTCATTGTGTTGGTTTGCTTTATTTTAAGGTCTCAATGAAAACTTGAATTTTAATTTCCACAAGAAGCCATGGTTCACAAAGCCTGGTTTTACTGCAGGTAAATGTCTATTTCTATAAAGTTCTAGAGAAGTGAAATAAAATATGAGCCAATAAAATTATGACCTTTTAAGCTAGAAATAATAAAATGCCAAGACAGCACCTTTGCATACTAAACAACATTAAAAAAGTGAGAGAGTCAACTATACTGATGACAAGATTTTATTTCACAGATAATGGTCTTCCTATACGTAATATTGTTTATACATATAACACTGCTGCAGGAAGGATTTTGTTGATAGATTGATCAAGGAAGAATAAAACACAGAATACAATACGAATGGTTCCCTATATATATTCCAGGAATACTGGAACCAATGAATGCAACACATCATCCTAGAATAATGGCATACAATGAATAAAACACATAATTTAGAAGGAATCGTACTTACCGGTAATGATTATGACACTAATGCCAGGAACAAACAAATATTACAAAATAGAAGCCCAGCAAAAATGCCCAGAATAAAGGCACACAATGAATACAATACATAATCCAGGAAAAATGGTACCCAATCAATACAACTTAATTCAAAATGTAAAACTAATGAGATAGAACAAATTTTTATTATGCCCCTGCATCTCATTTTGATATGAGTATAGTGTTCTACTAATACTGCATCGCATCATGTCATGATAACTTAAGCAATTAGCCCTGACCTGGTCTACCAGGTAAGAATATAAGACTTCATTCTTCCAGGTACAAGTGCATGAATCATACTCGACAATTGGTTGGTTACCAATTTTGGCTCAAACTGAATGGCAATGAATCAAGACTACTAATGCACAAACATAAAAGTGGCAAAGATGGATAATCATATCTATGAATGGATGACTTGATGGAAAGTCTCATTTTAATATAACCCCACTTTTCTGCCTTAAACAGAATGAGACAAATTTTCATGGATTTCATGCAGGTTGATTCATATATTAATTTTCTTTACAAGCTGGTTGTGACTAATGGAAGGCATCATTTTACTTATGTTTACGTACTAATAATACATATTATGAAATGATCTGACAGATATTATTAGCACCAGATATGCATCCCTCCAATTCCTCAATCCACAATATATTTTGTTTATGCAATAGGTCATAGGTCATAGGTCATAAATAAAGTTAATTTAATAGTATAGTAATACTGGTCCTTCTCAACCCAAGGTAATGCTGATGTCGTAAACAGTTGTAAAAGTTATGTCTTGGGGTGAGGGATTGTTGTTGTAGGATTGAATGCCTTTTTCAGCACACGATAGGCTATACATGGTGGCCAGTATTATTGGTGGAAGAAGAACCTTGGGAAAACCCCTGGAAAGAACCAAGGACCCACGAGAAGCTACTTGCAAGCTTTCTCACATAACTACATTAGCCGAATCTTAGACTCGAACCTATGCAGACAGAGGTGAGATGGCAGTGATCCATAATGAAAAGTGCTTTAGACCACTCGGTCACTCGGGGCCCCTCAAGATAGGCTATACTTGGCTGCCAGTATTAATGGTGGAGGAAGAACCCGGGAAAACCCCGGAAAGAACCAACGACCCACGAGAAGCTACTTGCAAGCTTTCTCACATAACTACATTAGCCGAATCTTAGACTCAAACCCACGCAGACAGAGGTGAGATGGTAGTGATCCATAATGGAGAGCGCTTTAGACCGCTTGGCCACTCGGGGCCCCAGTGGTGGGGGGTAATTTAGCATATAAGTTAAATTCGTCTGTAAGGGGTAACTTTTCATAAATGCGTAAGAGTTGCACTTTGAGCAAATAAATGAAGACAAAAGTTAAAACCAGTTTGAAAGACACTTTTATATTGACAACTTAAATTTGTTTCATCGTTGTGTTATATAATCCAGACACTTAAAAAGTCAATGAATTTGAATTATAGGTCACATGTTAGAAAATTCACGATACAGTCATAAGTCGTTAGAAAAGAAAATACTGTGTATACAAACATCAGTAACAGAAATGGTATTCTTGTTTTATGCCTGCTATAATCCATTGTCAACCAATCATGTGGCAGTAAACAATTCATTACTAACATGTGACTGTTTAGTTATTGCAGTATTTACATGTCATATATACTTCCTAGATTCTGGGCTGAATGAGACAACCAAAAGAAACTTATTGAGGCTACCAAGGGAAACATATTGAGCCTACCAAGGGAAACTTATTGAGGCTACCAAGGGAAACAGGCTACTCATTATTAAATGAAAACTTGCAATCAAGTTTTGAACTAAGAACAAGTAAAACTAATTCTTTTGCAAAACACTAAAAAATTTCAAGAATATGTAAAAAGAGTAATGCCTATAATAAGTATTATCTAAACCATAACCAATACATCAATTTAAAATGGAATTTCATTACCATTTAATAATTAAAAATTAAATGCTTTTAAAAAAATGGGCAGAAATGGGGGATAATGATAGTTCTGAATTGTAGGCACACAATTTAGTCTTTTTTCCAATCAATTTTGAATGTTAGGCACACTATTAGACACCCTATATAGTTTCTTTTAGTAACTTTGAATTGTAGGCATTCTATATAGTCTTTTCTATTAACTTTGAATTGTAGGCATACTATATAGTCTTTTCTATTAACTTTGAATTGTAGGCATTCTATATAGTCTTTTCTATTAACTTTGAATTGTAGGCATACTATATAGTCTCTTTTATAAACTTTGAATTGTAGATACACTATATAGTCTTTTATACTAATATTGAATTGTAAGCACACAATATAGTCTTCTTTATTATCTTTGAATTAATGGTACACTATAGTCTCTTTTATTAACTTTAAATTGTAGGCAAACTTTATATTCTTTTTATTAAGTTAAACGTTGAATAGGCACACTATATAGTCTTTTTTAATTAACATTGAATTGTAGGCAAACTATATTTTTTATTAATTATTACTAATTTTGAATTTATGGTACACTATATTGTCTATTTATTAACTTTGAATTTATGGAATACTATATTGTCTTTTCATTAAGTTTGAATTGTAGTCACACTATATAGTCTTTTTATTAACTTTGAATTCTAGGCACACTACAGAGTCTTTTTAATTAACTTTGAATTGTATGTAAATTATATAGTCTTTTTTATTAACTTTCAATTTTAGACACACTATATACATGTAATCTTTTTCATTAACTTGGTAGATTTCAGCCATTCTGACACAGTGGTATCCTGAAGTAAAAAGTTAACAATTTCAATCATTCATAGAATAAAGTATGAATCAGAACTGGCAGCTTGTTGATATCTACCATTATTTTGTATCTCAGCATCAACATAAGCATATGAAATTTAGCAGTAATAACAGACTATGAGACCAGAACTTTGGACTTTCACAGCTTATGTTGATGTAAGTGATGTCAATATAAGCGAATAGGACTGTAGTAATAAGTACCAACCGTTCTGATGGTCAGAATTTCATCCCAAGGCATATCGTTCTCTAGAAGGCTACTTGTCATGCTGCTGTCAAGTCCAATGATTTTTACAGGACCATTTTTAAGCCCCTTGATACTGTCTCGTATCTGAGCTTCAAGTGCCCTACCACAGGGTAGGATCTTCCAAAGGTCTGTTAAATCTGTCTGCTCTTGTTTCTCCTTCCCCACTCTTGGGTGAATAGCAACCAAAGAGCTTGTCTTTTTTATCAGATGCATGGTCTTTTCATCTTCAGCCAATCCATCTAATTTCTTGTGAAATTCAAATATATCAAGGATTTCACACTGTATTTGATTTTTAACTGAAATAAAAAAAATGAATATGAGGTATAACGCGATGTTTTCAAAACAATACAAACTGTATATACATGAAAGTATATATCTTGTCTCCAAGAATGCAATATATTATGTACGTATCCACTCACCAATGTAGCAAATAAAAAACTTTAAATAAAACACAATACATAGGTTCAATAGACACTTTATTGTACATATAAAATAATCTTTGGCATAATGGGGGAAAGTCTCATCACAGCACACTGCATCAGCCCAGCTCTGAATTTTGTGTTGTATAGGAATGCCTCAGGTAGAGAGACTCATGGGAGTTTGTAGGGTTGTGAAGTGTGTCTGACACCTGTATGTGGAGCTGTAAGGGGCTTGTTAACCAAAACTTAATGAGTCTGATCCCGAGGATGACATGGCAACAAACATCAGTCGATACTCCAAACAAGCACCATAAGAAGCGGGTATGAAGTATATATGGGCATAATAGTTGAGTACCTTTAAGTACTGATTCAGAAACAAATTGGGGTTCCAAAGCAAAGTTGTGAATGCATGAAACTTGACATTGGCCATTTGTTCCATAGGGATCCTCAAGAAGAGAGATTCTGGGGAGTTTGTAGGGTTGTGAAGAGTGTCAAACACCAGTATATGGAGCTGCAAGGGCTGATATGAGGTGTATGGGGACACTGATAACCAAAAATCTAAGAGTCTGTTCACAAGGATTGCCATAATAACAAACATGAAGCATGCATGAAGTTTTATGGGGACACTGATAACCATAAATTTATGAGTCTGTTCCCAAGGACTGCCATAATAACAAACATGAAGGATGCATGAAGTAAAAAAAAAGGCCTAATAGTTGAATATATTACAGTACAGACAAAGTTGGGTTCAAAATCAAAGCTGTAAATGCAGGAACCTGAGCAATGCACTCAGTAACAGAGCAGGAACAGTATGCCATGCAAGAAAATGCCTCAAATAAATGACATGGTGGATGGAGGGGAGGAGGATGGTTCTTTCTGCAGATAATTTTAAGTTAAATGCAGCATCAACACTGAAAATCAGGCATCTCTACAGGCATCCCAGATTTTGTATGACTGACTTGAACAACTGACAATGTTTAATTATATGCTCCATCTCTGTCATCTGATTGGTTTAGCATAACAGCATATCTAAATGTTTGTGTTTGTGTATTAGTTACAGGAATAATAGATTAATGTACCAGTTTAAAAGGATAATAAACTATTACATGATTAGTGTAAAACTGAATTTGAAAAATTGTATAACACTGTTTAAATTGTCCCATTACTTTTGAGAATAATAATTATAAAAATACAACTGTGTCTGAAACAACTGCATGGATGATTGTGTTGGCACTAGTTTTAATTATCAGTTTTTATATGACAGCTGATAATAGCACAGTTACCTGGAAGTATAATATCTTTCAAAGTGATTAGGGAAGAATACACCAAACAATTGATTTTGTTTTCTAACAACAAAAAAGGGTTGTACTATGCTAGTACAACATGTATTCCATCACTGAAACACACATAATCCATTTGAGGATTTAAAAAATATTAAATTTTACTAAAGAATTGGCATTTGATGTTTAAAAAAAAATATGTCCAATGTTCCTGAAGACACAAATTTGAATAACATTTTCAGTCTAAGTTTAAACCAGTGTAAAATCTTTTTTCTTTCTACTTAGTTTATATACAATTCAAGTATTCATGTAATGCAGACAAACATGGTACTGTAAAATACATTTTCCAAAATAAAAGCCAACATTTGTAATCATCAGTTAAGATTTGCAAAGCTACATCTATCCTATCAGTGATCCAGTAAAAATGTATGACTCAATAGTTAAATTGTAGCTAAATTATGAGTGGTAAAATGATCAAGTAAAAATGTATGACTCAACAGTTAAATTGTAGCTAAATTGTGTGTGGTAAAATGATCAAGTAAAAATGTATGACTCAATAGTTAAATTGTAGCTAAATTATGAGTGGTAAAATGATCAAGTAAAAATGTATTACTCAACAGTTAAATTGTAACTAAACTGTGAGTGGTAAAATGATCAAGTAAAAAAACACAAGCTTGTGTTAGTGTACTTGTAGATGATACAGATATTAATTTATACATCTAAACTCCAACACCCGAAGATAAACCCTTCCTTCTATATTTCCTTTGGACACAAAAAGTTTCCCAACTTTAAATGCATGGCCAGTTTATCCATGGAAGAGTTATCTCTGAACATCAATACCTTCTTCTACAATTTATTTATTTTCTTCAAATGCAAGTGTAAATGAAGTCTGCTTCTTAACCTTGCTTGTCATAAAAACACTTATAATGTCAGTGCTTTATTAAAACCTTCTAACCTCCTTTGTATATATGTTGATGACACCACCCCACCGCATGTGTATTTCCTATAGCATATTTTTAAAACAAGTATATATATATATATATATATATATATATATATATATATATATATATATATATATAATGTACTAAGCACTTTTATTGTTTTTTGTTTTAACCCGAGGAAAAAGTGCTATGGACAGTAGTATAAACAGTGATGGTCGGCCATTCAGGAACATTTATGTTTTTTGCCTGATATGGCACTTCTGGTCTGCTGACATTCAGAATTGGGGAGATAATTTTATTTTATCTTGTATAATTGAAGGACCCTACGTAATATTCTTAGCAGGTGCTTATCTACTTATACTACTTTTAAATTTAAAAACACTTAACTTATGGAAAGTTCTGGGAAATATTTATTTCACATTCTTCCACTGGTTGCAGAGCATGGAATTATCCAATCACAGCCAGTTTATCAATGATCTTGTACGCACCTTAATAATAAATTGGAAAGTGGTTCATTGAAAGCAAACTGGTCTGTGAAAACTTGATTATAAAGGAGTGGATTCATCAATCACCATAACTTGTTTGCATTATATATATGATAATCCTATTAAAGGAAATGTTCGTAACCTCCTATGTATTGTTGAGCTGAGAAAGGCACTCAAAGATTACAAAGTGGAGATTTGATGTCTGCAAGATTGCCAAGCTTTGGGATTACAGAATGAATTATTTGAATAATTGGAGGTAATTTCATTTCTTTTTTTAAACAGAATTATATTACATTAAATTTGTAAAAACAAGAACATTTATTTGCTCTTGTTTTAATGGCCAGCTGTACACACTCCTACATGTAAGACCTCTACACTGGTATATATGTTGTGTGTGTATAGCACTAAAATAAAAATAACATGTTCTATGTCTTACATTGTAAGACTAGGCTTTACTTAAATTGGATTTCTTTTGTCTGTTAAACTGAAAAGGAAATATGCTGATCACATGCTCTATTTTGCCCTTTGCATATGAATTTGCAAAAATACAAGCTTCATTGATTTCTTAACTTTATAAAGATGTCAGGTTACATCATTAAAATGATTATTATTTTTGTTTAGAAAGGCAAAGGTTTTCAGCACTAAATGTGGATATATATTTTCCCATACAAATGCAGTATTTCACAGGCTTTCTATTCCAGATTCAATTAAAGAATGTGTTCTAAATCTATATTATTATCATAGGTCAGATACCCTACTGGAAAAGCTGCAAATACCAAAGATTGAGGAACTCCTATGGGCCAACCGGTTACGCTGGTTCGGTCATGTAGAGAGAAGCAATGCTTGGATTAACAGGTGTAGAAATGTGGAGGTGGAAAGCCAAAGGAAAGCTGGCCGACCCAAGAAAACTTGGAAGCAAACAACCAATCATGACCGTGAGACATGGAAGATGACCAAAATCGATCCTCAAAACTGTGATGCCTGGAGACTGGGCTTGCTGACTGCCAGAAAACGTCAGACCCCTAACCAAGGGAACTAAGACGATAAAATTGGATAGAGAGAGAGAGAGAGAGATAGGTAGTCAATCTGGAATAGAAACCCTGTGTTGTACATCTATATTATTAATACTGCAAATCAATCTGGAATATAAAACTTATGTTATATACACTGTATTGCAATCTGGAATAGAAACCCTGTGTTGTACATCATTCTATATTATTAATACTGTATTTCAATCTGGAATAGAAAACCTGTGTTGTAAAGTATATTATTAACACTGTAAATTAATATGGAATAGAAAATCTGTGTTGTACAGTATATTATTAACACTGAAATTCAATCTGGAATAGAAAACCTGTGTTGTACAGCTATATTATTAACACTGTATTTCAATCTGGAATAGAAAACCTGTGTTGTATATCTATATTATTATCACTAATTTAATCTGGAATAGAAAACCTGTGTTGTATATCTATATTTTAACACTAATTCAATCTGGAATAGAAAATCTGTGTTGTACAGCTATATTATTAACACTATAATTCAATCTGGAATAGAAAACCTGTGTTATACATCTATATTATTATCACTGTAATTCAATTTGAATAGAAAGTCTGTGTTGTATATCTATCTTATTATCACTAATTCAATCTGGAATAGAAAACCTGTTACGTACAGCTATATTATTATCATCATCATTCAATCTTGATATCTGTATGATGGCAAATAGAAAATCTGTGATTATATTTTAAGCATCAAGACTTTATTACATTGTTGATGCTTACAACAACATGTGTTCTTGCAATCAAAATCAAATTACTATCATAATGACTTTTATTACATGAATGTTGA
This sequence comes from Unio pictorum, assembly GCA_030141615.1. NCBI lineage: Eukaryota > Metazoa > Mollusca > Bivalvia > Unionida > Unionidae > Unio > Unio pictorum. Next base: position 8,253,194 of record JARLTB010000224.1, read on the forward strand.
TTTTCAGATATTAAATAAATAATAAATTGCTTAGCATTTAAATCTTTTAACAAACTTCACCTTAATACATCAACTGAATTACATCTTGATCAGTTCATATGCATATGAATGTCAGATTTATGAATGAAGCGCATGAAACACGTCACTCATTTTAGCAACTATCACAGTCAATTATAAATTAATTTGTGCATGGCAGAAATGTGTTATATATCACCCTTCCAAATGTACATGACAACCATCATGCCAAATGTAACAGAAATCGCATTAACTCTCCCTTTTTGACCCTGGTAATGTACATGTTTTTGCATTAAAGTCCTTATTTTTCCATATCATGCCATATTATGTCAAATTATCATTGACCACACCGGCAGTCTAAGTGATTATTGAGTCCACCTCAGATGTGAAAGGTTGCAGATTTGCACCCCAGCCAAGTCATACCAAAGTCTAGTAAAAATGGTACCTACAGCTGCCCTGCTACAGCATTATGAGGGTAGTGCTGGGAAAGGTCAGATGGTGTCAGAATAATGCAACTGTGATGGACGTTATGCTACATGCCTGTGGCATGATGCCCCAGTGCTAGACATCACTATAAACTGCCACACTGCAGACTTTATGTAGATATGACAGACAAATTGTTAAAAATACATTAAAAATCCAAATCATACACACAAACATACACTCATTATCCTTATATGTGAGGAAATGCATCTTTAAAACTTTAGTATCATTTTTATATCACTGTATATAAACTCTTCCTAACATAAAAACATCTGGAGTTTTAGTCCTTAGTATACCTTTTTCCCCATTATCATCAATATACATTATCATCTCACAATCAATGGAAAAAAAACAACCGGAATTAAATGATTTAATAATTCATACAAAAACTCTGAAAAAGTTTGTTATTTGTTATCAGAATTATCCAACTATTGTATCAGCGAATAATAAGAGACTGAAAGCCAACTTTTTGCAAAGACATTCCTACCCGTTTCTTTTATGAGCTGCTGTTTCTATCCATTTATTTCTTCAGCTATCTAACTAATGACCCACATATCCACCAGTGATCTCTAGCAACATTTTTTCAAACAAAACATAATTATTTACAAGTGCAAGTTTCACACTTTGAGTGTGTGATCTGGATCTTTGGTATGACTCTGCCAAGGATCGAACCCACATCCTCCCACATCCAACGCATATGCTCTAACCACTAGGCCACCAGAGCTGTCTATTCACAGTTTGAAACATTTCAAAAAAATGTTTTAAATTGATAAGGATCCTCAACTCTTAGACTTGGGATGACAATAATATTTTACAATGCTAGATCAAAACTGACTGACTGGTGACTTAGGCAACATATATCAAGTTTTATGGCTAAGCTTGGAAACAAAATCTTAAGCTTTTTGGCAAGATTTTAAAATCTGCATAAGACCTGCATGTATATCAGTCTGTAAGTGTTATGTCTCATAGAACATCTTTCATTATTTTTGTAAATATGTAGTATCGGTACCTATATATCTGACTATGTCCTGCTTCAAGTCAGACATTGATCTGGGGGCTGAACGGATGGTGTATTTCTCCCCATTTTTGGATCCTTTCAGGAAGATTGACATGCTAGTCTTCTCTGGTTTGAAATACCCTATGTGGATTTCATCAACATTTATGCCATGATCTGTTAAATTCATTGGAAGGTCCAGTTGTTTATAATGCTTACGAATGTACTCCTTCACACTGTCCAAAGTCACAGTCTGAGGATCTGTACGGTTCAGGTGGAACTCCTCACAAGGAGGCTTGCAATTGTCTATTTTCTTGTCCTCACAATCTTGGCATTGCTTTAAAAGTTGTCCATCACCAACAGAAACAAAGTTATCTCCTCGCAATGCTTGACAAAGGAAGTGGGAGAAATAGCTTCCTGTCCAATTTCCTTGATTACAGATGGATTTCTGGTCTCTGTCACATGAAGAAAGTTGTAGAATCCCAAATCCAGATTCACCTTTCGCCTCTGCAAAATTTTGTTCTGCTGCATGACAACAGTCAAGGATAACAAGAATCTGATCAACAAGAAGTTTTTCATGCAACATCTTTTTCAGCCAGTCTGTTGAGGCCTTTATTGTTTCATCTTTACCACCAAGATACATTCCATGTTCCTTGTCACCATGACCAGTGAAGTAAAAGACAAAAAGTGAGTTTTTAATTCTCTTTCCATCTCCATGGTCAGTATTATTTGATAATGCTTCTCTGATGGATTTTTCAGATTCATTAAATGCTTTCTCTATGTCTTCCATCATACGGCACTCAATTCCAGGCTTTTTTGGTGTCACAATCTGTAAATGCTCCTTTCTGAAATACAAATAAAAGAACATGCATTAATAGAAAATTTGCTTGACTGGGCCATAAACACAAGAACTTCTGGAAACACCACAGTCTGTAGAAGATGGGCATTCAGGGTCCATAAGTCATCCAAAATAATGATGTGTAATGATGCAAGTCAAACTCATTGAATATACTATCAACATAGAAGGGCATGCTAACTTTGACTGAAATGCAATTTCTCTCACTGACAATACTATGCAGTAAGTAACGGATGGAGAACATATAACATCAGGGGCCAAAATAACTCTTACAAATGATGTGATATGCTGCAAATGAAAATCATTCAATGTTTTGTCAACATGCTGGCATGTTTACTTTTGCTGAAAGTCAATGTTCATTAGTAAAGATACTGCATAGTAAGCAATGTTATGAGGACATGTGAAATCAATAACTCTCCTAATGATAATACAGAATACCTTATTTTAAACTTACAGTTTCATCACTGTAAATCTGCATTTGATTACAACACTAAAATGACAGATACTTACAAAATTTGCATGAGCAAAGTGATTTATTTATATACACAATTTTCAGGCACTGGCTATAATATTTACATACTTCTATGGTAATCCATCAAAACCTGGTAGCCTAGACTAAATGTGTAATGAGATTGTCATACACTCTTAAATGGCAAAACATACAATAACTCAAACAATCACTAAGGAAGTAAAGAGATTTGTAATTATGCACATATTCAGGTAATGTCCATAACAGTTTCATGGCAGTGCATAAAAACCATAGTGAGGGCTAGCTCATGATAATAATAATAATAATAATAATAATAATAATAATAATAATAATGCTTTATTTATAGAGGGTGACTCATTAGTCAAGGACTATTCTCCCTTGAGGCCCTCTTAATGAAAGTATAACAAATGTACATTGTGTGAAGAAGCAATAATTAGTGCTTATATTAGCATGTTTCATATTAAAATACTAAATTCCATTATCTGTTAGAAACACATGCATGCTCCTGATATCTCTTCTTAAATACTCTAATATTTTCAGCTGATTTTACATGTAGTGGAAGCTTATTCCACAGAACTGTACCAGAGTATTGAAAACTCTTTTTGAATTGCTCTGTTCTTGGTTTTGGTACTAGAAGGTTTCCATGTGAGATTGATCTCAAGTGGTATTGTGTTGAAAAAGGCCTGAATAAGTCCTGAAGATACTCTGGTGCAGTTCCATGTAGACATTTATATAAAAGAACTGCCTTCTGAAAATCTATCCTGTCATATATTGTGAACAATTTGAGTTCTGTAAATAATGCTTTTGAGGGATGGTCAACAGATGTATCTAAAATTACACGTGCTGCTCGTTTCTGGAGTTTATAAATCCTGTCAAGCTCAGATTTAGCACAGTTTCCCCATACATTAGAACAGTAATCCATTGTTGGAAGAATATACGTCTTGTAGTATAGATTGCAAGTTTCCATAGGTAAATATTTCTTGATTCTGCTGAGAAGGACAATTTTGGATGACAGTGTTTTACAAAGCTTATCAATATGGTCATTCCATAATAAATTATTATCTATGGACACACCTACAAGCCTTTCATGATTGACATTTTCTAATGGATGATTATTTATTGCAAGAGATAGTTTTGGGTTCCCTGACTTGTGTAGCTTTTGTGTCGTCCCCAGAATCATACATTTTGTTTTACCTTCATTAATTACCATCCTATTTTGTTGTGCCCAGTTTTGGACTCTAATAAGATCTGAGTTTAATCTTGTTTGGATAACTTCAGTATCAGAACTAGATGTATAAAAGGTTGCATCATCTGCAAACAATTCTGTATTGGTGGATTCATTATTTAATGGTAGATCATTGATATAGATAAGGAAGAGGAGAGGGCCTAAAGCTGAGTCTTGAGGGACTCCTGAATGAATAGTGCGAGTTTGAGAGCTAATATTGCCAATGCTTACTTGTTGAGACCTTTGGTTTAGGTATGATCTAAACCATATCAAGCTGACCTGCATTAATCACAAATCTGTGCATCAGTAAAGTTCGAGATTACAGCAATTCAATATCAGCATATTAGTGCAAACACAAATGAACTAAAGTTTCACAGCTAGAATAATAATAAATTTTATAAGCCTTCAGAACCTAATCCATATGTTTGTATTATTGGTATACCATGGTATTTTGTTCCCAGTAGTATGTACCATGGCATATTTTCCCTGTACTAGTATGTCAGTAGCTTCCATCAGCAAAGAAAAATGGAAATTTCCAATAAATCTTGTTATGACTTTAATGATATTCATGACAAAATAATTCAAAACATATAATGTTTGCTACAAAGCAAGCAGTTCTATCTGTCACAAATTAATTGTGATATATAATTTTATTTACGATCCTTTAATCCCATCTTTGATCCCTGTCATGCATGACAACCTGGTGGCCAAAATAAATGCTGTGAAGCAGATTCATCGAAAATCCCAACTTTTCGAAATAACGTAAGATTTTAAAAAATAACAAAAAACAGAAAAACACATGTAATGTTTCAGATATTTGCAAGTGTATGTGATTATGCTAAATATATGTACATGTATTACTTTGTAAGAATCCGGAATAATACAATGATTTACAGAAGCATATTTGTTGTCTGAACCACACGTAGTTTCTCAAATCTGGTGCCTAATTTCTCACTTGTTGAGTAAATACGTTCAATGTTTACTTGTGCTATCTGATAAATATCTCGCCAGGGCATAGGCAGCCCATTCTATTTAATTATATCAACAGTGTAGCAAAATAATTGTAGGCTTCATAATCAAGACTTCATATTTTCTTCAAAAGGCTCACTAATACCAGCATGATGTCGTTCAGAGTATCAGTGAAAGTGCATGCTTAATAAACCCACTTAGTTCCAGCATTTAGATTGCAACTTATACAACAGTTAACATACACATAGCAAATGAATCTAATTGGAGCTATTATCTCATTTCAGCTGAAATATTTTTCTGTTCTTTTATATCAAGATAATTAATATATTTTCCTAAAAATATTATGGATTTAATATGGTATTATTTTGCAATAATGCAGAGCAAGATATTTTTCTAATTATTGATCAATGAAAATCAATCCATTAGGTGTCAAACACATGCCCCAGAACAGCGAATTGTTGGTCCTTAATATAATATACTTATATATTGTGACATAACATGGTATAAAATATTTCACTTTACTCACATATAACAAGGTACAGTCCTACCCATTTATATCAACATCACTTATCTCGACAAGCCGCCTATGTCGATAAAAAAGCAAAGTCCCGGTCCCATGGTCTACTATTACAATCAAATTGTCATGGTTATATCAACGTCGAGATAAAAGAAAAACGTATATGTCAACAGAAGCCCTTGGTCCCAGCTTGAAGAAATCCTTTGTTTTCAAAACGTTTATGTCGACAAGCTGCCAATTGAGACCAATACTTTGTTCAACAATTAGTTGATCTTGCCGCCAGGCTTTTGACGTCACGGTCAGATAAAAAAAAAACATAACAGCACATTTTCTCACCACTCTGCAGCTAGTTAAGTCTTTGATCTTGCCGCCTAGCTTGTGGGTCATGTTCTTCAGATGTACTCTTACAATGACAACATATACATCTGTCGGTCTTTCAGCCACTGAATTTTCTGATTGTAAATATCAGCACAGCTAAAAGGATCAATTGATGAACACAATTTCCCAATCAACAGGTGGTCGAAGCAGGACTTGCAGTCCAGGAAATTGATGCGTACAGAGGACTCCTGTATACGTGATTTTCTGAATCCATATATAAAAATTGCGTGAAAATACGGATTACGCGTTTCCGAGACCTTTGAAAGTGATCGGTGATTAAAACAATTTTTTTTTTGGCTGTGAAAGTTTCGTTTTTAACTTTATTTACATTTACAGTGCAGGGTAAAACACAAAATAAATTTACAGTTTTTGGAAACTAAGTATCTGGCTGTTAAGGAAGTTAAGGGATGAACATCTCGCAAAAAGGTCTGTGAAATTTTTTCACTTAAAAATAACACACGTCCAGGAAGGATGAAAGCTGCTGAGTCTATAAAGAAAGACTAAGTTGAAGGTAACTGCCCTCCCAAAGGAAGAAGCAAGACTGCTACATTTGAAGACGTGGAGGAAGCATCAAAATGGTTCAATGAAGTATTATTGAAAAAACTTAGTGTGGAGAACTTCGCTGCAACAAGTGGTTGGTTCAGTCGCGTTAATGTTCGTCATAACATCGGATACAAAAGTATTTGTGGAGAATACATGTACTGTTGACAGTTTTTCACTTCTCTGTGAATAGCCCCATCCCCTTGGTAGCCTCAATAAGATGGGTACAGACTGACCAAAATTGAGGCCAATTTAAGTACATGTACATGAAGCATGTAAGTGACAACTTCTCAACCACGTGTTAATGCCGACGTTGAATATCGTAATGTTGTTCGTATCAGGATGTGATCAATGCAATATTTTAATTTGGATTTTATTACACAAAGGTAACAAAAATGTAATTTGTCAATATCCAAGTGTATTTCACACTGATTCTGTCTTCATGAACTCAAAATTTCCTTTTTTGTTTTCTTTCTCAAAGTGTAAATGCTATTCACTGACGACAGGTCTCTCTTTGCTGACAAATTTAAAAAAAAAATTTTCAGCCCCCCACCCCCAACACTTATCTCGACATCCGCCAATGGCGACAATATTTCCTCGGGCCCGAGGATGTCGAGATAAACAGGTAGGACTGTATAAAATATTTCACTGTACTCACACATAACATGGTATAAAATATTTCACTGTACTTGCACATAATATGGTATAAAATATTTCACTGTCCTCATATATAACATGGTATAAAATATTTCACTGTACTCACACATAACATGGTATAAAATATTTCACTGTACTCACACATAACATGGTATAAAATATTTCACTGTACTCACACATAACATGGTATAAAATATTTCACTGTACTCAGCTCTAGTGATTTGTCAGAAATCACAAATTAATCAACCAAGATTAATGACTCAATATGTCCCAATCATATGCATTCTGTAGTCCAAGCCTAAACAATTAACTGTCATTCCAAGATCAATGTTAACGTAATTGGTGACAAAAGTTATTCATGTACCAGAACTGGTGTGTATAGAATCCATGTCAGCTGGGTTTAACTTAATTAAAGTGCTTTGATACTTGTGCTGACATGAAATTACTGTCCACACATTATCATCTATCATTAACAGCTCTGCTTTGATCAAAATTAGACCATTCATATGACTAATAATTTTGATAAAAGCTAAGTCCCCCAATACTTCCATATAATCAATGATTTAATGTATCTCATTTATTCCCCATTAAAACCAAAATATATTTAGATACATTAATATTTATCAGATGCTTAGTATGGTTGAAGAACAGTTTTAATTTGTCACCATTCATTTTGTCTGGTTTTGTTACAAAAAGTAAAATAGGGGAACCCATGCAGCTTATTAGGTATGGTATATCTACTACTTATCCAGGTGGGTATTAACCAGAAACTGGCATAGAATGTCAACATACCTGTGTCTTTACTAACTGTTATATTCAAAATGGGATAGACAGACTAATACACGGATGGAAGGAGAATGCATGCTCCAACAACTTTGTGGCAAGGAATGGAGATATACATTACATTTTGACAGAAAGAGAACATCTGATGATGTAAGAGATCCCACTCCATCTAAAGGTGGTGTATGGTAAATCTATTACCTGGCTCCTAACATCAGCGGGAACTTTGAGGTCAAAACATCGACAAGTTTCTCTGCATCTTTGGTGAATATGCCAGCAATGTTTGAATAGGTTTTAGGATCATTTCCATTACACAAAAGATTTCCATCCAACTCCTTCACATGGTTCCCAGCTACAAACACACCATACACATGATCACCTGCCAAGAAAAATTACAATTTATCAATTTATAAGAAAGCAGTAATAAAACAAATCAAAACATATGAGGATTATACTATTTAATGAGTCAATATGTAAATGCATATATCCAAATGTACATGTACTAAGTAATTTAACGTGCTTGTAAAGTTTCAAGAGAATCTATCAACAAAAGCCCTTAGAAAGGACTGATGCTCTACTGGCTGAATTAAGTTTTGTAATCTAAGATATATCCATTTCATCAGTTCTACGAATCCAAGATAAATCCATTGCTTCAGTTCAAGGAATCCAAGATATATTCATTTCTTCAGTTTTAGGAATCCAGATATATCCAGTTATCCAGGTCTAGGAATCCAAGATAGATCCATTGCTTCAGGTCTAGGAATTCAATATATATCCATTTCTCTACTTCTAGGAATCCAAGATATATCCATTTCTTCACTTCCAGGAATCCAAATACATGTATATCCATTTCTGCACTAAGTCTTCTAGGAATCCAAGATATATCAATTTATTCAGTTATTTTCACATGCTGAGTACTTAAAGTATGTCTGATACAAAAACTACATGTAGATATGACTAACTATTCAGAAATAGTGATCACATGATGGTTACCATGGTAGTCATTTTTGCTCATTTCTGGGCACTATTTTCATTCAAGACCAGCTGTTGCAAGTTTTTAAAGCAAAAACCTGATGTCAATAACTTTATCCATTCATATGGATTAGCCTAAACTTTTTTAAGATGTTCATATTGGCAGTCATGTTGCTTGTCCATGGAGTACTATTTTCATTCAAGACTACTAACATCTTAATAAGCCCTACATGTAAAACCCTTAACAATACAGTCATATATTCTGAAAATATTTAGAATGGCCATCATGCCAGCCATACTGGATATTTTTGGCAACATTTTCATTTCAGACCAACAATTGAGGTAGTGATAAGAAGAAACTCAAAACAGCCATAATGGAGAGCATCTAGGGTGTCTTTTTGACAACATTTTCATTTCAGACCAAATATAGAGGAAGTAATAAAAAGGGTTTCAAAACAGCCACAAAGGAGGCCATAACATATGTCTTTTCAGCAACATTGTCTTTTCAGACCAACAATAGGAGTAGTGATAATAAGAGTTTCAAGACAACCACCATGGAGGCCATATCTGATGTCTTTTTGGCAACATTTTCATTTTAAACCAACAATAGACTGAGGTAGTGATAGCAAGGGTTTCAAGACAGACACTGAGGAGGCAATACTGGATGTATTGTTGGCAACATTTTCATTTCAGACCACCAATAGAGGTAGCGACAACAAAAGTTTCAAGCCAGCCACAATGGAGGCCATAGTGGACGTCTTTTCGCAACATTTGCATTTTAGACCAACAATTGAGACAGTGATAACAAGGATCTCAAGATGGAAACCATGTAGTCTATACTGTATGGTTTTTGGCAATATTCTCATTTCAGACCAACAATACCCCTACGAAAACAAATTCATGACTTCATGAACAATCATGAACTGTTCATGAATGTTCTTAAAGTGCTCATGATCAGTTCATCATTTTAGTTCATGAACAAATATTCATGAACGTTCATGAACTATGTTCATGAACACTTCAAGAACTTTGATGAATCATGTACTTGAAGTTCATGAACACACTGATGAAATTTTATGAACTATTTTAACATCTTTAAAGTCCTGAAAAATTTGGTTGCTGAACAATTTAAGTACTTTGTTGCACCAGCAAGAAATTATTAAAAAAATGTATATGAAATTTCTATATAATTATATTCATAAAATGTTCATGAAAATTCATGATACAAACTTCTCACAATATTACTGAATATAAATAAATGTAAATATTTTTTTTATTTTTAAATGATATGATAAAATATTCATAATTGTGTTCTTAACCTGAATAGTTCCGTATTAATCTGGGAAAATATTTTCTGGCCAGCATGAACAAAATGTATTTGCTATAAAAGCTTTTAATGACTTTGTTCTAATGTTTTTGGCCATTACTGTCATAAACTGCATAATTTTATTATATTGACTTGGTTGCTGGTTGCCAATGTGCCATAACAACCAAAAATTGTAAACAATGATTGTCCTGATTAGATGATTGTGAAATAAAAAGTGATGTGATTGGTTAATATACACACGAGATTTCAGCTGCTGAGCCGACATTTCCCCACTAACGAAAAAGCAAGCCGTCGACTCTAACATGTTAAAACCTCGAACAAAGCACCATGGATTCCCATGGAATGGATAGATGAGTATATTTCCAATAACATTTTCTTAGATAAGTAGATGTGCTGAGAAGTGATTATGAAGGAAATGATTCAGTGAGAGCAAAATTAAGCGGAAAAGCGTACCCAGCTAGGATCGTTAAAATTACGGTAATTTTTTTCTTGGTCTTTTGTGTTTATTTCAGTGAAAGTTAACTTATATAAATATATATTTTATTGGCTTTTATGTCATATTAGTTTTAACCAAACTAATGATACATGATTTTATTCAGACCTAATTTAAACATGCTCTTCGAAGTTTGAAAATCACTAAACACCCCACCCCCCCTTTCGATCTCGATACTAGACCCGGTATCGATATAGTTTTCTTTTTTCCTGACATTACTATTTCTATGACCTGATGCAATTTGGTAATTTAAAACGAAAACTAAAAATAGTTAATGTGTCAAATTATACACAATAATGACAACAGGATGAAACCAGAAGCAGATATAAGCAACACGTGAAGTTGGAGTGGATGCACACTAAGCACCTATGTGATACAAGTCTGACGTTTTATCAATAGAAAATAGCGAAAAGCTTTGAAAGCATGAAATAATATAATGATATTTAGTGAAACGATGTTGTCAAAACAGTCTGTCATATTCTATTGATTAAAACATGACTCCAAATTCAGTTAAAATATTAAAACTAACAGTGACAAAATTTTCCAATATAAATGCTCCAATGATGTGTCAAGACTTAGTGTAAGGGATGAAATAGTTTTGGGTTGGATCATAATTATTCAAGTAAATAAAGTGGTGTACAAAAATAATGTGCTAGTAAAAGCTCAAGACAAGTGTTATAGGTTATCTGTAATTAACTAACTTTATCTTTCAGATCAGACAGCAGAAAGTAAAATTATTACAGGATGAAGTTTGTGAGCTATGGAGGAAAATTTGAAAACTGGATGGTTCTATGGGCAAGGTGGAAGAGGCATTAAATAGTGAAGGCTGCAGAAATGTTAAAGATCCAAATATTTAAAAAAGAATATAGCTTGCCAATTTACAATACATGTTCTTTGTTAAATATTAGAGACTTATTTGAAATTAAATACTGTTTTTTTAGATAATATTAGTGATGGGAATCGGTCAGAAATTCATAATCGATAATCGGTTCCCCTTAACCAACTGGTCATCGATTATAATCGGTTACTAAGAGCAAATTTTAATTTTTGTTACACAGTTATATCTTTGAGCAAGAGTTCAACATCTTTATAAATGTACAGGAGTAATCTCTTTTAATGAATGTATACTTTAACCTGACAATACTGTTAAATTTTGTGTTACTTTTGTTCTATAACTTTGTTAAATGAACGCAACTTTTTATGGCTGATCAGTCATATGTAACTGAAATGCTGCTACAATCCCCCGAAATTCTTTCGTTCATATGTGATGTGTCTATAATTTAAAGTATAGAAGGATATGATTTTCTTGATTGTCATTGTTTCTAAATACTACAAAAGATGTTGCAATTTAACTGAAAAAAAATCAACAAAATGTGTTTAAATGTATTAACTCAACAATTTGACAATTTGACCATGTAATAATGACAATATGTTCCTAATTATGAATCGTAAGGTTTTTTATTTGTAGTTGTGAAGGAATTAGTAAAGTTCAGGTCAACTTTAGTGGCTGGAAGTTTTACTAACCTTTGTGTTGCAAGCACCTAAAAAGTAGTCTCCCTTTATACACAATCGATTATGGAGTTCACAATCGATTATCTTATTGGTTTGCTCAACCAACTGATGATCAATTATAATCGATAATCGGAGCAACACTAGATAAATATATTTCATTTTATTTGTACTGTTTTATAACCCCCACATTTAAGGTGATGATTCAGGATGAAATAGTTGTTTGTGAGTTTGTCAGATAATCAACTATTTGTAAATAGGAATTGTTTATGAAGGCATGAATCATTCAAGAGAAAATTTGTTCATCATATTTCATGAATATGTTCATGAATGATGATGAACCAATTTGACTTTTATTAACAGTTCATGAATATTCATGAACTGTTCAAGAACTGTTGTGATGTATTGGTTCATGAACTGTTCAAGAACAGTTGTGATGTATTGGTTCATGAACATTCATGAACTCATAATTTCATGAACTGACCATTTTCAGTTCATGCACGTTCATGAATGGCTCATGAACCTTTTGATGAACTTTCATGGATTGTTCATAGGTTCATGAACCATTCAAGAACAGTTCATGCCAGTTCATGAATTATTCATGATCATTTCGTAGGGGTAGAGTTAGAGATAACATGAGTTTCAAAACAGCCACAATGGAGTCCATACTGGATTTCATTTTGGCAACATTTTCATTTCAGACCAACAATAGAGGTAGTGATAACAAGGATTTCAAGACACTGATCATGGAGGCCATATTGAATGTCTTTTTGGCAACATTTGCATTTCAGACTAACAACAGATATAGTGATAATAAGAGTTTCAAGACTTTCAGGACAGCCACAATGGAGACTAAACTGGATGTCTTTCGGCCACATTTGCATTTCAGACCAACTATAGAGTTACTAATAAAAATGGTTTCATGACAATCACCATGGAGGCCATATTGGATGTCTTTTTGGCAACATTTTCATTTCAGACCAGCTTTAGAGGTATTGACAAGAAGGATTTCAAGACAGCTACCATGAAGACCATACTGGATGTCCAAGTGTCACTATCTTCAGTCAGGAATTCATATGAAGTGTTTTAAATGTAAACCCTATGCTGATACTATAAACACCAAAAGAAACTGGAATATAACAAAATAATAATAATAATGACTTTTGTATTGCGCCTAATCTTTAGAAGCTCTAAGCTGTTTACAATGTCTATAATGATATGACTACAAAAAACAAAAACAAAACAACATGAAATTAGAACACATAAAAATGTTTAAAATATTTAAGGTAGGAAACATTTGTAGGTCTTTAAGTTTGTTCTTGCAGTCGAAAAAGGTGAGTTTTAAGAGCACTCTTGAAAGGAATCACTGCATCTTTGTGTTGAATTTCAATGGGTAATTCATTCTGGGTTGCTGGGCCCTGGTATGCAAAAGAACCTTTACCATCTGACTTTGTTTTCATAATGGGAATAATGAGTATATGATTGTCAGAAGAGGAGGGTAAGTATCTTGCTGGTGTGTACTCATGGATGAGGCCAGATAGGTATGTTGGACTGGAGTCCGTCAGTGAAATGTAGCACAAAGAACAAATTTTGTCTTGTATTCTGGATCGAATGGATAGCCAGTGTAGGGTACAGAGCAGTGAGGTGATGTGCTCTGTTCGTGGTACTCTATGGATGATTCAGGAAGCTGTGTTTTGACGTTTTTGAAGTTTCTGAAGTAGATATTGAGATGAAAAAGACAGAATTGAATTACAGTACTCCAGCCTTGAAAGTGCTAATTAACACACAAGAGTTTTAGTGGCATCGACTGAAAGATATTTGTGAGTGTAGCTGATGCATATGTTCATGACATGTTGGTGCAATGTGAGAGTACTGTCCAGAGTAACACCTAGGTTTCATACTAACTGAATCTAATGTTGGTGATGCTGATATTTAATGTTTGAGGTAAAGGATTCAAATGAGAAAGTCTTTGTGTTGTGATCAGAATGGCCTCAGTTTTATCATCATTCATCTGCAGCTTGTTACATGTCATCAATGATTTCACATCAGAAATGCTACTCCTTAGATGGTAGCATCAACTGCAGTTGGGTGGCTAGATTTGTATATTTGGGTGTCATCAGCATACAATTGCTGAGACACTGGATGATGATCTATGACACTTGAGAGCGGCTGAGTGTATAGTATGAAGAGACCAGGTCTAAGGCTGTATTCTGAATGCCAAATACATACTGGAGACAGTGAAGTAATGTATCATGGTCTGTTGTATTAAATTCTGCAGACAAATCAAGGAGGGTGAGAACTGTAATCTTTCCACTATCCAAAGCAGAGAGAATGTCATAAACTATTTCCAAATGTGTAGTTTCATGCAGTACTGTGGTAAGGGTGGTATGCAGACTGTACATTGATATTAAGACTGTACATTGATATTAAGACTGCATGAATCCAGATGAGATACAAGTTGGGTTAGAACAACTTTTTCTAGGATATTTTCATATGATGGGAGAATAGACACTGTGCGGTAGTTCTTTAAACTGTTATGGTCGAGTGTTGGTTTCTTCAGTAGAGGCTTTATAATGGCAATTTTGAAAAATGATGGGAATTCTTTGGATGAGTTCATGAAGGTAATATTGGATCTAAGCACTCAAGCAGCAGTGATGTTTGAATTGGATATAGTTCACATGACTTTGGTAAAGAGTTCATCACAACTGACCATACCAAATCCATAAAGACAGGCTTATATGCTGCTAATGGTTGTGGCTAAAATTCTGTATCGCAACTGTATGATGTTGACGACTCAACTGAAATTGAGTTGTCAAGCTTATGGTTTGTACCTTGTCATGGAAGAAATTTGCAAACAGGTCCGGAAGGTCTACTGGATAAAAGGTAGTTGAAAGCAGTGTACATTTGTTTGTTGACATTAGTTTGTTAGTAATCTCAAACAGCTCTTTGCAGCTAGAACTCTCTGTGATCTTAGTAATGTAGTGGGAAAATTTGGCTAAATAGACTATGTGATGTTCTTCTTGGTGCCTTCATCGATTTGTTTTTGAAAAGTGAGTCTGATGGAAAGCCAAAGCCTCTCCACTTTACGGTGGTCTCTTTTAGCAGTGCAAAGCTAATCCCTAACACTGCTATACCATGGAGAACACTTTTGAATTGATGCTCTGCACTTGGTGGCTGGGGCATGTTTTTCAAGCAATGAATGCAGGCAGTTATTGAGTTGTTCTGCTGTAGGAGGTAAGCATGTTAGGTCTGCTTGGATGTCATGCAATAGTTTGGTTCTATTTATCACATGGAGGTGTCTCTTAGTAGCAAATAAAGGTGATGGGTTAGGGTCTGATAGGTCCAGATGGCATACAATACAATACAATACAATACAATACAATACAATACAATACAATACAATACAACACAACACAACACAACACAATACAATACAATATAATATAATATAATAAGCAGCAGAGGGGGCAAATTGGACAACTTAATAGAAGCGTCTATTTGGCAAACCAAGGCTTTCTCCAAAATCAAAAAAAAAAAGTTTCGATTGGAGACGCAGTCATTGTCGCGTCCCCTCTGTTGGTATGGGGGTAAAAAGAAAATTACGATTTCACAAACAGACTAATTTGTAAAACCTCACCTTGTAAATCAATTAGATTATTGGATTGGTCGGTGAGTTTGAAATTAATTCTCGTTAATGAATCATTATGACATCACATATACACTGGATTAGTTGGATCCTCAATGATTAGAAACCCTGAAGAGCTGTTGGTGCAAATGAATCTAAAATATATCCTTGTTGGGCTTGATTTGATCTTTCGAGATTTATTTTGTAACTTCCTTCGATAACATCACATACTAAATGCACTGCAATCACCGAGGATATATTGACGTTTTGAGGAGCGATATGTCACCCACCACCATCTGGGTCATTTTTATGTTTTAGGATTTTTCCACGTGTTGTGAATAGTTTTGAAACCATCATCGATGGTATCATTAAGAAATTTTTTAAACTCTGGTGCATTATATCCTGGTAATTTAAAATCGAGGATATCTTCTACACGTATATTATGCCTTGCTGCAAATTACTTTTTTGGTTCATCAGTAATATTATTAATATCTTGAATAAATTTCAAATTGAATTCATCGATATCGGCGATAATTTTATTACACACTTCAATGTAATTGAATTGACATCATCTAGGTTGGGTTGGATTTTACTAATTTCAGCCACAAGTAGATTTCTAATAATTTTAAAACTGTCATTCATCCATGTGAATTGTCTGTTAACATTCGGTTCATATATCGTATAATATTCCAGACCATCGTAATCTTTCGTTCTAAAATATTGTGAAAAATTATTATCTGGTGTTAGTGGTAAAAAATATTTTATATCATTTCTTTCTCTTATAGATCCCACTGTTCTATAACCGTGATAATCCTCCTTAGTTGAAATATAATCAGATTTTTTCAGTTCAGGTGGTAAATTAACGGTTTCTTGTCAAGGTGGATTTTCAGGCCATCATAACACGGTTCTCATAGAACTCTGATAGATATCTAAGACATACCCAGGCGAGTTTATCTCAATTGCAGATGATAACGTCGGCTCGTGAACTGTTATAGCAATTTTCGATTCTTCTCCAGTAATGGATTTTCTTCTGCGTTGTAATTCATTATTGATTTGTTTGATTTGGTAAGACCCAGATGGTAGCGAAACAACGTTTCAGTCGGGAGTTCCGTCTTGTTTATTTTTATTAGCAAACACCAAGGAATTTTTTGGTTGTTGACTATAGTCGGCGACACTAGTGTTAATCAATAAATACCTTTGATGGTCACAGTGATATTTAATATGTTAGTGGATGGTGTCCATGTAAATGATCCGTGTTGGATTGCGTACACATTATTTACGATATTTTTTTGTTCGTGAGGGATTTTTTTTTTCTTCAAGTTTTTCTATCATCCTCGATAGGTCATCCCTTATGACATCGTTGGTCGTTTTAATATCTTCGCGAACAACTTCTATTTGCCGATTAATCGTGGTTATATCATCGAGTATCATGATAATACCAGCAAGATCTGTTTTGATTTCTTCGGGTTTAGCATTTTTACCCAAAAATTTATTGACTGCATCATCGTTTTTTTTCTTAAAGTTTTTAGGTAACATAGTAAATTGTTTGATATGAGCGTCATAATTGGATTTTAGTTTTGTCAAAACATTGATAGCAGTTTTATCTCCGGCAGTTTCTGTGTGGTCACCGGTGGATTTCCAAAGAAATCTAATAGAGGTTTGTCAATATTGTCAACTATACTTCTTTGTAATTCAGAAAACTGATCGCATTTAGTTATATGGTTGTCGTATTCATCGCGTAGTTTTTTTAACGGTTCTAAATTGTTAAGTCTATCCACATTAGTTGAAATGAGAACATCTGGTTTGAGTTTACCCTGATCGGAAAAACCCGTGATAGCATTTTCCATTACTCCGCGTTGTTGAACTAAAATATCATCAAGGGAAACATTACTAGTTTTCAATTTACCCTGACGATCTTGAAATGCAACTATTTCATTTGGATCAACACTTGCGAGGTTTAACATCTCAGCTATTTCATCTTCGATTATTTTTTTTACATCACCAGTTGCAGATATTTCCGCGGTGGGTTTTTTCAGGCTTGATAGAGATCTCCCCCAAATATCAATCATTATACTCTAAGATCTCTCTAAAAAGCGATTACTCATATATTCGTGTACGGTTTTATGGGTTGGTTTTCCCGATGATGAAATAGCGTTGAGTACATTCAATACTTCTGTGCCACATATTGGTGGGTCATTCATTTTCTGTGTTGGTAGCGTAGAATACCAGATAGGAATTTTTAAGCGGTTTATATAACGCATAAATTCTTTAGGCGGCATTACCCATATGAATCGAAATAAACAATTGTATGCGGATCAATCACATATGCAACCCAGTGAGTTCCAGGTCCAGTGCTGTTATCAAGATTAATGATACCTGTTTCAGTGTTGTTTGGTTGTTGTGGTAATCACATAAAAACACCTTTAAAGTTTTTTATCGCTAGTTTTTAGCAGCATCGAGTAAATCAAAATTTGACATGGGAACTATTGTTAGTAAACTGTTCCTAGTCTCAGGCCCTTTCCGCTGTACCATGAATACGGAGTTTCATGGCAGTCTTAGACCCTTTCCTGATCGTTTCTTTTTTATACCCGCTTCCAGTTGCTTTCTGTAGTGCCATCCCTGCCGCTGTACCAACGGCTCCATGCATGGCGGCTTTTGCTACTGCTGGGGCCGCAGTCGCAATCAACGCTGGTAACGCAGCGAAAAGTGGAAATATACCACCTGATTTTATCATGTTCTTAATTGCGGCCACAGATAGAGTGACCTGAACACCTTTTTTATCTTTGATGGCATCATTGAAGTGTTTTATCTGACGAGTTGTTAATGACAATTTATTCGGACCACCAGACATCTGATTGTGCTTCAGGGATATTGTGGTTCCACATTTTTTAGCTGAATCCGATTGCAATTTTTTAATTTGACCAGGAGTTAACGTAACACTAACACTAACATGACTATATGACATTTTATTTAATAACAGATTGATCTAATTGTTACATTACATATTTTCCACTGGTGCATCAACTACCCTCATTTGTCCACCAACGCCTTCAAGTTGCATTGCTTTGTCACTGAGAATGACAACTGCTCTGTAATTCGGGATAGTGACAACACCACCTACAACCGGACGAGTTACACGAGTTCTAAAGTATATGTCAACTACGGATTGCCTGGTTAAGTCAAGATGTTCCAGCGAGAAGTAATAGATGGGAAATGGATTTCTAAAATCGTGATATTTGCAGACCAGTATCCACATTATTATCGCGTTCCATAAATGTCAACAAACGATGATACGCGCGTGCTATTTGGTTGGTTCCGTAATCAAGTATATCCTTGGATGGTTCCTGTTGGCCATTTATTCTCAATGATACTTCATTAACACCTATTTGATCAAATATCATATGGCTGTGTAATTGTGACCCAACTCTCGCCTTGTTCTGTAACGCAATAAATATATGACGCGGAGCTGAAACACCTTGTTTTGATGCCAGGTGCCATGTAAGTGTACCATCAATATTAGAATCCATGGTATCTGTTGTTATTGTTAGCCATGATAGCAATGATTTCCTCCATGATCCATAAATGATAATAATTTTTCTTCCATGGTGATTGATGGAGTCACTACTGGCATCCACAATGATAGTTTTGATATAATGACTTTACCATCAGCAACACCAGCATCATGCCAGATTGCATCATTGTCACTACCCTTTCGCACGAGTACTACTGTATGCTTCACTCCATAGATAACTTTTCTAACATTTCTGCAAAATCCGAAAATATGATGCAGTGGAATCGCTCATGAAAATTGTCAATGCTGTCCTTGCAACATTGCTACGCGTGTTGCAAACCCCAAGTTGTGATTAGAAGAACTTTTTATAACATCAAAGGCAGCAGCTGATATTGCTTCGTGTACAAGAGAACCAACTGGTTGTGGATCAGATGCGGTATCTTGCGGTGTCTGTAATTTAGTATACTGAACGTGTTCAGCGTGATCACTGAGATCCTTAGATGGACCCTGCTGACCTTGTACATATAATCATTAGAATATCTTGCTGATCCCACTATTGTTGTGGCAACATCAACCTTTTGCTCTACAGACTCGATTTCTCTTCCATCAATCATATATCTAGCACTTTCGAATAGCGCCATAATACCATTATTGACAAAACCAACTCGGACATTTGGGTCATCTGCATATGGTGTATCAACTGCAACATTTGTTACGAGTTCTCCTTCTACTTCGATAAATGCTTCAGCGGGTAGAAAGTATTTGCTGGTATCATGGACCTGAAGTTCGATTCTTGGTCAAACACTGGGTCAGGAGCCGATTTGAACATATTATTATATATTTCTTGATCTAAATCACGATCTAAATCGCGATTTCAAACCACTTCCCGCTATCATATTTGCACTAATATTTCCCTGAGTGTCATATCCATCATTTATCCGTGATGCTATTTTTTGATCCACTGCATTATTTATTATTTTGCTAATACTTGCAGGCATAATTTCCGTAGATGGTAGTGGTCCTAGTGATTTTATCACCAGTTTCTTTCTTCGCCGAACTAACGCTACTAGTTTTTCTTTAGCAGCGGAAAATGCTTTCCCGGCAACATCACCAACAGCGCTAATACCCTTATCATGAATAACATCAATAGCTTTCATTGATAACTGTTTTGCGATTGGTGCTATTTTGGAGCCATTCTTGCAAATAACCATGCAATGGTATTGGCGAGACCATCTCCATAGTATGCTCTATAAACAGGTAATCATGAGTTTACTACGCACGTCATGGTTGGTTTATTGTGGTTGTAGTGTATGATCATCTTATTTAAATTCTATTTATCTAATCAGTGATTCATCACCGATGACGAAGTCATCAATGACAATTAGTCACTATGGTAACTGTCCGCTAGCTCATCAATAAACTCTGTATACACCAATATCCATCATACCACCCTCAAATAGTCATCTGCAGATATCAGCAGCCTCATTGATTATTTCCGGTGAGTTATTTCCAGCTCATCTCCCTCCTACGATAATTTCTAATCGTGATATATCCCCGAAAATATTACTATGACAATGAACAAGACCACTACCTGAAACTCCACTTGGAGTTCCACTTTGAAAAAATCCCTTTCCATTTGTTTTTTTTTTTTAGTGATACTAGTTGCACCCTGCAAAGAGGGATTTTGTATATCAAAAAGTTTTGATTGCTTTGGTAATCTAAGAAATCCAGGATCTGATTTCTTTGTTGTAGATGATTCAGCTTTTTTTATTTCTTTCATAAGATCTTTATATGTTTCATCATCAGATGATACCTTTACCTACTTTTGTATACACACGATATAATCCATTATACCATGATTTTTTATTAGGGAGATTATAATCAGAGTGGACATACTTTCTTCTCTGATGAAAACTCCTAACGATAAGTTCAGCTAATTCTTCAGTAATATTAAATCTCATATTTCTTATTTCATCTAATTTACCCGGAAGGAATTTATTATTAAATGCAACTCTTTTACCCCCTTTTTCTTGTGGTTGTTCATCTTCCTCTTCTTCCTGTTCAATAATATCACCCTCTTCTTCCTGTTCTAGTCGTTGTTGTTCTTGTTCTTGTTGTTCCTGAAGTCATGCAGCTGCTACTATATCACCAGGAAGTGTTTTTAAAGATTCCTTTGTTTGCTTGCATCTCTTTGCTATTTTTTCAAGTACAGGAAGAAGGGCTGGTTTTTCCCTTAATTTTTCCTCAGGAATATCTCCCCATATAACTTTTTCAGTGGTCGATACGACTTTCCCCGTTGCAGTGGTTATTGGTTTGAATAATTGTTCAGTTCCCGTAGTGAAGTCGGTTTGAAATTCTTGTCTCGTTTGGAGCTTATTTCTAAAGGAATCACGAACCAGAATAAATCTCTTAATCGCAGCCAATCTCTCGCGTGTTGATCTAGTTGATAGGGCTTCAGCTACCATTAAAAATATAATATAAGATCTAAATTGTAAGTGAAAACTCACCCACCCCCGACAGTGTGTTCATTACTTCCGCGTTGGGGATAAATCACCAGTGATATAAATCACCGAACACTATCATACCCATCTACACAAATTCGTTCTATGTGAGTAAGCGCATACCTGTCAATAGAATTATTTGTCAATGGGGCATTATTGTATGCGGATTACTCACCTGCAACGGATTTGGCATTGTTTAGAGTGTCAGAGATTTTTCACTGTTTTGAGGTAACCAAAAGGGGATTTTCATTTTGTCTAATGAGTTCTTCTCTTATTGTTTTGATTTTAGAGTTTATTGTGCGTTTGATTTCATATTGTTTGCCCAATTCACTTCTGACCTTTTCGACAGCAATGAAAAGCAGGATAAATTTGTTGATGTCGTTACAAAATACAAGCGAGTCATTTACCGCATGCTGAATTCGTTTGATCAACCCATACTGTTTGGCAAGGACATATCTATTATTCCGGGCGCTATCATCAAGATCATGAAATTCAGAGAGAATCGGATTACAATCTAATTTATCTGATAATTGTATTCCTTGTTTTTTCAAATTTGAAATCTTAATTATAATGACATTCATATTTTCGAAATTAATTATATGAAATATTATATATCTAATTAAAAAAAATTAGGGGTCATTTTTGACCCGTTTTTGTATGATAGGATTATATATGATATGGTTATATATGATTATATATGAACTCCATTCGCTCTGAGGTGTTATTCACATCTTATTGCGCCTAGAGATATTATGCAAATTATGATATGATGAACCCCACTGAGTACCCCTCAGGTGTTATTCACATCTGAGAGGCCCAGAGGTTACGTATATAGGACAACACATCCCCATTTGGAACCTCTCAGGTGTTATTCACATCTGAGAGGCCCAGAGCTACCACGAAGCATAGTCTCCGAGAAGGGATCTAACTCGTCAAATAACGGGTTAGAACCTCATGAAGGTATGCTTGGTGAATAGATGTCACATTTACATATAGATATATACATATTAACATACTTACAATGATGATATATTTTCAATGATGATATTTTGAAATAGGACAGCACACATACATGCAAGGGGCTGTTCGACTTTAAAATGAAACCACCATACCCCCAACAAAATCACCCCGGGTTGAATGCAAAAACACATTCACACTGTGTGACGGTGTGTGACATTGTGGTTTCACGATTTGAATTTTGAATGGCTTAAAACCACAATTATTATAAAGAAAAACCTTCCAAATCGGTACCGTCGACAATAATGCCTGCCACGAGATTCGAACGCTGGGCCCCGGACGAGAATCCAGCCATGTATGGAATATGCTAATGTTTGAGATCTCCAAGTCTATAATTTTGAATACGATATATGTGTATGTGAACCAACACAAAAAAAGCCATTCAGTCAGGCCATTAAGCCATCGAAAAATCCCATTGAGATCCGTAACTCTTATCTCTGTTTCAAAAGCCGTATACAAGCCCACATGAGTTATTCCCCTTAATACTACATATAATAATTCAGGTATATACGAATTGAATTCTGTTTTGAAATTTTTAGAAAAAGTGGATTTAGTTATATTCTCTGCTACTTTTCGTACCGAAAGTTCGCAAATATCAAAATACCTACCGGCTTCATTTATTTATTTAAATACTCTTTCTTCGTTATTTTCTGTATTAAACGATTTTATAGGTTTTTACCTATAATATAGTACGCTTCTTACATTTCACACAATATAGATCCATAATATATTTATGTTATATGGATATCAATGTAATTGATTATTCATCAACACGAGAACCAGAACCCGTAAAACATCATGTTATGTTACCAAACTCTATTCGAATGATTATCATTGGACCTTCAGAGAGAGGTAAAACACAGTTGTTAATTGATATGATAATAAGATGGATGAAATGGGACAAGTTGTATTTAGTGGCACCAAACATAGATGATCAAAAAATCTAGCTATGATATTTTCCAAGGGGATACACAAAAACACTAACGTGATATATGTCACTCAACGATACATGCAAGTACCTAACGTGATCAGAGACAACTGCAACATATTAGCAGTATTTAATGGGACTGACACTCATAATATTAGAAATATTTGGCAAGCTTGGTGTGATGGTGACATGGACTATAATCGATTTAGAAACTTTTTTAGTCATGCTCAGTCAATCCCACATGGATTTATAACGATAAACTTAATACCGTATTTTCCGGGGTATAAGTCACTACTTTTTTTCGTTTTTTTTCTTTCAAATGACGTGTGCGACTTATACGCAGGAGCGACTTATACGATAAATAATTTTTTTAACGACTGATATGACTGATGCGCAGTGATGCTGTGTTATAGCGAAATATATCTACAGTATACCGGCAAGCCAATTGCTCGAAACTTATATACACGTAAGTATTAGACTACAAGAATATCAAATTAAATAATCAAATAATATTTAGTTATAATATATATGTGTTAAAATTTGTTGTTATTAATAAAAAAAAAATATTGAAATTACGATTGCCATTGCTTTTCTTTTATTATTCACCACGTGCTTCAAGCAAAGTGTTGGTCAGATGTCGCTACAATATATGTATTTAAATGTACCGGTAGCGCTTCATAATTTACTTCAATAGTTTATAAAAAACTCTGGATTAACCCAAGACTGGCTTCATGGAGAGAACTCCAAAGTAATTAATAAAAATAACTGGAAGGCTGGCGAACAATTTCAGTTGTCGTATAAAATGCCTTTGAAGTTCGCTCTGGGTGTGGAATTGACTGGAATACCGAGACTGGCTTCATTGAGAGAACTTCAAAGTAATTAATAAAAAAAAACTGGAAGACTGGCGGACAACTTCAATTGTTTTATAAAGTGCCTTTGAAGTTCGCTCGGGTTGTGGAAATTGACCGGAATACCGAGACTGGCTTCATTAAGAGAACTTCAAAGTAATTAATAAAAAAAAACTGGAAGGCTGGCGGACAACTTCAAATGTTTTATAAAGTACCTTTGAAGTTTGCTCGGGTTGTGGAAATCGACCGGAATACCGAGACTGGCTTCATTGAGAGAACTTCAAAGTAATTAATAAAAAAAAACTGGAAGGCTGGCGAACAACTTCAATTGTTTTATAAAGTGCCTTTGAAGTTCGCTCGGGTTGTGGAATTGACCGGTATATAAATACAGACCGTTCATACCATGGAGCATCAAAAAAAGATAGTTTCACAATAACGTTGTATGATTTAAAATTGTTATATTAGCGTAAGTCAATACAGTTTAATCATGGCACCTACAACTACCACGTGAAAAAGTTATGATGCAGAATTTAAGTTAAACGTCGTAGCATTTGCGAAAGAAAACGGAAATCGTTCAGCAGTAAGAAAATTCAACGTAAGCGAGAAGCTTGTGCGTGACTGGCGTAAATAAAGAAGACGAGTGGCGCTATTATTTACTTAATAAACATTATTTATAAATCTTATTTGCTTATATTTCTATTTTTAAAATTTCAAACAAGAATATACGTACACGTTGTTGGAAATTACCAAGTCGTATGCAATGGCTGGCGGTATCAAAAACGTGATTACTGTTAGTGCGCAGGAGCGACTTATACGCAGGAGCGACTTATCTGTTGAATTTTCCAAAATTATCTGGATTTCCCCCTCCCGCGACTTATACCCAGGAGCGACTTATAGGGCGGAAAATACGGTAGATCCTAGAACAAGATATTCTTCATAACATATTTTCTGTGATCACCTGTATGAAACAGCTGTGCATTTGGTCAAATATCTAATTTTGCATTATGCATAAAAGGGTATGAAAACAAATGGTTCTTTTTCTGATGATAAAGTTCTTTGACTGTTGAAAATTCAAATGAATGTGTAAGTTTTTCATATGATTCACTATAAACTGTGATTCGTTTAACAAGAAAAGTTGTATAGCACAGTACATTTACTGTATAAAATGACCATTAATTAAATTCCAGGACTCACCAAATGGGGGCCTGGTGGGTCCATGCCTTGGACACACCAACTGATTATACTGGTCTGACAGACAGTAAACACAGAATGGTTTGCAGGATGCATCACAGTTGTTACCCTTCAAGGATAGATTTGCTAAATAAATAAATTTTAAAAATATAAATAAATAAATACAATAATTTTTTCAAAAACCATGGTCCTCCAATTAGATCTTATTAGAAATGCATACATATATAACTATATTAATGAGCAAGAAAAGTGACTTCATCAAGGATGTCAAAAAGTCAGGAAGGACAACTCCTTTAAATGGTGTAATTGAATGCAATAAACCAAAATCCCTCAAGGTCTCCCTAATAAATCTTAAACGATTGTAAAGCTATGCTGATGAAAATCTCAAAAATTTAAAATTGGGCAACTGTTCTGGCCATAAATGATGTCAAAGAACCCAAAAACTAAAACATGTTCAAGGTCTTACCAGATGTCAAATGTGGATGCAATGCAAGATTCCCTTTTACATCAAAAGAAGCTGAATAAATAAATGTTTGGTGGTTGGGAAAACAATGACTATAAATCCTGCAAATGATAAGTACACAGAAGAATGAAAACTTAATTCGTTTCAAGCTCTCAACAATATAAAGGTGTAGATCAAAGCTGGCTAAAACCCAACTATTCCCAGTAAAGATGTATTCCAGAAACCACAATGTGGAATGGATATAATTAAAACCACACTATGCCAATTTCATATAGCAAGGGCCTTCAGATTTGTACCCATGGCAACATGGTTTAATGACATTGTATCATTGCTACCTTATGACTTGCCATGGAGCTACTTGAGTATCAAAAGAATGACAAGCTTAAATCTAATACATGCTAATGTGGTCTCAAAACTATCGGATCTGACACTATAGCTATATATCTTATGTATGACCTCATATGCACTCTTGGGTCAACTGTGCACAACAAGTTAAATATAATCTTGGGTAATTGACTCACTGTACAAAAGAAAATCCTTACTTAGTAAATAAATACCATTGTGTTATTATTTTAACATATAAATCTTGAACCCAACAGCACAACAGTTAAACAGAAAATTGTAAACCTTACTGCAAACCTATGCCGAACAGGAAAATACCTTCAAGTTTAACAGCTTTTTTATGAAAGGTAAAAAGTTTCTGCATTACATGGAATGTAAAGCTGGAAGGACAGAGAAGTAACTAATATATATATACTGGTATTATATATATATATATATATATATATATATATATATATATATATATATATATATATACCTGCTGGATTTACATTACACGAAACACATCTCCCAGGAACACGAGGCATCTGATATCGTATGTAACTTTCTATGCGGACATCAGGCTCCTATCACAGAAATTGAAAGACAACAATGAAAAATGTAAATAACAAAATAAAACTACATTGTACATAACAACATACAAGTAACAAAAGTAACAAACAACACTGTACATAGCAACAGGTACATATTAAGCAAAGTAACAAATAACACTGTACATACAAACGTACATAAAGTAACAAACAACACTGAATATAG
This sequence comes from Unio pictorum, assembly GCA_030141615.1. Lineage (NCBI taxonomy): Eukaryota > Metazoa > Mollusca > Bivalvia > Unionida > Unionidae > Unio > Unio pictorum. The sequence goes on from JARLTB010000224.1 coordinate 8,280,581, forward strand.
CAACAGGTACATATTAAGGAAAGTAACAAACAACACTGTACATAGCAATAGGTACATAAGCAAAGTAACAAATAACACTGTACATAGTAACAATTGCATAAGCAATGTAACAAACAACATTGTACATAGCAACAGGTACATAAGCAAAGTAACAAACAACACTGTACATAGCAACAGGTACATACGCAAGGTAACAAACGAGCATGCTAAAGACTAAAGATTGGCTTTTATATGGAATTCTGGCTAAATTATATGTAAGTTAAATAACATTCAGGCTAAATCGACATACCAGGGATGACTTTGGTTTCTAGATTTTGGTTTTGTTGGGTCCAACACCATTTTTCAGCATATAATAGGCTATACAGCAATCAGCATGTTTGGAGAAGGACCCAAGAAGAATGTCTAACCCACAGAACATCACTGGTATGCATTCTCAAATATCCATAGTGCAATCAAGACGTTAACTTTTTCAGACAGAGATGAGATGTGTACGTGACTTGTAAGAGTGAGTGGCTCAAATCCATCAGTCTCCTCGGTAATATGTGGATTTAGGCTAAATCATTTTCCAGGGATGATCAAGTATATAAATTATATCGCATGAATTATAGCCCTCGGTAGATTAAGAATTGTACCCAAAAGAAATTAAAAAGCATACACAATAAAGAAAGACTATTCTGTATAGCACTATTTTCACCATTAACACACATGTACACAAACATATAGAGACCACAATAAACCACGCTCTGCCATGACACAAATTCTGACATAAAAACTGTTGTTATGTGGTTCCCCAAATTTCTTATACATGAATTTTTTTCATGCACGAAAGATTTTTTTTCTTCTTAAAAGTACAAAAAGTAATGTGTACAAATTTAACATTTTGGGGGAAGATATGAATCAATTCTACTATAATGACAATTGTGGTGTATATCCTGCAATTTCAGATACATGTATTTTTCTCATACTCCCAAATAAAGTTTCTCTTCTAAAAGTTATGAAAAATAACTGTATAAAGTTTACTGAAGGATCATGCTGGGTTTAGCCAACATCACAAATTGTGATTCATATTTCTTACTGGCAACAAAATATACCATCTGGCAATTTTATTCCCGACATTATTTACTGTTTAAACTTGTATATACAACCATGGGTTTGGAGTGAAGAAATTCAGAGGCATCAAGAAAGGAAGCTGCAAATGAGATATAAAATGCATTGGAGTTTATTATCTTCTATTAGATAAACAAATTCTTTGTTCATATTGACCAACTATCTTAACAGTGCATTGTTATATAATAATACACTTATTCTGACATCTGGCCTCAGAACTACTGTCTGCTGTGAGATCTCTGCATTAACAAAAACCACATTTAAGGTTAGTGGAGATCAACCGGACATGACTCTCATAATAGATCTTTTGGATGAAATAGTGTTGGATTATCGGAGGCTCACTGGTAATTAATATATTCCTTTTGACTGAGATCTATACATGAATGGTAACTGCAATTCCTCTTCTTATTCACTCACAGAATTAAATCGCCTGGAACACATTTTGTGTAGTAATCCCTTTCAGTACAGATAACTGTGACAAACAACGTTGGCAATTTTTTTATAACGATTTCTGATGCATGGACGGAAGATAGCATCACTCCACCACAAGAATGCACTCCCGCCCCAGCCAAAAAAAAAAAAAAAAAAACTAAGACCTACTTGTTGGACTGTCTATGCCTCCAGGAATAGGCTACAATCGGCCAACTTTTGCAGGCAGGAAAAGTAACTGCTACAATCACCCGAACAAAGGCTAATTCCTTTTGTTTTTAAAATGTACACAGAAAAAAATAGTTTCGCTGAAACTTTAAACAAAAACACATCTATCAGTTTAAATTTTAAGGAAATAAAAAATATTAGTCTCTATAAATGTTCTACATTTAATTGATGTTGCCACCGCCATAAGAAACATACATCTGTTTGGTCCTCTAAAGCTGTCGTTTAGCTGTAAATTCCATAAAACATGCACCCTTTATTAGTGACTACAATCTTCAATAAAAACAAATAACCTTTCATCTAAGGAAACCAAACTTAAACAAAAGCAGTGGAATCTGATTGCTGCATTTTCCAAAGTGACTGGAACATGTATACTATGCCATGAAATTCAGTTTTGCACGAAGAAAAAAATATGCTTATGATCGCTACCAATAGCAGAAAAAAAACAAATCAAATTTCCAATCTTCTGAAACCACAGATATATGGCAATCAAGTTAATTAAAGACGAGGTATCTTGCAACAATGTTTGTTAAACTTTTTAATTTGTTCAAGTTTTCATTTCCCTATCAATAACCTCTTCCCCCGGGTTGCCATGGCAAGATGATATCTGTCTCCAGCTGACCAATATCTAGGCCAATTTGAGTACATGTACATGTAGCATGTAAACAGCTATAGCCTTGTTCTTCTTGCACAAACTATAGTAAATTGTTAAGGACAATCAGATCAAAACGGGGACTTCAATTTTTTTTGTATAAATACATGTTATTGGTGTTTTCAAATTTGGTATAATTCATATATGAAGTTAATAACATGTGATATATTCATGGATTTATTATATACAAGTAAAGTACTTAACAGATTATGGATTGTAAGCCACAAACATAAGTTGCCAATATACAAGTGTTTTTCAGATTAGTTTTGTGCCCACTTTTATTACCCACCAGCCTGCACTTTTTAGGTAAATGCATCATTTTCTTCAGCTAACTGACTAGACTGATTACAACATGGACTCCATCAACTATGTTATAATGGGGTCACCACCCACTACACATGTCATAGCATAGAATTTAATTGATAACTTTATGACTTTGTAACAAAATGGCAGAAACAGTATATTACAAACATATAATTTTATAAATCTGAAATAATTTCTATTTCAGCATTGCTGATGAGACCTTTAACCAAAAATTATAACCAGTCAAAACAAGATTCCATCAAAAGGACAAGGCATCAGATTGGCATTATTTTCAATAGCAACCAATTAGACATATTTATGTCTATTAGTACAAATTCCATGCTGATATGACAATCCTTTCATTTGGATAGGCAAGAATAAGATTTCCAACAGAGCTGCTGTGGAAGAGATACCGGATGTCCAAGCATTACCATTTTCATTTAGGAAAAGGGGCCGAGGGTTACTGAGTGGTCCAAAGCACTCATATTTACCAATCACTGCCATTTCATCTCCGTTCATTTATGTTTGAGTCTCAGGCCAGGCTAGCAAGCATATGTGAGAAAGCCACAAGTAGCTTGGTTCTTCCCAGGGTTTTTCATGGGGGAAGGGGTCTCCACTAAGTTATTCATGCTGACATATATAGCTTCTCTTTTGCCAAGAAATGGTGTTATACCCCCAAAATAACACCAAACACATTTATGACCAACTGGATTATTTATTTGTATGAATGTATATTAATAGAGGTGCATACAATCATTTCATAATTCTATCATGAACAATGCTTCAAAAAGAACTTAAAACACAAAATTTAAACAAAGTCTACTCAAGTGATGGGGATGTGGTAACATGTCAAGATTCATCGAAGGGTGAAGGACCAAGTGTTCTTACTCAGTATATAATCGGTAATAGTATGTATACAAAGGATTTTTAAGAATGTCAGTAAAATCCGAGAAATTAAAATTTAAAATAAAATATGGGTGAGATAAAGTGAGGCTGTACATGCATATTTAAATGTGAAGACACTGATCCTTGCGAAAATACACAAGCTCTCATAAACATTTTATCATCATCATCAGTCTCTTGATCCTGTGTGGTCATCGAGTGTTATGGCTATTGGATTTAAATTATTTATTTTTAATTGTTAAATCCAAATTTGTCATGGTTGCTTTAAAATTCATTTATTGGGAGATTTTTTCTAGAAAGTTTAGGCTGACATACACTTTAATTGTAAACAGGTTTTGACCTTGGCTTGTTGATCTAATTTCTGACCTTGCTTTGGACATTGTCAACAAGTCTCTAACACTATTGGTTAATTTCAAGGACAATACTTTTATTTTTAGTTCTGGGGGGTAGTAAATATCTAAAGTACATGATTTTTAGTGAAGGCAGTCTCTTTCTGTGACCTTCCATGAACCTCTATCAATTTCTAGAAAATCACGTGATGTTTACTTGAAAAAAACAAGTATAAGAACTGTTGTTTGGGATAGAACAAATCAGTAGATGTTTGGGCTTTATTATTATTATTAAGTTGTGTATTTCATGTTTGAGTATTATATTGTTCTGGACCTTGTGTCAATTAATTGAAGAAAGAAGAATTATCTGGAAAAGGACATATGTTTCATAATTTCATCTGGATGATATTAAATCAAGAACTGCATCACGTGACATTGTCAGCCATTTTGGATTACATCATCAAGATTCGAACCTGGAACTATTAGAACATTTATTTATCAGGACTTGAAATTCCATTGGTGGATTATTTTGTGAATTCTATATTTGTTGGATTTGATTCTCTAAAACCATAAGTTTATTTATTTTATGAAAATAATTGTACTTAATAAAATCATTGTTAAAGTTTTACAAGCTTGTTAGTTTTCACTCTTTCTGTGTTGCTGCTTATTCGAGCCTAAGCACGTAACATAGAATTGGTGGCTATCATCTCGGGATTGAGATTGGGATTTAAATAAATATTTAAATTTGAATTTCCCCTAGTTTTTGAAAAATTTAAATCTTTAGTGAGACTAATGTATCAAAATGACATCTAAGGTAGAAATATTTTTTTCTAATCCTACCCAGGAGCAATTAGATCTTTTCAAAAAAGATGAGTTGGTTCAACTTGCCAAAAAATACAATCTTTCCGAAGTGAGGACTTCTTTAACGAAACAAGATATCAAAAAGATTTTGGTCCAGTATTTGGTAGAACAGGATCTTTTGGAACAAAGTGCTTTGATTCCAGTCAGTAAGTCTGCATCAGACTCTGACATTAAACTAAAGGAATTAGAATTAAAATTCCGGATGGAATTAGAGTTAAAGAAGCTGGAGTTTCAGGAAAGGGAGAAAGAGAAACAAATTGAATTACAAAAAGAGCAAATGCGAATTGAGAGAGAGGAGAGAGAGAGACAAGAAAGGGAGAAAGAAAGACAATTACAATCTGAACTTAGAGTTTAAGAAACTGGAATTTCAGGAAAGGGAGAAAGAAAGACAATTACAATCTGAAAAAGAGGAGAGAGAGAGAGACAAGAAAGGGAAAAAGAAAGACAATTACAATTTGAAAAAGAGGAGAGAGAGAGAGACAGGAAAGGTTACAAGAAAAACAAATTGAACGAGAGAGAGAGAAGGAAGAAAGGGAATATCAGTGTAAAATGAAAGAATTAGAGCTGGCAAGTGAGAATCACCATCATACTTCAAATCAAAATTTTGATTTAGCAAGGAATATTAGATTAGTGCCCCTTTTAAAGAAAAGGAAGTAGACAAATATTTTATTCTTTTTGAAAAAGTTGCAGAAAATTTAAAGTGGCCAAGAGAGAATTGGACTCAGTTACTACAATGTGTAATTACTGGTAAGGCTAGTGAGATTTACACTTCACTGTCTGTCCAGCAAAGCAGTGATTATGACATAGTTAAAGAATGCATTTTAAGAGGTTATGAGTTAGTCCCTGAAGCTTATAGGCAAAAATTTAGAAATTACAGAAAAGAAGCTGGACAAACTCATGTCGAATTTGCTAGACAAAAAGAGCAGTTGTTTGATAGATGGTGTTTAGCCAAGAAAGTCAAGCAACATTATCAAAATCTCAAGCAAATTATATTAATTGAAGAGTTCAAAAACTGTGTTCATAGTGATGTTAAAACTTATCTTGAGGAGCATCAGATTGAAACCTTGGAAAATGCTGCTCGAGCTGCTGATGAATATTCTTTGACACATAAAGTTCCTTTTGTTAACAAGACTTCTACTCAACAATTTAATGGCAGAAAAGAATTTCTGCCTAATTCAAGCCCTTCTAAAACTCAAACTAACACAACTTTCAAAAATCAGACTTCAGAGAAATTTGATTCTAGATCCTTGTCTCTTCCGACGTGTAACTTTTGCAAGAAAAAAGGACACGTTATTTCTGATTGCTACAAATTAAAAAATAGGCATCAGAATCAAGATAGACCTGTTCCAAATGCTCTTATTTACAAGAGGTCAAGGTTACAGTCATGTATAAAAAAGCAATACATTTGTTGGGTCTAATAAATCCCAGTCTGATTTTGATATGGAGAATTATGAACCATTCATATCGAAGGGTTCTATATCACTCTTGGGTGATTTGGCCAATCCCACCCCTATTAAAATTTTAAGGGACTCAGGAGCCTCTCAGAGTCTTTTATTATCAGTACTTTGCCTTTATCTGAGAAGTCTTCTTCTAATGAAAGTGTTCTTATTCAGGGAGTAGAGTGCGGCTTTGTTAATGTTCCTCTTTATTGTGTAAATTTGTCATCAGACTTAGTGTCAGGACCTGTGACAATCGGAACAGTCTCGGTTTTACCTGTTGAGGGTGTAGATTTATTGCTAGGCAACGACTTAGCTGGGGATAAGGCTGTGGTTAATCCACTTGTAACTGACAAGCCAAATTTGGATCAGAAAGTTGATCCAATTGAAAAAGAAATCCTTGATATATTTCAAGCTTGTACAGTTACTAGAGCTATGGTAAAGAAAGCTCTTGAGAATGAAGTTAAAAAGGGCAGTATTCCCTTCAATGACACATGCATGGGTCAGGTTTATGTTATTGAGGGCAGTATTCCCTTATCTGACACCTGCGTGGGTCGGGCTTATGTTGAATAAGCCAGTATTCCTTTAACTGACGCTTGTAAAGGTCAGGTTTTCAATGAGGTCACATTTACTTCTTGTTTAGATCAATCAGAAGGTATTGATCATAGTGATCCTCTTTTAACGACTCATTCTCTTTATTCTAATCAGGGTGATGATCTTGAGAATGATGTTACAGAAGGCAGCATTCCTTCAACTGACGCTTGTATAGGTCAGGTTTTGATGAGATCACTTTTACTCTTGGTTTAGATCAATCAAAAGGTATTGATCATAGTGATCCTCTTTTAATAACTCATTCTCTTAATCAGGGTGATAAATGACAGACACTTGTCGTCGAACAGAAAAAAGATCCTGAGATCTCCTGTTTGTTTCAAAGGGTCATAAATGAGACTGAAGTTAGTGAAGTTCCTGTCTGTTATTTCATTAAAAATGGAATTCTTATGAGAAAATGGAGACCTCCCGAGGTACAGGCTGGTGATGAATGGTCAGTGAACTATCAAATAGTAGTTCCAAAACCTTACAGACAGGAAATACTTAATCTGGCCCATGAAACTCCTTTGGCTGGTCATTTAGGGATTAATAAAACTTATCACAAGATCTTGACTCACTTCTACTGGCCAAAAATCAAAAGTGATGTTGTCAAATACTGTAGATCTTGTCATACTTGTCAAATGGTAGGAAAACCCAATCAGAAGATACCTAAGGCTCATCTGCAACCTATTCCTGCATTTGATGAAACATTCAGTGGAATTATGGTAGATTGTGTGGATTCCTTGCCCAAGACCAAGTCAAGTAATCAATTAAAGTTAAAATTGAAACTATGGTTTGAGAGAACTGAAAGGGAGAGAACTTTTGAGTTTGATAATGGAGTTGTGTTACTCTTGTTCATTCTTCTTACTTTTCTTCAAATTAGATATTACGGCCCTTACAAAGTTAAGAAGAAAATGAATTAGTTAAATTATAGTATTAGTGCTCCTGGGATCTAAATAAATTATAGGAGTACCAGTATATTGAAAGAGATAGCCATGTTAAATATGTAATTAATTTAGTGGTACCTGTCCCACTCGGTGAAGGAATATCATCGGATTCTACTGATATTGGAACACTGAATTGTTGGAATTCAGAAATTATAAAAAAATTCTAGACCAGAAACTTTCACATTTGCGAGTGCAAGCAAGAAATGAACTGAAAGTTATTATTATATGAACACTTATGTCCAGATATTCTTACAAGGACAAACAAAATTTTCATGACATTGAGATTGAGAATTCCATGCAGAATGAGTCCACTCAAACAGGAATATTTGAAAAAGGAAATTCAGTATTTGCTGAAGAATAATTTTATCAAGCCCAGTAAAAGTGATTGGAGTTCACCATGCATACTTGTTCCAAAACCAGATAAAACTTTCCGTATGTGCACTGATTATAGGAAGGTAAACAGAGTGACAAAAACAGATTCATTCCCATTAACAAGAATTGACTATTCTATTGATAAAATTGGGAATGCCAAGTACGTCACCAAATTCTGACCTTCTGAAAGGATTTTGGCAGATTCCACTACAGAAAGAGCAATGGAAAACTCAATAGGACTCTACCAATATAAAGAAAGTCCATTTCAACGTCTCATAAAAATGTTCATCTCTGGTCTAGAGATTTGTGATGTCATCATCTACAACGACACCTGGAGAGAACATCTAGCAACAATTAGAAAATTCTTTGACAGACTCACTAATGCGTTTCTGACTGTTAATTTACTTAAAAGTGAGTTCTGCCTTGCTAGAGTGGCTTTCTTAGGACATTTAGTGGGACATGGACAAGTTAAAAGGTTAAGGCTATTTCTTAATAATATAATTGCAGACACTCTTTCCCGTGCATAATTTATTATACTGTGTAATTTATGCTAGTTCTTTTAATTTCAGATGTAAATTAGTTTGTGATAAAAAGAAAGTTTTATCAAATAAACTTTTCTTTTTATTTTATGGGGGAAACTGTTACGGCTATTGGATTTAAATTATTTATTTTTAATTGTTAAATCCAAATTTGTCATGGTTGCTTTAAAATTCATTTATTGGGAGATTTTTTCTAGAAAGTTTAGGTTGACATACACTTTAATTGTAAACAGGTTTTGACCTTGGCTTGTTGATCTAATTTCTGACCTTGCTTTGGACATTGTCAACAAGTCTCTAACACTATTGGTTAATTTCAAGGACAATACTTTTATTTTTAGTTCTGGGGGGTAGTAAATATCTAGAGAACGTGATTTTTAGTGAAGGCAGTCTCTTTCTGTGACCTTCCATGAACCTCTATCAATTTCTAGAAAATCACGTGATCACTTGTTTACTTGAAAAAAAACAAGTATAAGAACTGTTGTTTGGGATAGAACAAATCAGTAGATGTTTGGGCTTTATTATTATTATTAAGTTGTGTATTTCATGTTTGAGTGTTATATTGTTCTGGACCTTGTCAATTAATTGAAGAAAGAAGAATTATCTGGAAAAGGACATATGTTTCATAATTTCATCTGGATGATATTAAATCAAGAACTGCATCACGTGACATTGTCAGCCATTTTGGATTACATCGTCAAGATTCGAACCTGGAACTATTAGAACATTTATTTATCAGGACTTGAAATTCCATTAGTGGATTATTTTGTGAATTCTATATTTGTTGGATTTGATTCTCTAAAACCGTAAGTTTATTTATTTTATGAAAATAATTGTACTTAATAAAATCATTGTTAAAGTTTTACAAGCTTGTTAGTTTTCACTCTTTCTGTGTTGCTGCTTATTCGAGCCTAAGCACGTAACACGAGGCACTATGCTGCTGAACATCTGACCACAAAACTTTTCCTGGTCCATTCTGTGTTGTTGTCAGTCCACTTTTTTTCTCATTTCAGCTTTCTCTTTTTGATGGTGGTGGTGAAGTCTTCATATTGGCATACTTGTACCTGATGGTGTTAAGTACTTCTTCATTTGTGATGTGGTCCATGTAAGTAATGCCAAAGATGTTTCTGTAGCATCTCATTTCAAACGCCTGGATTCTTCATTGTAATTCTGCTGTCAGGAAAACAATTGAGATGACTAGTGCTTTGCTTTGATGGTATTGGTCAACTTTTGACCCATGTTGTACTTCTTCATTGTGGCCCACAATGCCTTAAGCCACACCCTGTCAAAATCCTTTTTGAAATCTATGAACACCAGATAGATGTCATGTTGATGTTGTTTTGTCATGCTTCCTCCAATGCGGAAACCAGCCTGTTCTTTAGAGATTATTTCTTCTGCTTGTGGGTTTAGTCTGTTCAAGATGATCTTCAGCATCACCTTAATAGCATAGTTGATCAAACTGATAGAACTGTAATTTTGGCACAGCTAGAGATTGCTTTTTTGGGGGATGTTATAATCAGTTACTGGGTCCACTGTGTTGGCCATTCACCTGTCTGCCAGATCTTGTTGCAGATATTTGTTATCCTCCCCACCCCCATTTCTTAATAAGTTCAGCTGGGATGTTGTCTACTCCAGTTGTATTTCCATTCATTAGTGCTCTTATTACTGGCTCCACCTCTTCTTTGAAAATGGGGAAATCATTATCATCTGAGGAGTTTGGAACTTAGGGTCTCCTGTGAACTGATGGTTGTAGAGTTCTTTGTGATATTCTGTCCATCTTTCCGCAATGTCACTTGCTTTTGTGAGGCATTTTTCATTTTCGATATGAATGGTAATGATTCTTTATTGCTTCTGTCTGGTAAAGTCTTCCACAATTGGGAATGCATTTTTGCTGTCATTCTTTATCAGACTGCTCTCAATTTCCAATCCAATCTTCGTTTGCTTACTTCACGTTTTTCTGATATTCTTGTCTATTTCTCGGTACTCCATTGCCCCTGTTGTGTCTGGTGCAATGAAAGTTCGTTTTGGTCATCACACAACTTCAAAATCTCTTCTGTAAGCCAGGGTTTTTTCTCTGGCCATTGATGTCCTTGGCAACTGCTTTCATGACTGTGTTGAAAGTTACTGGCATCACTTTAATATCAATATCCATCATAAGAAATAGAAAAAAGTTTCCTGCAACTTTTTTGTTTGCTTGTTTCATTAGGATTTTTATCATAGCTTTAAAACAATTTTAGTAATATCGCTACAATGTTTGCAGTGAGGTAGTTTTCAGTCTAGCACTGGGGCATCATGCAGCTGTTAGTACTATTTTTGTAAGTCTTTGGTATGACTTTGACTCGGCCGGGGATCGAATACACGACCTCCCGCTTCAGTGGAGGATGCTCTAACCACTAGGCCACTGTAGCGGTTACTCCTCCAAATGTGGCTTGGAATGACTTGCAGATGTATGGGTCCTTCAGTTATTCAAGGTTGAATTTGTGCCTGATGTTCTTAAACTTGTTAATTTTCTTCAGGCTCATTTGGAAATACATAATCATGAGGTCGTGATCACTCCCAACATCAGTACCTGGGAACGTCCATTTTTTGCTCTATTGAAGTCAGATCAGTAACAGTTTTGAACCAGTATGTACTTGATCTGGTTATGATGGGTTCCAGTTGGTACATGCCATGTCCAGCATCATGAAACTTCATGTTGGCCCAGGGTGTTGGCTAGAACCGAGTTTGTTGTAGCTTGTGAACTCGAGCAGCTGTCTCCCTCTTTCATTGGTAAGCTCATTGCAAGAAGGTCCACAATGAACATCCCAGTCTTTTAGAGCATATTTGCCAACTTTGGCATTCCGGTCTCCTTGGATGATGAGGATGTCTATTTTACTTACCATGTTTATAATACCCTGGAGTTTGTTGTATAACGCCTCTATTTCTTTATCATTGTAGACCTGAATAATTGCGATATTAAAGCGAGATGCTTTCAGATGAATGGAGATGATTCTGCTAGATATGGGGCAGCATTCAAGCACAGATCCCTTGATGAATTTGTTTACAAGAAAGCCTACAACATTTATGGATTTGAGAAACCCTCCACTATACTAGAACATATGCCCATCTTCAGTTCGGTGTTCTCCAAGGACTTTCCACCTGACTTCAGAGAGTCCAAGAATGTGCCATGTTCCAGCTCATGTGTCAACACTTGTCTTCTTCCAATTTGTGCCAGAGTTCCAATGTTCCAGGTTGCAATGACAATGCTGTCTCTTACTTTGATTTTCTGCAAAGTACCAGTAGCACACTTGTCACCTGTGACGACCGATCTAGTATAATGGTAGTTTCAGATTTGTCCAGCATTATCAGTGTATCTTGGGCAAATGTTGTCTGTATAGAGGAAAGCTACAAAAAACTTTGTACAGATGCAAGCTAAAACATATGTACAGAGGCAAGATAAACACTTTGTATAGAGGCAAGCTAAATATTTTATGCAGAGGCAAGACAAAAACAATCTATAGAGGCAAGTAAAAAACTGTATAGAGGCAAGCTAAACACTTTGTACTGAGGCAAGCAGAACACTTTGTACTTAAACAAGATAAAAACTTCAGCCAAAGGCAAGCTAAAAACTGTGGACAGAGCCAAGCTAAAATCTCTGTACTGAGTAAGCTCAAAATCAAATTAAAGAAAATTAATGATCATGCCAAATGACCAGATCATGAAATATACGATCTCTGCAGAGGGAAATTAAGAAAATTTACTTTGAATCTGAGTTTTGTATGCATAGAGTATTTTCTTATTCAAGCATAAAATATAGTAATCATTTAAATAATAATAAAAACAATAATAGTAACAATGTCATGCAGTTATCTTAGTAGCCCTAAGGTTACATTTTTACACTGAAATACACACACACACACACACACACACACACACACACACTTTTAAGTTTAAATTAAAACATTCAATCATACACATTAGCCTATATTTAATGTAACAAGAGTTCAGAATTGAAACATGATTAACTGAATGTTGCTGACCTTCACAAAATCCATGGCATTCATCTTTTTCCGTTTAGAGGCCTCCTTTTTCCCTTCTAATAGAACATAATAGGCTGTCATTGCAATGTGATTTCTTGTAGTTTCTTTTGCCCATTTAGCAACCTTGATTCTTTTAGCTCTCTGGTGATAAACCAAATGTAAACTGTTATGACTTGATGGACTTAAAGTAACTGAGAAAGCAAAATCAACATATTTGCTAAAATTCAACTAATAATTTAGTTTCTTATGATAAAAATATAAAATTTAAAAGGATCTTAACAGTATTGTGAATTAAATAGAAATGAACCTAAAACTTCAATCACAAGTTCAAAAGCATTGAGTGTTTCAAATCAATTCCAATAATGAATTTGCCGATGTGCCATAATGATGTAATCCAAAATGTCCTTGCATGAATTTACAATAATCCCAAAATAGTAATTTTGTCCAATATGTCAGTGACAACTTCCTAATTCCCATGAATAGTTTTAAAAAATATGATCCCTCTCAAATTTAATACATATATTTTTCTACAAGCCATCAATCTATATGTAGTCTCTTATGTTTTAGAAGAACATTCCAGTTATTCCCTTATTACTGGAACAATCACTTAAACTTTCATCTTGAGGTGATTTTAAATAATGTCTTGTCAATCCCTAGGCATCGCATTCCTGCCACTTTCTGGTTCACATACTTGCAACACCACCAATGTATTGTCATGAATAACGTTATCTTGCATGTCTTGTATAGTTATCTTGCTAGTATTCATAAATTGTTTTCTTGCCAGTATTCATATATTGTTATCTTGCCAGGATTTGTATATAATTATCTTGCCAGGATTTGTATATAGTTATCTCACCAGTATTCATATATAGTTATCTCATCAGTATTAATATATAATTATCTTGTCAGTATTCATATATAGCAATCTTCCCAGTATTCATATATAGTAATCACAAAAGTATTCATATATAGTTATCTTTCCAATATTTGTATATAGTTATCTTGCCAGTATTCATATATACCAGTAGTTATCTTACTGGTATTCTTATATAGCTATATTGCCAGTATTCATATATTGTTATCTTTCCAGTATTTGCATATAGTTATCTTGCCAGTCTTTACATATAGTTATCTTGCCATTATTTGTATATAGCTATCTTGCCAGTATTCATATATAGTTATCTTACCGGTATTCATACATAGTTATCTTACCATTATTTGTATATAGCTATCTTGCCAGTATTCATATATAGTTATCTTACCGGTATTCATACATAGTTATCTTACCATTATTTGTATATAGCTCTCTTGCCAGTATTCATATATAGTTATCTTACCGGTATTCATACATAGTTATCTTACCATTATTTGTATATAGCTATCTTGCCAGTATTCATATATAGTTATCTTACCGGTATTCATACATAGTTATCTTACCATTATTTGTATATAGCTATCTTGCCAGTATTCATATATAGTTATCTTACCGGTATTCATACATAGTTATCTTACCATTATTTGTATATAGCTATCTTGCCAGTATTCATATATAGTTATCTTACCGGTATTCATACATAGTTATCTTACCATTATTTGTATATAGCTATCTTGCCAGTATTCATATATAGTTATCTTACCGGTATTCATACATAGTTATCTTACCATTATTTGTATATAGCTATCTTGCCAGTATTCATATATAGTTATCTTACCGGTATTCATACATACCGGTAGTTATCTTACCATTATTTGTATATAGCTATCTTGCCAGTATTCATATATAGTTATCTTACCGGTATTCATACATAGTTATCTTACCATTATTTGTATATAACTATCTTGCCAGTATTCATATATAGTTATCTTACCGGTATTCATACATAGTTATCTTACCATTATTTGTATATAGCTATCTTGCCAGTATTCATATATAGTTATCTTACCGGTATTCATACATAGTTATCTTACCATTATTTGTATATAGCTATCTTGCCAGTATTCATATATAGTTATCTTGCCAGTATTCATATATAGTTACCTTGCTAGTATTCACATCACATTATTTGATGCAATACCAGTTACAGTGCAGCAGACAATCCATGTTTAAGTAACTTAACATGTCCCTTTCACAACTAAACATTATGTCCACATTCTTCTGTTAACATAGGTGAGTTCATTTACTTTTGTACGTTAAACCACCTTTGTATATGGGGTGGATTCCGTGCTACAGGTTTACCACCCCACCACTCAAACTGCACCCTACATACCTGTTATGAATTGAGCAATACCCTTAGTTTTCCTTCTTGTCATGGAGTTTTACACCATTTCTCTTGTGATGATATTGTTATACATGGCAGAACAAGCCCCTCTGGGGATAAATTGTCCATATTAAGACAGCCAAGATACTTTTTCCTCAATTTCACTTTTGCCAAAATATTCATCAAAAACAAAGCATTCATGAAGGTGGGATTAAAAACATTTCCCCACAATCACAGCCAATCAGTAAAGAGAATATTGCACAATAATGTAATGGGCTTATTTGGGCCAATCATGTTCACATGCAATAGTATAAAATATATTAAACTCTACAACCTACAGGCAAAGTGCACCAACTATGTGATGAAAAATTATTTTGCCAATCTTTATAATTTGTTTTCTTGCCAGTCTTATTAAAAAGTCAATCTTCAAAAAAGTTATCATGGATTTTTATCAAATTGCAGAAAAATATTCCAGAATTTAAAACATCATATTTAGGCTTGCCAGTGGAAAGTTTAAAATGAACTTTGTATTTAAGTTCATGTTTGAGTAGGATGTGAATTGTCGTTCAAACAGTTGCAAAAACCCAAAAACCTTTTTTAATAAGAACATTGAATAGTGTAATCATCATCAATTCAATCACACTATATATATATATATATATATATATATATATATATATATATATATATATATATATATATATATATATATATATATATATATATATATATGGAGCCTTGTTAATCCGCACTCTTTTTCCGGAATCCTCGCTATCCGGACATAATTAGATGGGAACAGCATTCCTAAACATTAATTTGATCCGTTAATTAAGAAATCCGCGTTCTGGATCTGGAAATCAAATTAGGGGACCAAAGTGAAAATTACATTAAAACGTGTCTCAAAAATCCGGAAATAATCTGTCCAAAAATAAGAAAATTTGAAAAATCCTATATGAAAATACAGTCAATACAAAAATACATAAAACACAGTGAAGCCCTTGAGAATCTATGGCCACTATCAATAACTAAGTAGTGTGAGCATATTGTAACCAGCGATTGTATAAACAATGTCTGTTTTAGCTAGTCGCTGACAGGGGTGTTAATAAATAAACAAACACACTGGGATCATATCGTCCAGGCTTTTTGACATAACATACGGTAAATAAATTAAAAGTGTCATGAAGCCTCTTTGTTGTTTACCAAATGTATGTAACAATCACAGTTTATTGATCGCTGTACAAATACAGTTGACAGATTTAAGCTGTGGACAATATAGGGCCTCATTTCCGAATAAATGGGGACGTCAATCATTAGCAAACATAACAGCTGTAAAATACGACTTATAAAAATGACTGCATTTAAATAGTTTCATAACATATTTAACTGCAAGATAACAGTTAGTATTCACTGTATTTTTTTTACATATACTAAAGTGACACCATCGAGCAAGCGTAGACTAATAGATATACTGGCCAGCATAAAATGTGCATGATTCAATTATCCGGAAAACTCGTTATTCCAGACATAATCACTGGGAACGAAAGTGTCAGGATTAATGAGGCTCCACTGTATATATTGAGAGACCACTGCTATGCGAGACCACCTGTCTCTTGAGAGACCACATTCTCAGTGCTAACATTTATTGATTATATAGCATTTTGACATGTTATGAGAGACCACCTGCCTTGAGAGACCATACTTTTTCAAGACAGGTAATAATATATATATATATATATATATATATATATATATATATATATATATATATATCTTTCTGCAATACATGTTTTATGTCCCTTTGTAAACATGTGTCCCCCTCCATGTATGTATGTATGTATGTATGTATGTATGTATGTATGTATGTATGTATGTATGTATGTATGTATGTATGTATGTATGTATGTATGTATGTATGTATTGTATGTATTGTATGTATGTATGTATGTATGTATGTATGTATGTATGTATGTATGTATGTATGTATGTATGAATGTATTTCTTCCTCCTATACTTCGTCTAAGTCCCTTAGCAAACACGTGTCTCCATCTTGTATTGTGTAAGAGTTGAAAGGATCTTGACCCTTCACAACTTTACCAGTTAGAATCTCCAGAATCACTGAAAAGATAAAAGATTTTAAATGCTAAAAATTAAAGTCCCAAAAATCCAGCAACTAAAACTATTTTAAATACACGTCTTGTCATACCAACCTAACTTTTCTGTGTTATTTTAAATCCGTTGAAGATTTTGCCCAACTGTTGCCTAAACATTAAGGAATTTTTGTATAAAAATTTTTCTGAAAATTTCTTTGCAAAGCACATCACTATTTAAACATCAACATTATGCTAATATTACTGATGTTTGTTTTATATCACTGTATGAGATTTAATTTGTTCAAAAACAACACATATACCAAAGAGGGAATCATTACTTTAAATCCAATATGGCAGCTGCTGAAATTATCGACAGGAATTATATACTCACCTACACAAAAGCTGTACACATCATCAAAAGCACTATATCTTTCAGGATCCATGGTGCGAGGATGATATGCTGAAGATATATGTTTTGTCGTAACAGATGCATCTGTTGAACTGTATTTTCCCTCCACAGCCAATCCAAAGTCACACACTTTCACGTTAAAGTCTTCATCAAACAGAATGTTTTTGGATGTAAGA
This sequence comes from Unio pictorum, assembly GCA_030141615.1. Classification (NCBI taxonomy): domain Eukaryota; kingdom Metazoa; phylum Mollusca; class Bivalvia; order Unionida; family Unionidae; genus Unio; species Unio pictorum. Next base: position 8,298,221 of record JARLTB010000224.1, read on the forward strand.
TCTCTGTGATAGACAGGAAGTCTGAAAAAGGAAGAATATGTTGTACAATGCCTCCTAGTCTAACACTGTTGTTTGCAGAGATTAGGTCTGACAACTATAAAATGTTATAATTAGGTCTTCACTTATTGAATGCCATTTAGAAAAAGTACAAAAAAAGTAGATAAAGGAATACAGTATGACCTTGTAGTAGCAGACATTGCTGTTCTCGAAAGTGGAGGGTGTGAAGGTGATACAGATGTTATTAGTGTTCATCTTTTGCACCCATTAGACTGGATGGTACTAATGCTCAAACTTTCCCCAAAGTGCTTGATGTTTAAATTTTCTAAGTACTGACTATGAGCATTCTGCATCCACCCCATACAATGTTATAGTACATGTACTATACTTAGAAATGTAACATGCTCCCCTAGGAGTTCGGAAATTTTAATTTTCTGGGCCTTACTTGCTTTGCAGATAAATCATCCTTCTCTAAATCATAGCTAAAATTTTACATTATGTATTCAAAATTGAATCCCACTGCTCCAAACTTTGACATTACAACAACTGAAACAATGTTCTCTTGCCTTGTATGTACTATGGAGAAAAAAATATATTTTTAAGAAATTTTTTGCTATTGATCACAACCAGGTCTTTATTAAAGATGGCTTGCACATTCTCGTTAAGCACCTCTAACGAGTGAATTGCCTTTATCTCCACAAGACCCATCCCTGATTAGTAAACTTCAAACAAACTGTGTTAGCATCCATCTTGGATAAAGGAGGTCGTGGGATTGATCTCTAGCCAAGTCATACCAAAGACTTACAAAAAATGGTACTGACAGATGCATCGCTTGGCACTCAGATTTAAGAGGCAAGTGTTAGGACTGGTCGGCCTGTTGTCAGGATGATATGACTGTGTGGGACATCATGCTATGTGTCTGTGACATGATGCTCAAGTGCTGGACATCACTATAAACTGCTACACTGCATATATCATAGCAATATGACTGCTTTGATGGTACCACATGGTGATTACAAGCCCAGCAATTATAATTTCCGACTGTTTTAAATGAATTTTATTCAAGAAAGTTACATCATTTATCAGAAAACCATAAAATGTGTGACCTTGACCATAGTGTCCAATGATTGAAGAATTATGTTGCAAATGCATTGTCTTTACTTCGTCATATTTTCTCTAACGTATTAAACAGTCCAACAAAAGGGCTGAGGAAATATAAGAAATGTTAAAAACAAATTTAAAAAACCTTAACACAAATAATATATGGCTGTGACCTAATTGTCTTTGCTTTATAATGATTCACCTGACGTATAAAGAACATCAAACAGTTTAGGAACATAAATGAATGAAAACTTAACTTTGAATTTCTGGATGATTGTGATCTTGAAAATCAAAGGTTAATGGGAAAAACATGCATGTAACCAAATGAATTGTCTGAATTTCAAAATGATTCAACAACATATTAAGAAATTTCTTCAAGTAGTTTAAGAAACATGAGAAAATGATTTTTTTAAAAATCAAAACCTTAATGAAAAATTTAAATGACTGAACTGAACCCAAATCTCAAGCAAGTCATAGAAGGAAATGTCTTAGCTTTGTAATCATTTATGTCTGATAAGAATCTAAAAAGAGCTTTAGGAAATATCAGCAAATAAAATAACCTTCACCAAAACTATAATGCAAATATTTAATAATACCTCGACCCCAAGCTAAAAACAGGTGAATTAGCATATCACCACTGAAATGTCTTAACTTCGCACTTTTATAAAAATAAATAAGTTTTGGTTTCATCATTATTTTAAAGGAATTCTTTGCTCTCATTAGAAATACAATTTTTGAAACACAGCCTTAAAATTTCAATTCGTTCTTTATTAATACTTTCAATAAGCAAAAATCAGTATACACATTTCATAAATTTCAGTTGAAACGAGCACTCACATAAGATCCTCTTCAACAGCTGATACAAAGCTGATAGCGTTTACAATCGAAATAAGCCTAATGATACCAGTTCAACTGATAATGAGCAGTGTTTACCATGGAAATATGCCAAACGATCCTAGATCATCTGATAATGAGATGATGGCTTTTACAATCAGAATAAGCCTAATGATACCAGATTATTCTGATAATGAGCTGATTGTGTTTACAGTGGGAATAAGCCAAAACGATCCCAGATCATTCTGATACATTAAGTTGAATAGTGTTTACAATGGGAATAAGCCAAATGATCCCACATCATCTAATAATGAGCTGAGAGTGTTTACAGCAGAAATAAGCCAAATGATCCCAGATCATCTAATAATGAGCTGAGAGTGTTTACAATGGAAATAAGCCAAATGATCCCAGATCATCTAATAATGAGCTGAGAGTGTTTACAATGGAAATATGCCAAATGATCCCATATCATCTGATAATGAGCTGATAGTGTTTACAATGGAAATAAGCCTAATGATACCAGATCATCTGATACAAAGCTGATAGTGTTTACAATGGAAATAAGCCAAATGATACCACATCATCTGATACAAAGCTGATAGTGTTTACAATGGAAATAAGCCTAATGATACCAGATCATCTGATACAAAGCTGATAGTGTTTACAATGGAAATAAGCCTAATGATACCAGATCATCTGATACAAAGCTGATAGTGTTTACAATGGAAATAAGCCTAATGATACCAGATCATCTGATACAAAGCTGATAGTGTTTACAATGGAAATAAGCCTAATGATACTAGATCATCTGATACAAAGCTGATAGTGTTTACAATGGAAATAAGCCTAATGATACCAGATCATCTGATAATGAGCTGATAGTGTTTACAATGGAAATAAGCCTAATGATACCACATCATCTGATACAGAGTCGATAAGTGTTTACAATGAAATAAACCAAACGATCCCAGATCATCTGATACAGAGTCGATAAGTGTTTACAATGAAATAAACCAAACGATCCCAGATCATCTGATACAGAGTCGATAAGTGTTTACAATGAAATAAACCAAACGATCCCAGATCATCTGATACAGAGTCGATAAGTGTTTACAATGAAATAAACCAAACGATCCCAGATCATCTTATAAAATGAGCTGATAGTGTTTACAATGGAAATAAGTATAAAAGTCCCAAATCAACTGATTAATAGATTAATAGATTAATATTGTTTAAAATGTAAACATTACTAATAATCCCAGATCATCTCAACCTTATCTGCCAAGTTTAAATGGTTAAGTTATTCTGCAATATACTAGACAGAAAGCCTCTGGTATGTTAAAATACCTGAAGTAATCTATGATTACATAACTCACCTATATGTTCATTGGTTTCTAGTAACCACTATAAATATTATCATACAGCAATTAAAATCAGACTAAAGATATCTTGGCCACTTTTCCAACTAAATATTTTTTTCCTGACATTAAAACTTCTAGTCATTTAAAACTTTGAAATCTGACATTTTAATTGGCACTTTATTGTCAGCATTGTGCTGACATATCATGAATTCACCTACCTACCAACCCACCCATTTATCTAACTACATACCTAACTACCCACCAATCCACATATCTAAGTATATACCTACTGTAACAGGGCATACAAGATATTAAAAAGCAACATTCTCTTTTTTGTTTGATCAAAATAATCATAATAGGCTGATTATAAACATATTTTAAGTAACACACAATACATAAGTTCAACAGGCACTTTATTGTACATATAAAATAATCCTTGGCATAAAGGGGACAAGTCCTGCCACAGGACACTGCACAAGCCCAGGTCTGAACTTTGTGTTGTATAGGAATGGCTCAGAAAGAGAGACTTGTGGGAGTTTCTAGGGTTGTGAAGTGTCTGACAAATAATAATAATAATAATGAGGACTTTGTATAGCGCCTAATCTTTAAAAGATCTAAGCGCTATACGCCATCAATAATGATATGACTACACTACAGAACAACAAATGACAAAAACAATGAAATTGGAAAACATAAAAACATGCTGAAAATATATAAGATACAAAACATGATTAGGTCGCTAAGTTTGTCCCTGAAGTCGAAACAGGTGAGTCTTGAGAGCACCCTTAAAAGAGACCACTGTGTCTTTGTGTCTAATTTCAATGGGCAATTTGTTCCACGTCGCCAGGCCCTGGTATGCAAACGAACGTTGTCCATATGACTTTGTTTTCACCTTGGGAACAATGAGTATACAATTATCAGAAGAAGAGTGTAAGGATCTAGCTGGTGTATACACATGGGTGAGGCTGGATAGGTATGTTGGACTGGAGTCTGTCATTGAAATATAGCACAGAGAACAAATTTTGTGTCTGATTCTGTATCGAATTGATAGTCAGTGTAGGGTACAGAGCAGTGGTGAGGTGTGCTCAGATCGAGGTACTCTAAAGATGATCCGTGCAGCTGTGTTTTGAACTTTTGAAGTTTCTGGAATAAATATTTTGATGAACCAGACAGAATTGAGTTACAATAGTCCAGTCTTGAAAGTACTAATGAACACACAAGTGTTTTCATGGCATCAACAGAAAGATATTTACGAATGGAATTGATGCGTCTCAATTCAAGATATGCAGCCCTGCAGATGTACATGACATGTTGGTGCAATGTGAGAGTACTGTCTAGAGTAACACCTAGATTCCGTACTGACTGTGAGAATTTAATGTTGGTGTTGCTGATATTTATTGTCTGAGGTAAAGGATGTGGATGAGAAAGTCTTTGTATTGTGATCAAAATAGCCTCAGTTTTATCATCATTCATCTGCAGCTTGTTACATGTCATCCATGATTTCACATCCGAAATGCACTTCTCTACTCCATGGATGGTAGCATCAACTTCAGTTGGGTGGCTAGACTTGTATATTTGGACGTCATCAGCGTACAATTTGTGCGACACTGGGTGATGATCTATGACACTTGAGAGCGGCTGAGTGTACAGAATGAAGAGAGCAGGTCGAAGAACAGATCCATGTGGAACACCATAACATACGTCAACTGGGCTGGAGTGCATTCCATTTGCAGATATAATTTGTGTCCTGTTGACTAAGTAGGACTTGAACCACTGTAAGGCTATATTGATGATATGCTCATGATTTTTGAGAAAATAAATCATATTCCTATTTAATTCATTAAGGTATATCTTGATGAAAGGTCATTTAAGCTTGCTGCACCGGCTAGTAAGTGGCTACCCCATGCTGACACAATATGGTGTCGGTGAATTCCAACTTTTCAACAGGGAATAGACTCTGACCCTACACCCCAACATAAATGTCCAAATATAAAAGATGGGGTGACATGAGTCAGTGGGAACCCAGACTATCTCTTTCCTTGGAGTTGAAGATATTTAATAAATTAAAGTACAATATATTTTAATTAATACTTAATATCATTGTCCACTTCCAAAAGCCCTATTTTACAGGATAAAAGTCACAGGGTCTGAATATATATATATATATATATATATATATATATATATATATATATATATATATATATATATATATAATTGTCATGCTTATGTTGACGTCGAGATAAAAAAAATAAATGTACATGTTGATAGAAGCCCTTGGTCCTTTGTTTTCTAATCATTTATGTTGACAAGCTGCCAGTTCTGACCCATACTTTGTTCAACACTTAGTTCATCTTGCCACCCCGAGCTTTAATTTCCCGCCTAATTATTTATGTCGACCAGTTGCCAGTTCCAACCCATACTTTGTTTAACAATTAGTTGATCTTGCCGCCATACTTTAATGTCGCGGTCAGATACAAAAAATGTTTAAAAAAGCAACAGTCTATTGTTTAGTTATATACATTTGGCCTCTTGCAGTGACTTAAATAAAAGCAATGAAATCCGATCGATTCTTGCATTTAACAAAGTGACCGGTGATTAAAACAAGTTTATTGTGTTGTAAAAGTTTCGGTTTTAACTTTATTTATATTTACAATGGCTACCAACAGCAGTTTAAAGCACAGATTAAATTTACAGTCTTTGGAAACTAAATATCTGGCTGTTACAGAAGTTGAGGGCAGAGCATCTCGCAAAGATGTCTGTGAAAAGAATTTGTTTAAACATAACACCTTGTCATGAAGGATGGGAGCTGCTGAGTCTATAAAGAAAGACTACAATGAAGCTAACTGTGCTCCCAAAACCACTCCGGTGGAATAGTGGTTAGAATGTCTGCCGCTGAAGTCGAAAGGTCGTGGGTTCAATCCCCCACTGAGTTATACCAAAGACTTACAAAATTGGTACTAACAGCTACCTCACTTAGCGCTCTGCATTAAGAGGTTAATGTTAGGACTGGTGTCAGGATAATGTGACTGGGTGGGACATCATGCTACATGTCTGTGGTATGATGCCCCAGGGCTAGACATCACTATAAACTTCCTCGCTGCAGACCGAGTAGTCTTCTTCTTCTTCTCTGCCATATCTCTGCACAATTTCTATTGCACATCATCGACGTGGGCTCTTGCATGTGTTGACAACAAACGCCATTCTTCTCTCTCCTGTGCAGTCCTCATTATAACTTGCTTCCCCACGTCGTATCTAGCCAATGCTGATTTCATCCATGTCATTCTCGGACGACCTACTTTCGTCGTTCTTTCTACTCTACCGTGCAGTACAATATTCGCTATCCTGTTCTTATCCATCCTTATCATGTGTCCTAGCCATTGGTGTTGTCTCTCGTGCACTTTTTGCACGATTGTCTCTGTCTGATTAAAAGCCTTTCTGATGTCTTCATTTCTCATCCTGTCCATAATGTGAACTCCTAGAATCTTTCTAAGCGCCGTCATCTCAAACACAAGTAGTTTCCTCTCCTCAGCACTTCTTAGTGTCCAAGCTTTGTACCCGTACAGGGCAATTGGGACTATAAGAGCTCGGTATAGCCTCATTTTTGTCTCAGTCTTGACATACTTGTTTTTCCAGATGTTGTCCAACTCGCTCATCACTTTCGAGGCTGTGGCTGTACGTATTTCGATGTCTTTCGTGCTTCTGCAATCTTCAGTCAAGGTAGTCCTAAGGTATTTGTCCACATGCTGTATTTTCTTTCCTCTAAGCAATAGTCCCTTCTCAATTCTCCTTTTTACTATTCCCGCGTCTTTGGTACTCACTAGCATCCATTCTGTCTTGGTCTCACTAATTTCTTGTCCATACCTTGCGCTGATCTAATCGACTTTGTCCAGAAGGAGTTGAGCTTGTCCAAGCAGTTCGGCCAGAAGACCAATGTCGTCAGCAAAACGTAGGTCGCTAATTGTTCTGCCACTTATTCGTGTCCCAACGTCTTCTAGGCCATCGAGTGCCTCTCTCATAATATGTTCCAGGTAGATCTTAAATAGATCTGGAGATAAAATGCAGCCTTGTCACACTCCAATGAATTTCCGAAACCGTTGCGTCACATTGTTTCCAATTCTGATAGTGCTTTGCGTTCTCTTGTACAAATGTTCAAGGAGATTGATCAGCTTAGGATGTATGCCATAATGGTGTAGTACCCTTCACAAGCCTTGGTGCCAGACACGATCAGAGACTTTCTTGAAGTCTATGAAAATCAAGTACAATTCCTTGTCCTGCAACGCGAGGTACTTCTCTGCTATCAATCGCAGTGAGAAAATTTTTTCAATTGTGCCTCTTCCTGGTCTGAAACCGGCTTGCTCTTCCGACATCTGCGCTTCAATTGTATTCTTCATTCGGCTCCTGATTATTTCCAATATGATCTTACTTGCGTGGTAAATGAAACTAATCGTTCGGTAATTCTCACATTTAGTAGTGTCCCATTTCTTCGCGATGGTGACCACATTAGACTTCGTCCAGAGTGTTGAGAATTCTCCAGCATCCCAAATCTTATTGCAGATCTTGTGCATAATTCGTATTACCGTTTGTCCACCTCCCTTTATCAGTTCTCCTTCAATGCCATCAATTCCAGGAGCTTTATGCGTCTTGATCCTTGCAAAAGCCTTCCTCACTTCACTTTCAAGGAGATTCGGTTCAAGGTCATCCCTCTTACAGTTTGGCCAAAGTTGTTCGAGTATGCTCTCGTCTGTTTCTATCTTTGCGTTGTAGAGGCTCTTACCAAACTCATGCCATCTTTGGACAATGTCTGAATCTTTGGTGAGTAGGTTACCATCCTTGTCTCTAATGTTTCCACGCCTATCCTTCAGTTTCACACCTTTCTTGAGCATTTTGACCTTTTGAAAGAGAGATCGCATGTCATTCTTGCGGTTTGCTTCTTCCGTTTCATGGCACTGTTTGTTAAACCATTCTTCACGGCATTCCTCAACCTTATTGTCTATGCCATTCTTCAGCTGTGTGTATTGACGTTTCCAATCTTTAACTTTCTGATTTCTCTGATTCTTATTTATCTTCGCTTTTATTGCCCGTCGTTCATCAGCCAGGTTGAGTATCTCGTCACTGATCCATGGGTCTTTCTTGTACCTCTTGAAACCAATCTCTACTTCAGCTGCCTCCTTTATCATATGGTTAACAATTTCGAGTGCTTCATCTAGGCTTTCCTTTTTGATCATGTTGCCGAGTGCTTCAAAGCGATTCTTGATCGCGATCTCATATCGTTCTTTGACTTCAGGAATACGCAGCCTTTCAATGTCCACCTTCTTCACATGTGTCCTTTTCTGAACATTGAATCTTATTCTGAAGTTTGCCATTACAAGATTGTGATCATTCATCACGTTTGGCACTATTGCACTTGGGTAACTGTGTACGTTGTTGATGCAGCTCCTCCATCTTCGATCAATCATGATATAGTCAATCATCTGCCGCTTTCGATCACCGGGTGATGTCCAAGTCCATTTCCTCGAAGGCTTATGTTCGAACCAGGTGTTCATGATGTTCATTTTGTTGAGCCTGCCAAAATGAGTAGTCGTTCACCTCTTTCGTTCATTGATACATAGCCGTAGCATCTCAATACTCCATTCCATGTGATGTTGTCTGTTCCAACCTGTGCATTGAAATCGCCCATTATGATCTTGATGTCCCTTTTCGGTATGCTGTCGATTGCATGTTACAATGTCTTGTAGAATTCATCGACTACCTCATCATTATAGTCTGTAGTCGGTGCATACGCTTGGATGATAGTGATGTTGTGTCCTTGACCAATAAACCTTGCGCTGATCAGCCTTGACGATATCGGATTCCAATCGACTAGGCTTCTGGATGCCATCTTCGGTTTCTTCTCTTCTCCAGAGTACAATAATGTGTGGCCATCGCATTCCACTATTCCTTGACCAGTTCTTCGCACCTCTGCTAAACCAATTACGTCCCATTTAAACCAGTCATTCATTCTGTTTACAAAAAGTTCCAGGCTCCCTTCTTTCCAGAGTGTTCTCACATTCCATGTGCCGATTGACACACCATGCTTCGCATCAATTAGTCTCTCCTTTCCTCCGTTCCTTCCCTGTAACCCACTTCTCGGAGTAGATCCCAGGGTTGCTCTAGACCTACAATGGGGCGTTTGTTTGTCCAGGTGACCGCCCAGCTGACATTCTTTTCTGTTTGTTTGTCCTCTCATGCTTGTTTCCTGTGGTTCTTTCACAAGGCGGCTCCACCCAACCTCTCCTCGCTAAGCTAGTTCTCTAGCATAGGTATACGCCGCTGGTCTCCTCTAGACTCCTCCGCCGTTTTCGATAGCTTTTCACTACCAAGGGCATTACCGTACCCTACTCACAACTTGTGAGCTAGATCAGTTATTTAACCGGTGCCAATCACTCACCATATAAACTCAGTTTAACGTCATGAGTTGGACCAAGACCAAGTAGTAAATGACTAAAATTTTGTAAAGATACATTCAAAATCCTAATCATACACACATACTGCGCTCCTCAAAGGAAGAAGCAGAAGACTGCTAAATTTGAAGACGAGGAGGAAGCCACAGCAAAATGGTTCAATGAAATTGCACATTCCACCTTATCCATAGATCATGATATGATTATTGAAAAAGAGAATGAATTTGAGAAAAAACTTTAAGTGGAGAACTTCGCTGCAATGAGTGGTTGGATCAGTTGCTTTAAAGTTCATCATAACATCAGGTACAAAAGGATTTGTGGAGACCAACATGTTGACAGGTTTTCATTTCAGTGTGAATAGCCCCAGTGAATATCGCAATATTTTTTATATCAAGACGCGACTGATTCAAAATTGTATTGTGGATTTTATTACATAAAGGTAACCAAAATGTAATTTGTCAATATACAAGTGTATTTCACACTGGTTTTGTCTTAATGTACTCAAAATCTCCACTGTTTTCTCAAAGTGTAAATGCTACTTACTAATGAAAGGTCTTCCATTACTGACAAATTTAACTTGTATCTTTTATTCAGACCCCACTCTCCAACACTTATCTTGACTTCCTGCTATATCAACAATATTTCCTTGGGCCCAAAGGATGTCAACATAAATGAGTAGGACTGTATATAATGTCTCACATGAAAGGAATGCCTAAACTTATTTGGTCAAGGAGTTAACATGAAACTTAAATTATGCAAAATGTTAAATCTAGGTCCCAGTGACATACTTCTGTGTCGTGGGAATACCACAAGCAATGTCATATAAATTCATCAAGTTTGATGTTTCTAGCAATGAATAGGGCTTGAGCAACAGACTTAAAAGCAACAATGAACTTAAGTTGGGAAACACTAAATATAGGTCACTGTCACCAACTTTTGTGATGAGTGCTCATCATGATGTATTCCTCGTCAAGTTTCATGAGTCTAGGCATAACAGTATACATCTACTAGTTGCTGAGATCAAGCTAGTCACAAGATAAATGCAAAACATAGCCTAAGACATTTTTAATATGTAATGCAGGTCAGTTACATTCTTCTGTGCTATGGGTATGATAGAAATGAAGATGCATAGAGCCATCTAAAATGAACAGAACCTGTGAAATGGACTTAACATCAAAATGCAACTGACTGTTCCAATGGCCTAGTGGTTAGAGTATCTGCCTCAGATGCAAGGTGTCATGGGCTTGAACCCCAGCCATGTAATACCAAAGACTTATAAAAGTGGCAATAGCAGCAGTCTTGCTTGTTACTCAATATTACGAGATTAGTGCTAGGACTGGTTGGTATAGTGGTAGGATAATGTGAATGGGTAAGAAATGATGCTACATATCAGTGGCATGATGCCCCAGTGCTAGACATCACTAAAATCTATCCAACTGCAGACATTGCAATGACTAAAACGTTGCTAAAGCTACATCAAAAATCCAAATCAAACACAAACATCAGAGGTCTTGCTATGATTTTATAACTAGGAGTCCAGGACTCCCATTTTGGTAAAAATAGGAGTCCCACCAGCTAAAGTTGCAGTCCCATTCCAGACAATGTTGAACTTTGCAGATTAGAAGAACTTTTGGTGCCATCAAGTTTAATTTCCACTGACATGTTTAAATGTGTCCACCTATTCTACTCATCTGGTAATTCTGCACAACTATACGCCATTTCTGTAAACATATTGGATCGCGTGTTGTTTTGGTTGAAAATTAAATTTTTCATTGAAATCCCAGAAAGAGTCCAGAATAATGTATTTCATTTCCATAGCCTGATGCATAAACATTACATATTTTCAAAGTCATGCACAGAATAGGCTGCCATATCTCCAGTCATGGAAACAGTCGCAACATCCCATTCGTTTAAACTTCGTATGATTTTGAATATAATATTCTGGTGACAATTGCAGCTTTTCAATTGGTAAGCATTGCAGAATTTTATTTTCATCAGTTGAATTCAGTATTGGTTTTGCGCCAATATTGGCTACCTTAGATGCACAGAATAACCTGACAGCGATGTAACTCGTGTTTAGTCTTTTAGAGTCAAACTGAATTTTGTCAATCCAAGGAATGGTCTTATTCCATACACTAAGCCAAGCATCACACACTTTATTACACTTGGCTACTATTCCATGCAAACTGTCAGTTCTAGAAACTGCAGCACTTTTCTGAATCTCATTAAAATCTTTGTCAGTTTGCCTTTTAACCTTAAAATACTTATCCAAATTTAAAAACAATGTCAAATGCACTATTTATTTCGCTACAATCATAAATGAACACAATAATGGAAGCTAAAATTCTTTTGTACTCTTATAATAACTAGTTACATCATCTTGTACTCTTATAATAACTACAGTTACATTTCTGTTTCTGAATTCAGTCATTGTAAATTTCAGCACATTTTCCCACACAAGTTTCTTCTCAAAGTCTTTTAACTTACTGCCCAGCTATAGCAACATGTTTTTTCGGTGTACTCATATAAATACAGCAGGTACATCTGGGGGTATTTTAACCACTGGATTCTGTTATTGTAAATCTCAGTACAGCTAAAATGATAAAGTAATCAACACAGTCTCACTCAGTAAGTTGCTGAAGTAGGAGGACTCCTGCATGGGTGATTTTCTGCATCCTATATCAAATATTTGCGTCAAAATAAGTGTAATTATGCATTTCCAAGACCTCTGCACATACACAAACACCAAAAGGGTAACCTGTCAGGCCAAAGTAACCTACATTCATGATGCTGTATAGTACTCACCAGCATGCATCTCTCACCAACTTTTATTAATCTGGGTGAAACAGGATATATATAGACATGACACAAAGAAATTATCATGAGCTAAATTCAAACACTTAATCATATTCGGCAAAATGTAAAAAGTAGGTCTCAAGGGGTTAGAACTCTAGAACAAACCTTGAATTGTTCTTCCCTGGATTATGGAGGTAGTCCAGGGCATGTGCTACCTGGAAGATACACCGTAGCCAGATTCTGTAGTTGGATTCAAGTTTATCACTCAGAGGTTTTCTACCATGTTCTTCTTTTTCAATATTTGTATGGACAGTTCCATTGATCATATTGGGATACATTAAGTACACGACACTGGAAAAAAACAAAGCTCTGATAGACTTTCTGTGTTTTATTGAAAAATCTAAATTTTATTAAGTTCAATATTTTATAAAAGAAGGAATGATACAGCAATAATTTTGTTTTACAATAATTACTTTAACTCTATTAAAATTTGTGTTATATATTTCTGCTTCAATTATTCAAGTGTATGTGTTATGTATTGGATTTTTTGTGTTATTTAAAACATGAATGCCAGAATTTGAAAAGGCATTGAATATTACAAGATGCAAACATATGAATGTACATAATATATGAAAAAAATGTGCCTTGAGCACCTATTATTTATCTATTTGTTGTTGTTTTCATTATTTTTTATTTATTTACTAACTGGTATTATGTTTTTTTCTAATTGGTTTAATTTACACATCCAGACAGATTGCACACTGGATTATGAGTTCTAAGGTATGCAGACACTTCCTTAAACCATGTCTCACAATTTCTTCATTCACAGACTTGTCACACAGTTTTGTCCTAATTATTGACTTTCCAATTCAACTATAACATTATACTAGACACCAGTCACAATCATTTAGGTCATAACCATGCTCTGCTCAGGTAAGTTTACAGTAATTCAATACAAAAGCCAATTTTTAAGTAACTGTTTTTTGCTGAGAATACTTACCCGATACTTAACATTTGGGATATAAGCCTGCTATCTTGTGAGTCCAGGCCTTATAAAAAACAAAAATTGTCTTTTCCTAGTATCTCATATAGACAAAGGGAACAAGCTCCTGCCAATTACCACCTCTTGCCATCACCAGATGTCACTAGTTTTTAAATTGAGTGATAAACAAATGAGGATGCTCACAGGATGGAGTGGTTGGGAGGGTTTCTAGCTAATGTGACTGTACTGAATAAGTATTTGCTGAGAAACAAAATTTACTTTTATTTTTAAATTAAAATAATGTTTTTTATTTTTAAAAAATACCTAGTGGTTAGAGCATCTACCACAGAAGTGGGAGATCATGGGTTCGAGTCATAACAAAGACGTTAAAAAATGGTACTAACAGCTGCCTAACTTGGTGCTCAGCATTAAGAGGTTAGTGTTAGGACTCGTCAGAATGGCGTCAGGATAATGTGACTGGCTGGGACATCATGCTACATGTCTGCGGCATGATGACCCAGTGCTAGACATCAATATAAACTGCCTCACTGCTGACATCATAGTGATATGACTGAAAAATTATTAAAGCTATGTTAAAAATCCTAATCAAACAAACAAACTTAAAAATTGGCCATCTCCATCAAATACATTGATTTTCCGAATCTCATTACATTAGGAAAATAGGTAATAGGAAAGAATGGTGACAATCTGATCTCTGACTCAGATATACTTCATGGGAATGATTGCTAGATTCAACATGCTAACAATAACCTATTCTTATAATTACATAAGCAACAAGACTAGGGTCACATGATCCGGGACATCTACATATGGTTATTAGAAGATAATTACTGAAAACTTCTTATGTAAACATTTCACTGGCTAATCTAGCAAAGCTGATAAGCTATGTTGATTGTTTTAATTGGGTCTGGTGGTCATCTGGGCTGTCACCACCGGACCTTCAAGATTCAAGGTTTGCCTCTGTGAAGCTAACTCTCGGAGACAAAAATTTGAGAAGGTAGATTCTGCATGCCAGTCAAAAGCTTCTACTAAATCTCCATTCAAAACATTATATTTGAACACTAGGCTTGCAGAGATCACACTAATCTAATTTTGGAAATTTTAAGATATTGTTTTTTTAGTATCGGAAATTACTAAAGATCATGAATTATCCAGAGCAAGGAAGCTGTTGTATAATAAGGACCATTTTGCCTCAGAGTTGATCCTTCCAGAAGTGAAAAGCACTAATGACAACCTTCGTTTCTAAAAGGTTGATGTGGAGAGGCAGATCCCTTGGCCCCTATAGGTAGTGAAGTCCAGCATCAGACAGGCATCTCGACAACCTTACAGCCTGGCTCTCATACATACAATTATTTCCACTGGGGTCTTATTGGATGCAGGATCCCCATGGTTTGCCAACCTGGACTACACTACTGATGCAGGCATGGTTGTATCTGGGGCATGATCATGACTGTTCAATAAAGCCAACTTGAAAGGGGCACCATTGTGCTAGAAAAGTTAATTTTAAGGGGCGCATATAAAGATTGCCAAAGAGGGCGATGTCTGTGGAGCTGCAAGTACTCTCTTGCTGAAACCCAAGTCCTGTTGGAAATGGACTCCATGAGTTTGACGATCCTGATTGTGTGAACATGAGGAAGCCATACTAGATTCAGGTTAGTGATAAAGTTAGTGCCCTGATGGAGATGGAGTTAGTGCCCTGATGGAGAAAAAAAGCTGCAATGGACGGTGGTTAGACTTTTCTCAATTTACTTAAGCCTAGATGATCTAAAAGTGTGAGATGATCATTTCTTCCTTGGAGAAGCACAGAATTTACCATAAGTCTCTGGAGGATTTTATCCAAGTACACTGCTGTCATTGCAGATGAAGTTGATCAAAACAGGGTGATGACCAAATCCATAGCCTGGTGAAAACCCAAGGGCTGATGTTGGGCTGATGTTGAACCCAAAGGGTAGGATTTTTAACTGATAAACCGAGTCACAGTAAGCAAAATGGAGAAATTACCATGACACATGGTTTTGAAGGTCTTGAAAATATACATAAGTCATATTGAGAATGATGGCATTCTCATCCCTTCTGAAGGAGATTGTTTTATCTGTCTCCATCTTGAAAGTTTGGTAGCAAAATGTATTGGTTGAAGCAACTCAGGTTGATGATTGACCTCAACTTGCAGTACGCCTTCCAAACAAGAAACATCCTGGATTTGGAATATATATCTGCGACCTCATGAATCCAGCTCTACCAAAAGATGAAATTTATCTATTCCTGTTTAATTTAGACAATGGGCTATAACTCTTGCCCATTTCCTCCCATCCAACAATAAATGCAAATTCCATTAGTGCCACAAACTTACTACAAATGTATAAGTTATCAAATGACAGAAACTAAGAAACTGTATAAAAAAAATGTTTGAATCATTTGTAACCACTGCCCTCTCCTTTGACATATGTATTATGCCTTCACATTTAAAGCAGCAAATCACAAATTATCAGAATTCTTTGGAAAGTTTGGTGGTACCATGAATTCTGTTTTAAAAAAAACAATAAACAAAATATTCCTGTTTCTCAGTAAAACAAGAGAAATACTGAGCAGTTTGCCACAGTACCCATGATTTAGATGAGTACTAATGACATTCATGTACAAACTGGGTCCAACAGCCAACAACAATAACTTGACTGCAATCCATCAAACACTGTGAGACTACATGTACTTAATGAGATTATGCTATTGTAATGCTGCATCCAACCATAGGTGAAACAGGGTACAACATCTGAAAATATTATCAAAGCAATAGGTCAATATGTATATCAGTTCTTCAGATGATGATGAAAGCATGTACCAGATTTCATGGCAAAAACTATAAGACCAATTTCTGTTCACACACTGCATCCAGCAGTAAGTTACAAAGGGACATAACTGTAAGAAAACTCATAAGAAAAAAGTAATCATAGCCTATTTAAACAATAATGGTAGAATGTACCAAATTTCATGGCAATCCATCAAAAAATGTAAGATCAGTAATGATCACTCACTGTATTGTGCAGTCAGTCACAAAGGGACATAACTGGAACAAAACTCATAATAAACCGGAGAAAACGGTAGTATATATGCATACACCTCTTCAGACAATGATGGTAACATGGCCCAAGTTCTACAACAATCCATCCAAATCTGCAAGACTAAATTCCTTCAAATGATTAAAAATTGAATTAAAAAGACAGAAGGATTGATGGACAAATATATGAACCTCAGGAACTGTATGTACCCTTTGATACATTGATTTAAAAGAGACAAGATTCCCACAAAGAAACAGACACTCTACAAGCTCAGAAGAATTTCTAGAGATCCAAGGAGAAGTCTGCTTCTTACATCCTATGATTATTTTAACTGCTGAGTATTGAAACCATTACATATTCTTTAGAAACTGCTCTGTAGACAATTTTGGTGAAAAAAATATTTCTTACCATATGCTTGAGTAAACATGTTCACAAAGAAAAAACAGGACAATATTCTTAATTGTGTACCTTCAATTTGATGCAATGCATGAAGGGTCAAAGAACTCATTTAAGATACCATAAAGTTATTTCCACATATAAAAATTCATATGTACTATTTATTTTAAAATTATTCACTCCACAGGGAGTCAATACATTGACCAAGTTATCTCAATTAACTGACACTCATTTTTCAGGGCTGTTTCATTAAAATATACATGGTACCCAGGGAAGGCACTGCCCATGTAGAATAGTCACCCATTGATGCAATTTAAAATTTTGTATTGTTTTCATATGAACACTTTAGGTAATCTGACCACCCTGGCATATACTTTTAAGGTGCCTTCCCTGGGTAACATTTAAGTTTAGATGGAATATCCTTTATATTTATCTCCTCAAAAGGTTTGATAAATCCATTCAGTGGTGTATCCACACTGAGCTGTCTGGTTAACATATTCTGTATCCTTGTGAATTAGGCAAACCTTATGTCAATACATTTATCAATTCCATGAAAAGCAGCCATACATTTTGTTTTCAACATAACCTTCCAAAGCAGCCATTTAGGAGGCAACAGGAATATGATTTTATTATTGGAAAATCAAAATAATGCAAGAAGTGCATGTGTTAGAATCCCATACCAATAAATACATTCAGAAGAAGTAGCCATAACAAGATTTTCACAACAAACCAGGAGATGTCAAGCTGGAATATCAAATTGGCACCATTTGCATTAGGGAGCACCTACTTATTGCAAGAAGTGTTTTGAAAACCCTATTTTGATACTACTACTTTCTCATGAGGAAAAAACCATATTATGATTTTGTTTGACTGCCACTGTGGCAGGCATTTTCTAAGCTCACCTAGATCAACACCATTTTGGACAAACTACATACAAATGTTTTTGAATCAGTGCAATGGAACTCAATGTCAGTCCTAATGGGCATGCTGACAAATGGACGAAAGGTTCTCACATAAGCTATTCTGACCAAAGCCACAAAACATAATTATGTTTCAATTATTGGTGAATTCTGGCTTAATTTTACTAATAAGGCTTTTGTCAAAAAAGTCTACATCCAAAGAGTTAAAGATTAAAACAGTAGTTGCCTGAAACTCTAGCCGTTAATTAAACTGTCTACTTCAGATGTGTTTTTTTTAATTAAAAACATTTTTTTCTGTAAATAAAAAACATGTGTAATAAATTGAAACAATAATGTAAATAGCTTGATGTTCTAATCAAATCATTTATTTATTAGCATGTGTGTATCAAATTTAATGGTTTCAAGTTTAATATCTTTGCATGCTTTCAAACTAAAACTTACTCAGGAGGGACATGTAAATGTACTGACAATATCAAATTATTAGGTCCCTCTTCTGCTATCCAAATTGGGACATAGAAAATCCTATGTGATAATTTACCTAGGGCTTCTTGAGATGTCATCTACTTTTTCTGCACGAGATACAATCGAGATGATATACGGATGAAGTATCCTCCCATGATAAACTTCCTAAAAAAGAATGATGACAATATTAATGTTGCAAAGTCCATTAAGATGATAATGAAGAAGACTTAAAAAAAAGATATCACTAATTTTACTGCTGTAGATTTGCATGTAGAAGTTAATACTCAGTAGGCCTATAGTGAGATCCATTGCACAGGCACAATTTAAAAACAATGATAAACATATTACATGAATTGAGCAATCACAAACACTGTTACTTTTGAAAGCTTTTATCCAATTGGCTAAAAGTGGAAACCCAATTTCAGACTCAAACTCAGCTGTATGATTTCCAGTCAGATCATTTTATGTACAGGCATATTAATGGTAAAGCTTCATTGTTCTCAGCAACCAGTGTTCTTGTAGACCTTGATTGTGCTGTACCTGGTTCTACAATATTCAAATGTGGCTGTGCATTTTAAGAATGTATCTTCACACTAAAGCACAAAATGTATATATTCGTTATTACTTACCCTGTCATATGACTTCAGGTACTGCTCATCCTCTTTGACCTGAATTCGTTTAATCACACACTTTCCTGTATTTATTCCACCAATATTTGCTGTTCAAAAAGAGACATTACATTAATGTACAAAAGTATCAAGTCATTTTGCAGTTAAAATAAACAGTATGGAATGACAAATGTTTCTGCTGAGATTTTATGGATTATTTTAATTGGATTTTTATGACAGGGTATTAATACAAACAAGAGTCCCTAAAAGGGATTGATGCTCAACACACTGACAGAATTCTTCAGAAATTTATCAAAAGACTTTTTCTTCCCCCTTTTGCCAATCCATATTCAAAAATAAGCCCTACAACCTTCAACATGTAAATATTTCCAAACTCAATAGAGAATGAAGAAACCAAATCAGTGTTCATTTATGGACTCAATAGACACCAGTGTACATTTCTGGTTTCAGTAATTACCAGTGTTCATTCCTGCTCTCAGTAGATACCAGTGTTTCTGACAAAATATTTTTGGTTTCAAAACTTACATTAGAAATAAGACTAAGAAGAAAAAAGCATGGTACATGCATGAACAACTGATGGATAAAGAGACAGATGCAAGCAACAAATATTCCATCAATTGTAAGTAATTTGAAATGTGTACTTTAATGTGTTTTGTTAGTAATTTGAGTCTTTAACATTACCAAACTTATAAAGAATTGGCATTAGACCCATCTATGAAAAACTTTCATTACCAAATCTATGAAGACTTGTCATTACCCAGTCTATAAAGAATTGGCAATACCCCATCTAAGAAGAATTGGCATTACCCCAGAAGGTGGTCAGGTTACAGAGGTTTAATTAGTATTATAAGTGCTTTAATCTGAGCAGAATAAGAGGCCAGTCTGTTGTAGATAGCCAGGTTAAATTTTTCTAGTGACTAGAATATAAAACCAGTCTGAAAAGTGGCCAGGTTACAGCTTTCTTGTGACGATAATATGTAACCAGTCAATGGAAGGTAGTCCAGGTACAGTTTTCTAGTGACTAAAATATGTAACCAGTCTGGAAGGTGGCCATGGCACATCTTTACAGTAACTATAATATGTAACCAGTCTGTTGAAGATGGAATCGCATTACAATTATTATACGAATGTAGTTCTAGTCTATTTTTATTTAGAACATTTTTTCCTCTCTCATTTTGGTGGTGATAGAAGAGTTATACTGATGCATTTTTGGTAGGGATTTAAAGGTAATTGTTTATTCTTGAGAATATGAGCTGAGAACGTGGTTGTCTGTGTGTATTTTGGTGACAGTGCACATGAAGTAATGAGGCCCTGGTGATGATCTGGAAGGGAAATATGTGGTCTGTTTACATGCTGTTCTGTCGCTCAAAAAAATGCCAATCAACCCCTGACAAGAACATCACCGTGAAGTCATCTTTGGATGCATTGTATTGATTGTCACACAGTGGAAAGGTCAATCCTGAGAAATATATGTAGAGAACATATAGTAAAATTAATTGTGGTGTATGTCCAAATGGCCATGTTACAGCTTTACAGTAACTATCATATGTAACCAGTCTGTTGAAGGTGGCCATGTTACAGCTTTATAGTCACAATAATATGTAACCAGTCTGTTGAAGGTGGACATGTTACAGCTTTATAGTCACAATTATATGTAACCAGTCTGTTGAAGGTGGCCATGTTACAGCTTTATAGTCACAATAATATGTAACCAGTCTGTTGAAGGTGGCCAAGTTACAGCTTTATAGTCACAATAATATGTAACCAGTCTGTTGAAGGTGGCCATGTTACAGCTTTACAGTAACTATCATATGTAACCAGTCTGTTTAAGGTGGTCATATGACAGACATTTAATCAGCATTAGAATGGCTTGACTGTAACTCAAAGATGTGGCCAGTAAGCAGAAGCTTGCCAGGTTAAAGAGAAACACTTTTATACAGTCTAATATCAATTATATGCAGTTATTAACAATTTTCATGAACTAAAGAGAAACAGTTTTATAGTCTAATATCAATTATATGCAGTTATTAACAATTTTCATCAATTTAACAATTCAGAATTATGACATGTATCTACTAAGCAAACTCAGCATTCTGTCAATACACATTATGATAAAATCTTTACTTTTATTAATTTAAATTGTTACAAGTGCCTGGTGTGTTGTGAACAAATACATCATTGGACTGAAAAAGAGTGTAAATTACCTCTACTTATGGGAAGAAATGGATTCCAACTTGATTTTGAGAATGTCTAGAATAAGGAAAACAAAGAAATCTTTTGAAGCACACCTTTTAGTAATGTGAACTCCTGTAGAGTCTGAATCTTGGAAATATTCATCTCCTGATTACTATGGCATACCTTCATAGACAGTTCCGAATGATCCTTTTCCAATTTCCTTGTCCCAGCAACAATATTTCTCCATTTCCACAGCATCTACCTCAATAATTTGACCAGATCTTGGATTGTTCAGATACGAAACCAACCGATCTTTCTTCGTTTGCAAAGTAAGGTCTGGTCCTACCTTTCCTTTGGATTCATGAGGGACATGTCTTCTGTAAGCAGATTTATATGTTTATAAGAAATTACACCTTTTTTCAAGTAGGCTAATAAATTCATTTTTTCGCACTGGGGAGCCATGGTGTGATTTTGAATAAAAACCATGCGCGAAATAAAGAGATTACGCTCTGCAATTTATTTCATATGGCACTGTAAACTATCTGAATCATGCTGAATCGAAAAATATATTGTGTCTAATGCAAAGGCCCATCAAATAGAATAAAGTTCCTCTTACACAGGCTTTAATAATTACATGACATTCTTACAGATTGAACAATCCCATGTCATTCTTAAAAAGGTTTTAACAATTCTTAGTCATTCTATCCTCAGTTAATGAATTCAGTATGCATTCAAAACATCCTCTCACTGTGAATGCAATTGTGATATTAAAAGTCTAGCCATGTTATCCCAAGGTTACTTCTTGCAGGGGTATGCCAACAGCAGCTTCTGATCAATCTGCAATCAATTACTATTTACGCAATTTGTTGTACAAGTTTTATTTGGTTTCATACAATGTGTTTCTTCTTCCAAAAAGGTGTGTGCATGTGTGTGTGTGTGTGATTTAGATTTTTAATGAAGCTTTAACAATTTTTCAGTCATATCACTATGATGTCTGCAGTGTGGCAGTTTATAGTGATGTCTAGCATTGGGGCATCATGCTGTCTGTATGTATGTCTGCAGACATACAGCATATGTCCCACCCAGTCACATTATCCTGAAACCAGGCTGACCAGTCCTACTACTAATCTCTTAATGTTGAGCAACAAGCAAGGCAGCTGTTAGTACCATTTTTATAAGCCTTTGGTATGACTCGGCCGGGGATCCAAAAAGGTATTTCAATAATTATTTAAGGACAAATTTCAAGTAATGACTGCTAAAGAATGTAGCATGTTATTGTTCAAGAGCAGCTACTCAAGAAGAGTCAAACCAACTTCTAGCCACTCTCTACATATGCCAAAAATTGACATTATGACAGCCTGGAATTTATTTGCATTAAAAGAGAAAGGTATGGCAACAAAAAAATGAAGTCGATGTAAAAACAGACTCTCTTTTCCAACATTTAAGCTGTTTGGATCATTTTATTTTTAGATGGATAGTTATATTTTAGATGAATTATTACATTTAAAATATTTGCTGTTGTTTGATTAGGATTTTTAACGGCAGGCACTCTAACCACTTGACTACCGAAGCTGTAATAGTACAATGAAGGGATCAATCTAAGTGCTGCATCATTCTCATAACAATCTTTGCAAATGTGCAAAGTGGTTTTGATTTTGGTTTTTCTGGTCTCACATAGTTTATAAAGGTCTGTCTGCCCTAATAATTTTCATCAACCAGTCAAATCATAAAAGACCATTTTGATTAAAACCTGGCACCATTTTCTTTAAAAGTGTCATAATTACGCAAAAAGCATAATGGTTGGCATGTATGATTGTACAAAAAGCACAGTCAAGGGATTATATGTTTCTACTTAAAATGAAACCAATGTATTAAAAAAAAGACAATAAATGTCTGTCTAGATGCATCACTCAATATTAATCATAAAACTAAGTTATCCGTTTCAATTAGTGTTATTGGCTGTTACTCATAAAACTAAGTTATCCCTTTCAATTAGTGTTATTGGCTGTTACTCATAAAACTAAGTTATCCCTTTTAATTAGTGTTATTGGCTGTTACTCATAAAACTAAGTTATCCCTTTTAATTAGTGTTATTGGCTGTTACTCATAAAACTAAGTTATCCCTTTTAATTAGTGTTATTGGCTGTTACTCAAAAAACTATGTTATCCCTTTTAATTAGTGTTATTGGCTGTTACTCATAAAACTAAGTTATCCCTTTTAATTAGTGGTATTGGCTGTTACTCATAAAACTATGTTATCCCTTTTAATTAGTGTTATTGGCTGTTACTCATAAAACTAAGTTATCCCTTTTAATTAGTGTTATTGGCTGTTACTCATAAAACTAAGTTATCCCTTTTAATTAGTGGTATTGGCTGTTACTCATAAAACTAAGTTATCCCTTTTAATTAGTGTTATTGGCTGTTACTCATAAAACTAAGTTATCCCTTTTAATTAGTGTTATTGGCTGTTACTCATAAAACTATGTTATCCCTTTCAATTAGTGTTAATGGCTGTTACTCATAAAACTAAGTTATCCCTTTTAATTAGTGTTATTGGCTGTTACTCATAAAACTAAGTTATCCCTTTTAATTAGTGTTATTGGCTGTTACTCATAAAACTAAGTTATCCCTTTTAATTAGTGTTATTGGCTGTTACTCATAAAACTAAGTTATCCCTTTTAATTAGTGTTATTGGCTGTTACTCATAAAACTAAGTTATCCCTTTTAATTAGTGTTATTGGCTGTTACTCATAAAACTATGTTATCCCTTTCAATTAGTGTTATTGGCTGTTACTCATAAAACTAAGTTATCTCTTTTAATTAGTGTTATTGGCTGTTACTCATAAAACTAAGTTATCCCTTTTAATTAGTGTTATTGGCTGTTACTCAAAAAACTAAGTTATCCGTTTTAACTAGTGTTCAAATGTTTGCTAGAAGAAAAGTCTCATATGTTAGTCCAACTGAGTGTGAGGCAGATTTGTAATATACAGGAATTAAAAGTGTTTTCAATTACCTATGCGTTTTGTACACCAATTAATTAATTAGATGTTTTGGCAGCATTTTTTTCTCTAGTTTTAAGTTACACTTAAAACAATATCCTCATAGAAGAGGTATAAGTGTTTATTTTGTTTAAACTGAAGAATCATTATTGACTCTGTAACACATTGATGGTATTTAAGCATTCACAAAATCAATGTAAAAGTGGTAACCTTTAATAAAAGAAACATTAGGCACCTGAGGCTCATTTTTTAAAAGAGTTTACCCACTACAATAAAACAAAACATTTCTTTGTTTATGCCTAATGGACAAGTTTCAATCAAAAGATTTTTTTGCTTTCTATGTGATAAACATACCAAGGGTGCCCCCCAAACCCGGATTTCACTTCTAAACATGTTTTGGCCTACATCTATATAACTTAATAACTGTCCACTATATGTTTGCCAACCACACTGAAAATAACTATGTGGGCACCCTTGAAACACACTACCCATCACCATCATAAATAGTAGATGCCTTGTGCAGAGCCAAGACAAGCTAACCAGTGTACATGACAGCTAAGTAATTCAATGACAAATTCTTTTTTTATTTAACTGAAAGCCCACCTGCTCAAAGAATATTTTCTTTCCAAATTAATTACAATGTATTTTGAAATACTACCACCTATACGGTTTTCACAGTAACACTAACAAATGTAAATGTGAAAGAGGAGTTGCCGATTAAACATTAAAAATAAACAAGGAAACGATTTCATAGAAACCTTAAACTACAATTTTGCTTGACCCTGAAACAAATATACAGTGTAACTAATTATAACTGGTTCTTGATCGATTATCGTAAATCAATATTGTGCAAGTGATTGATTCAAAGCATAGCCACCGATGCAATCCTCTTATAATAGTAACTAAACCTACCCTGGATGCCTTTCATCAACATAATCAATTCCCCCAGAGGCATCTCTTGCATTCCCATGAGGATCTAAAGCAGGTGGTGACATGGACATCACATCTGAAACCAGACTGTGCATAGGCTGTCTCTTATCCACATTTGGCTGTTGCTGTTGATTTTGTTGAACATGTTCTGCTGAATGGGCAGTAGTAGGACTCATCTGTGTTGAATGCCTACTTAGACCTTGTTCATAAGTATTTCCCCGCAAGATATCCTTTGCAGAAGTAGGACCTTGCACAGTCATATCTGTTGATTGAAGATTTGTGTCTTCAAATGGCTTTTGTTCCTTTTCTTGTTGGTGTTGTCGCTGTTGATGGAGTTGCTGCTGTACTTTCTGTTGTTGCTGCTTCTGCAAATACTGTTGACCATGTTGTTGTTGCTGCAACTTCTGTGGAATGGTTCTGTACTTATACCAAAGATCTACTTTCTCATACAGAGTCAACTTATTTATTTCAGCTCTAACTACTAGCTGCTGTTGTAATTGCTGCCCATGTTGTTGTCCAATATGTTGCTGTTCTTCTGTGTCTTGAAGTCTATATTGTTGTTGTGGCAGCTGCTGTTGCTTTTTTATCATATACCACTGTTCTGCTTTCTCATACAATGTCAATCGCCTTGTTTGGCCTGACATTTCCAATCCTAGTTTTCCAACTTTATGTTCTAATTATTTTTGTTGAATGTTTTTGCTTTCTTTGTTTGTGACACATTTGCTAACCCTTATGTGCAGCATATGAGCACTGACTTGCCCAAGTTCTTATGCACTATATCTGAAAAGAAAATGAACATGACATTAAAGGGAAGAAACTCCGGGTGAAAAAAGGTTTACATAGGTGCTTGGCATTGGGCATTTCAGTTTTCAGATGGAATAAATCCATTGTCCAAGATCCTGGGACAAATTAAAATTTGTGGTGGCCAATCAAATTGCTTGTATTTTATACAGAATATGAAGGAAACTTTCGATATTTACCCTATTTCTGATCATTTTGATTACAAATATATAAGTATATAATATTTTTTAGGATATTTTCCTATATAATACATGTGCATTTTATTTGTGTCAAACACCTCTTCCTGCAATGAAACATTTCAGATGCTCAAAGTATTATCAAAATCATTCAATGTTCCGCATCAATTGGAGGTATTACAGCTCAGATCAGAAGGCAATAAATTGAATAAAGATTCATTAAACAAGTGGGGACAGTTATGGAAAATAAATGTCTCAGAAACATGAAAATACGGCATTCTTTTCTATTTTTTGTAAAGAGTTATTTATTTGAAAGTTTACTTGCTGAATAATAATCAACAACTTTTAACTACCTGAATTAACTAGATATAGAAACACTTTTCTCCTGCCAAGCTGATATACTTAACATGTTTTTCAAGGTGCAGAAACCTTCAAGTAAGGTTGGAAATCTGAAGATTCAAACTACCTTTCAACCAAATGACATTTTTAACCTTTGGCATTCAGGGAGTTCATAATTCTTAACCTCAAACACAGGATGATTTTTCTCATGAGTTCTGGGCAGTTTCCTGTCTCTCACTGAAATCTATTACATATGAAAAATTATTAGTGAAAAATTTACTTTCTTCCAACCTTTTCAATTTCTGGTTCCAATTTAGAGTCATTAGAGTAATTACTGCTTTTGTTCACATAATGAACTTGCTTTAGCCATACCTGCCATATTCCCAGACAGTG
Source organism: Unio pictorum (assembly GCA_030141615.1). NCBI lineage: Eukaryota > Metazoa > Mollusca > Bivalvia > Unionida > Unionidae > Unio > Unio pictorum. The sequence continues at coordinate 8,325,029 of JARLTB010000224.1, forward strand.
TTGGGGATTTATGAAATTCAAATGTGTGTTTTGAGGTTCCAAGAGGGGTCAGTGTGCATGACCAAAAATGCAAGGTTGTCGTATTGAGAACAAGCTAAAATAAAGTCATATATACCAACAGAAAATGATTGATAATTCAGACCTGAATAGAAACAAATAACTTGTTTGGTCAAAGTACAACTACAATGATATTAAATACAATCATGCATCAAGTTTCCATCTTTAAAACCATATGGCACTATATATGCTTCATTTTATACTGCTTTCAGTAGTTCAGTAAGGGGTCTGAAGGTAATGCAAGTGTCAGTTAAGTGTTCATCCCTGTACTCACATGAGACTAGATAGTACATTTGAAGTTATTTAGTGTATGTATGAACTGGATTTTGAACATACCTTTAACAATTTTATCACTATGATGTATGCAGTGTAGCAGTTTATAGTGATGTCAAGAACTGGTCATCATGCCATGCACATGTGGCATGATGTCCCACCAAAATGTTCTTATTGATCTATTTTGCCACTGAAATTTACTTTCTAATCAAAATCATGATCAAAGACTCTTTAATCCTAATCTTCTGATTCCCACAACATTAATTCTAATCTTCTGATATCAAAGAAAATGTTCTGAGTTCACAGTATGCAATTTCAACCGTTTATTTGTAAGTAGTTGCATCAACATAAAGTTATAAATATAAATTGGCAATGCACACCTCAGTACAGGTGGTACTCTGATTATGAAGAAATGGCTAAAAATTTGGTAGTAAGGATCTTAAATTTCCTTCATTTAAGAACCCTGAAATAAAAAAATAATTAAAAACAAATTAAAAGAATTAAAAAAAAAATTATATACCTTTAATCCACAGACTTTCATGCAGTATGCACTAAGATGGAGTCTGTATGCCCTGAAAAAGAAATATCAATGACACTTGTAAATAAATCCATTTAGTGGCAAGATCAATTGGATTTTATAGAAAACTTTGTTTGCATTTTGGTCAGTTCCGAACACAGGTGCTCGACGCAAGCTTGATTTGAAATTAAAAAAACAATAATCTAAAGAAAAAAAATCATGCAGAGTGATAAAAATACCTTAGATTACCCCCATGACCCATTTTGACATAAGACCCTCTATCTCGACCCATTGTGACGTATGACCCTCTCTATCTCTTTTTATATAGTATGGGGGTAATCTAAGGTATTTTTATCACTCTGCATGATTTTTTTCCTTTATTGTTTTTTTTAATTTAAAATCAAGCTCGCGTCGAGCACATGTGGTTCCAAATAGCCTTGACAGTAGTTTCTAGAAGATGTAGGGAGGCCTGCAGCTTTTTATATTATGAAAATAAAAAATCTTTCTCAAGCATTATGATGACGAATTTATCATTTTATTTTGCTTTACATTAGTATTATTCAAACATAAACAAATAATAATTTGTGTGTGGCAACCGATATATACAGAGAGGGTATGTAAATACACGTGTATTTCAGTGTATTTTTTTTTTTTGTGTATTCCGGTGTTTCTAGTAACCGTTAATAATTATATATTAAAAATTGTCAACTGAAAGGAGCTGCAAATATCATAAATTCCGGTGTACGGACTGGTGTGGAGAAAATCGACTAATTCCAAAGTGAAAGCGGATGTCACGATATCTAGGGGTCCTATTAAAAATTTCCAACATGCGCAAAGACCGGGGAAAAGTATTGGCAACGACAAGCAATGAAATCACAAAGACGGCACAAAGGCATTTGGAACTGACAATAGTGGAAAATACTCAATGTTCATTCCAATTTTATCTAAATATAAACGTTTTTATTGTCGATATTTTGTTCTATTTTCTTTTTACTTTTTTTTTTCTTCAGTGTCTATTAGCAGCAGCAGAGAGGGTGAACATACTTCATAACAGAAGCATCCATTTGTCAATCTGTGAGTTAAAAAAAAAATACGCTCGATTTTGAAGGTAAACGCTTCGCTAGTCGAAAAAAGTTTGCAATTATACTTACCTTTTGGACACTTATTTGAGTCGCGCCCTCTCTGCTGCTGTGCATTAGATGATTTTTAAAGATATCAATAATATGATAGCGGAATCTTGTACAACTAGATTAGCTCTATAGGGACTAGAAGAAATTTAAAATTTTCTACCAGTCCATAATTCTGTGAGAAAAAAAATTACAAGAACGTCATCAATCTAAAGTTGAATTTCCAGAAGGTTCATAACAAGTATTTAGACCTGTCACAAAAGTTACTGAAAGCTGAAGGAGCTACTGAAGGTCTTCTTGCATTAGTAAAACAAACTGCTGAACGTACTGAAAAAAATAGCAAAATAACTAGAAAAACAAAAATGATTTTTTTTAATATAAAAAAAACTTACCAACCTGTACAGCTGCCGCATAATTAAAACTGCAAGCGGCCGCTGCTGACCCTACTGGTAAAGAAATATGCGAAGAAATAGAACCGGAAGAAACAGAACCTGATAAAGTTACATTATGTGAAAAAATTTACCAATGAGGCTATTAATGCGATTAAAAGTACAACAATCCGACTGATCTAGCTGGTTTTTGCGTTTGCAGGTTTTAGTCAAAGATAAAGGTACTTAAAACCCCGAACATAATAGACCTTTAAGCAGAAATGCCTGGTATAGGTGGATATATCGCATACAATAGGACAAGAATCTAGTTTTCAAATAAAGATCCACTATTTATTATGTGCATAAATAAAATACACGAATATGAAAGTGCTCAGCAACAATCCAGCTCACAATATCAACTTCCTCCGCCGTAGCAGCAAATAGAACAACAAAAAATTCCTCCACGAAAAAAAAATCACAACCTAAAAAAGAAAAGTAAAAAATTAACGATGCACCTGACACAGGTGCTACTGATAGTGGATTTACTACCCTGCTTACATCAAGAGGAAGTGGTCTTGTTACTTGCCCTAATAAGGTTCATTCCGACATAGCACGATCAGAAAATCTCATAGGAGGAAAACGTGACTGTAACAGAATTGGATGGTGGATTAAATGAACAACACAAATACTGTGTGAATGATAATGTAAATTTATGAAATAAATTATTAATGAAAAATAATGATGTATCAACACAATAACTCATGCGTTCAACCCACAATTACACTCACAACCATTCACAATACATGAATAAATTAAATATTAATACAAAATAAAACACAGATACAAAGGAATCTCTTGGACTATACACAGATCCAAGGAACCTTTACAAAAGTTATATTAACGCAAGTATAAATTGCGATAAATAAATACAAACATCAAACTATACTATCGCACGTATGGATTGCGACAACTAGCACGAACATATACATGTATTTAATCAAGTTGCTAACTTTTATTGAGATTCATGTAATCCCTTGAAATACTACTGTGATTTGAAGCTACTGTGATTTGAAGTAACTATGTAAATATAACAATGTATTCAATTGTACTACAATTGCAACACACACACACGTGTCTCGACCCTGTATAACCGTACGATTCACCAACTATTGAATCGCCGCCCAGTTTCCCCGAATACCTAGGGTCGACCAATACTTTTATCGGCCGTTTGCCCTTCACGGATCCACCACAGTTATACGTACAGACAGCATACAGCATCTACTAGAACCATCGGTCCCAAATACCTAGATGCCAACCCAGATGTTTACACCTCTAGACAGCTCCGACACTCAAGACTTCTAGATTTCCGGATATTTACACATCACGACAGATGTAGACGGACAGACAATCCGACAGACAGACAGATACCTCAATTTGATCTCACAATCAAATGGCTCAATTAATCACATTCAGCTACAATTCAGAGACGTTCAGAGACGTTCAGCTACAATCAGATACGTTCAGAGACGTTCAGCTACAATCAGCAACAATTTCAACTACGTTCAGCTACAAATCAGAGATGTTCCGCAACAAATCAGCTACGATATCAACTACAATAAAGAGACCAAACTAATAAAAAAAAAAATTCTAAAACAATCTACAACTTAGATTACACTATTACATTTAAAGTCTAATAGTGACTAGTAATTCCAAATATTCCACGTTTAAATCTGCGTTGTAATAAAGGCATCATTACATGAAATGATAAACGGAATAAAATTCACAATAAAACGAAATATAAATTTAACACTCACCCCTTTGGCTGGAGATAGAATGACGAGTTATCTTTCCTGTGATAAGATACTTTTGGTCCCGTCATATTTATCAGAAATATTCTGCCTTATATATCCTCAAATAGGTGAGCAGAATTCAAGGCAAAATTACCGTGCACCCCATGATTCTTGGTGTTCCTGACTTCAAGTGATACGAAGTCAGGCACATGCAAATCGTTACACGCCGCTTACCTTGGAGAAAACCACTTATTCACCCCAGGTAACGCATGTACGACGAAACAAACAAAAAAAGGGTGAGATTAGTTTGTAATTCAAAAAAAAAAAAAAAATTCAATTTTCGCCTAATTCTGTGACAAACAACTCACCGGAAATAACTAATGAAGCAGCGGATATTTGTCGACGATTATTTCAAGGTGATATCATGGATATTAGCATTTACCGGGAACTTATCGATCGAGTTGATGATAGCTATTATAGTGTAGTTGCCTGATTAGATAAATGGATAACACATGAGATGATTATACATGAACGACACCGTGGACCTGTAATGGTATGATTAACCAATTCAAGATTACCAGTCTATAAAGCAGCTTACGGTGATGGTCTTGGTAATGTTATTCAATGGTTATTTGCAAGAATGACTCCCAAAATAGCTCCATTCGCAAAACAATTATCAATGAAAGCTATTAGAGCTATTAGCGAAAAAAGCTACTGGTGCTATTGTTAATATTGCCAGAAAGGCGTTTTAGGCAGCCAAGGATAGACTAGCACGATTAATACGACAAAAACCACCGTCAGTAAATTTACCATCAACTGAAATTATGCCCGTGAGTGTCAGTAAAATAATAAACCAAGCCGTGGATCAAAAACTAGCAGCCTTGATGAATTAAGAATCATAACAAAGTATAAATAATAGCTTTCCCAGAAGTAGACTTCGTAGGCGATGTTGATTTAGATCGAGAAACATATAATAAAATGTTTAAATGTGTATCGGAATCAGCATTCGACATAGACTCACCGGTTTTTCAAAGATGAATCTATAAACGATAAACAATCGCAAGACAGCCAAATCAACGAGGCAGAATTGAACTACAAGTTCAAGATACAATCAAATATTTTCTACCCGCTAAAGCATTTATCGAAGCAGAAGGTGAAATTATAAAAACAGATAATACAGAATATGGGAGTGCTTCAAAGTCAGTTTTGTCAACAACGGAATTACAACGCTGCTTGATAGCGCTACATATATGATTAATAGAAGAAATATTGAATCGATTCTAACGATTCTACAAGATCAGATGGTCCATCAATAATGATTGCTAAAGATACTTCTAATAATCCTGATGGCAGTCAATATATTATGAAACTAACAAAAGACTGTGCTGCTCCTGCTGCTGATGTTTAATGTAGAAGATGTGATTATTAACGTTACTTTGGAGTACAATTTTTGATTAAAAACGCGTATATTTATGTTGTCAGTTAACGAAGAAATTTTTCATGTGCGTTTCCACTATCTCACATATTCGATTTTTGTAGAAATGTTTGAAAGGTTATTTTCGGAGCCAAGCATACAGTTATACTCGTACGAAAAAGGTGGCGATAATGATGCTATATGGCAACATGCTGGCGACGCTGGTAAAGTAGTCTTATCAAAGCTCTCACTGTGGATGCCAGTAATGACTGACAATATCGATCAATGAAGAATAAATTATTATCGTTTATGGATACAGGTGGTAAATTATTACTATCATGGTTAACAACAACCACAGATAATATTCAGAGTAATATTAACGGTATATTTACATGGCATCGCAACAAGGTTTTTCTGCCCCACATGTATTTTATGCTCTACAAGATTATACACGATTAAATTCGCAAACACGCAGCCATATGGTATTTAATCAACTTGTTTTTTCTGAGGTTTCGCTAAGAATAAACGGCCCACAAGAATCGTCTGAAGATATTTTCACTTAATTTTGGGGGAAAAAAACATGTAGCATGTGTATATATATCATCGTTTGATGACATATGGGACGTGATCGTAATATAGATACAGATCTGCAAAGATCGCAGCTAGATTATACAACATATTATCCGATTTATTACTTTTCGTGGGGACATCTTGATTTAACACGACAACCTGTCGTTGATATACACTTCGAGCTCGAGTAACTCTTCCGGTTGCTCCAGACCCCCTTATCCCTAATTACAGGTATTGGGGGTGTGCCTCCGGGGCAACTTCAGACCTAAAACAGGCCTAATTGATGATTGATAAATATGAACGGCATAATCTTACAGAACATATTATTAAAATAATCTTTCAGATTTACAAATTTAAGACAGAAAAAAGTAATTCAGTATAAATATATAATTTACTAATCAATCTCACCAGTGACGTTGTTACTACAAATCACTGTCATTTTCATAAGCGAAAGTGTTTTCATTTTCATGATCCGATATATTTTTTTTTCAATTGTCTCACTCGTGTGTTTATTATCTTTTTTGTTACGTATGCGTCAGATAATTTTGATCTAATTCTATCATTTGCGATGGAAAGAGGTACAAATTTGTCTTGTTCTACATGTCTCGAGGGGCCCCGAGTGACCGAATGGTCTAAATAGCTTTCCGTTACGGATAACTGCCGTCTCACCTCTATCTGCGTGGGTTCGAGTCTAAGATTCGGCGTATGTAGTTACGTAAGAAAGCTTTCCAGTAGCTTCTCGTGGGTCGGTGGTTCTTTCCGGGGGTTTTCCCGGGTTCTTCCTCCGCCATGTATAGCCTATCGTGTGCTGAAAAGTGGCGTTAAACCCTAAAACAACAACAACAACATCTCTTGCTGTTGATTAAGATTTTGACATAATTTCGTGTATATTTTTCATTAATCTATATTCAGATGATAGTGCTTATCCACCCAAAATTTTACGAATTTGTAATGATTCAAAAACAGAAAATAATCTTTGCAGGATCAAGTAGAATATTTATACCATCCTTTTTTATTTCTTTTATGGCAGAAATAACATAATTAATATTTTCAAATTCAATTTTTTATACCACCGTAATGTTCACCGGGTTAATATGAATACTTCACAGTACCATTACTTAATACTGGTTGTTTCGAAAATTCACATAGTTTTATTGGTATATATTTTTTTGTAATTCCACTAATAGTTTTCATGCTGGTTGTTCGAGTAATTTCATTATTTAATGCAGCTGTCACATTGGTAATCTTGCAACCCATTCGCGAGATCTCGTATCCTGGATTATTTCCTTCGCATAATAATATTCAAATAACCTATTGTAATAAATTTGGAGTTGCTATCCCGAGATAGTTAGCCAGTTAGTAGGAGCAAACATCACAGAGAGGAGTGTTAGTGAATTTGAACCATGCTTGGGTCGTTAGTAGTGAATTTGGGTACAAGCCGAATGACTGTCCCTGGCATGGAGTAACATAGTCCATATTAAAATTCCGCGGTGTATAAAAGTGATGTGATTGAAATGGCAGTATTTATGGGGGGAATATAATGGAATCAATAAGTTGGAACTTGGTAGGTACCGTTTATGTGTCCATAGTGGAAAACGGGCGTATGTATATGAGCGTGATACGCCGGAAATTCTGTGGATTGACTGGCCTAGGGTCGCGCAGTTAAATATTTCCCAGTTAGTAAGGGAATACTAGTGGAATTTCTATGGCATGACGGGCTTGCGGTACGGGAATAGGATGATAATGAAGAAAAACCATGCTAAAGTGCGGTTAATGGACTCTTGGGCAAGTTGTCTCCTCTGGGTCGCCCATTGATTACAGCAAAGATTAATAATTATAGCAGACACGTCTTTCTTTCCATTTTACAACTCAAGTTGTATGGAAGTCTTTGGAAATTTGGGGAAAACATACGACTTCTAGCGTGACTCGCGCCAGGGTTTTGACACCGCTCGGTCAAGTGAATACCCCTGTGCGTGTAACACTATCAACAAGTGTTCGATTAAATCGTTCAACGATAGCCTGTCTGATCGCGATGAATTGCAGTATGTCTTCGGCTGATTTGGACATTATGTTTTTTTTATCAGAGATGATACTAGCAGCAGGGAAGCTGAACACACTATTTCTACAAAACCTTCATTTGTTAAATAAAGGCTTTTTTATGTGAAAAATTCGAAATCCAATCGCGTAAATGGTGTCATCGTGCGCTAATTCGCTGCTATTAATTAACCATATATGTCATCTAGTCCGATTCGATATCGTGTTCTAGGATCGTGTAAATTTATCGTTATAAATCCATGGGGGGCGGCTAGAGCATGATTCAAGAAATTACTAAAATTGTTCAGGTCCGTATCACCGCGACACCAGGTTTGATGAACATGTCACAGTGTATAAGTGTCAACTCCGTTAAACACCGCGAAGGATATTACAATTGTTTCTAATCACTTTTGGGATTTGTGTATAATCCTGAGTAACATATATCACGTCAGTATTTTTATATCTACCGATGGAAAATATCGTCGCAGGATTTTTTTGATAATCCAGCATTACATCATCGTATACCAGATTGTTGATACTCTTGTCAATATCATCAACACTGGGAGCTTCTTCGATGTCGGTGATAATTCTATAATATCCTCACCGTTATTGATTTTGCGCTCTCGTTAAAATCCTTTAATACCTCATAACCTTCCTGGTCGTCTACGGTCGGTGCTATCAAACATAGTTTATCTCATTTCATCCACTTCATCATTAAATTAAGTAACAGCTGTGTTTTACCGCTTCCGGATGGTCCAATGGCAATCATTTGAATTGAATTAGGTAATATTGGATGATGTTTAACGCGTTGTTTCTTTTTGTTTGTTGTTTTCTCGATGAAAAATCAGTAATTTCCATTAGATATAAGATACATATATTATGGATTTATATTGTGTGAAATGTAGGTCGCGTACACCGACGAATGGTCCAACTCCTATTACAACTAAAAATAACAGAGATGCGATTACCGGCAAATGTGCACAATGTGGGTATTTTAAATAACAATACTAATACTGGATCGGTTTTACTGATTTCATTGATATAATCAAATATATGTCCTTGATAATATTGTATTGTTCGATGAGTTCAATTGGAACTCCTCTTGATTTATAATTTGATCCATATAATATTTCTCCGGTGATAGTTTTTACAGTTATCGGACATTTTAATTTCTTCTCTAACTCGATAATATCGTTTATTGAAGCTCCTGTGTTTTTAACTGATTCGGCCCATTTATCTATCTTAGATTTTCTTAAATCAGTTAAACCGTTTCCTCGATTTGCATTCTTTAAATGTTCGGTGACTCTTTCAGCTGCAGCATCGATGAAACTCTCATTGGGAAAAGTTTATTAATATCTGGTTGATTTATTAAAAAAATTACATATGTTGTTACTGTTACCGGATATGCTTGATTGTAATATGCGCTGTCAATCCCTGTTAGCACACCTGGTTTGGTTGTATTGTTGATGATTGCTGGTTTTTTATTTATTGTCATTACACGTTCACGTTTGCCATATACTCTCCATCCTTTTTTTGGAAACTCAGGATCTGTTTAGAAGGATAGACCTAAAATAAATACTGAAGATTGCCAATTTAATGTAACCACGTGTGCTTTTTGCATGCCAACTTTGTCATGCTAATGCCCTAAGTAAGTAAAGATGATTTAATTAATAATGGATGAATATTTTCATTTGCGAAGGCGATTGACTCTTTCTGTTTCACATACATTCAATATCGTTAATACATATGTTTGCGTAATTTATTTTTGTTGTTTATATTGTATGCTTTAAAAATACATTTGCTATATTCTGTAGTTTGTAGGCAGCAGTATTGCGTTAAGGTCGTCATGAAAGTCAAGTCAAAATTAGAAAAGAATTATGAGGTTATTTATAAACAACAAAATAAAACAAATTGTTATGGTGGGCTAGAAAGAAAAGAAAGAAATGCCATTTCAGAATTATAAATTTGTTAATAATAACAAGAACTATTGCTAATAAAATTCATATAAAATACTACAAAACTTTTGCACATAAGGGCTGTCATATAAATTTAACAGGAAAATATATTAAACAATTCTACAATAACTGCTTCTTGTTCTTGTTGTTCTTGTTCTTGTTCTTGTTATTCGTCTTCTTGAAAACGGACATTTTTCAACCCGGGCATTTTCCGTATCGGTCCTTCCTTAACAATTATCTTTGGACTTCCGGTTCTTGTTAGCTGTTTTTTTGAGTAGGGTTATGTAGCTCACATCCGCGATAGGAACCAAAATATCTCTGCTCAGAACCACTCAACATCTGCGCTGGGAACCAATAGCCATACATAAAACGCGCATCGAAGCAATATTGAGTCCGGTACTTATGACATTTTTTCTGATTATTATTATTATTATTATTATTATTATTATTATTATTATTATTGTTGTTGTTGTTGTTCATTACCACATTAAAGATATAATCATTGCACAACTATTGATATAGCATAACTATTGGCAGCTTGTTATTGATGTTGGCCCCTTAATCATATTTAAAGTTATCATATTTAACATTTAAGAAAATACCCGTTACTTCTTTACTGGTTTTCCTAATGAAATTGAAATTCTTCAGATAAACTTACATCGGCTCAACTGCAATTAGGTCACATTCTGGGAAGCACTGGCAGAAAATCTACTAATTACCTGAATGAGAAGTGAATATATATTTTAATTTATACTGACGGCAACCTTGTAAGTTGTAGATTTATGTTTTCATTTTGCATTATTTAAATTAACAATATATTCCATCTTCTTGCTTTTCACAATATAGCAGAATATCTTCATCATCAACAACAATAACAACACACAATATGGCAGTAATTTATTACTTCATGTTGTTTTCTTCATGTATATTTTATTTTATCGGTTATTCTCCATATAAATCCTTCATAAGACAGGTGGCTAGGTTGGCATATATATATATATATATATATATATATATATATATATATATATATATATATATATATATATATATATATATATATATATAAGATAATTTATGTCTCATATGATCCAATATTGTAATGCTTTCGTTTCCTAATTTTGATATCTATATGCGTTCTGCAGTTTAACAAAATTAGTTTTTAGTAAAGTGCTTAAAATTATATCTCTGAGAAAAGTGATATTTAGCAAAATCAGCAAATTACATGAAGGTTTTAATTGATCCATTTTGCCATTGTAACATCCGTGCCTAGAACCAAGATTTCCTGTTGAAAGATAATTATATAAAAAAAATAGACTTACGATACTTAAACATAGTTCAGTACAGATGACAAAATTAATCAGATCTGTATTACTGCATATAAATTCACGTTCTCATCACAATCATGCACCGATAACATGTAGAATACGGACATTTGCTTCATCGATGATAACATCCTCGCTGGGAACCAAACCAACTTCATACATAAAATACCATACTCTAGGTAACATCTTTAATAGTATATTTGAAATTTCGTGTGCTGCGTAAATCACCATATATTATACTGTTCCTGATTTTCATGTTATTTTATTTACATCATAGATTAATGCACTTGAGCAATACAGCACCGTATCAATGTTTGCATCCGTGCTCAGAAGCAATGCTAATATTTCTCTTTGTGAAAGCCTGGGTCATATATATTTCGTTTCATACATATCTGCACACGTAATATTATCTCCAGTTTTATCATGTCACATTTTTTTCATCTTTAGATATTGCAATTTATCGACTTTATTCTTAATACCATGCTCACAAGACCTGTTTCCTAATTAAGGTACCTAAACTCATTTCGTTCAAGCGATGTATCTGCGATCAGAACCACGACCTTTTTATCTCTGCCTGTCACAACACAAGTTGATGCTAGGATAAAAATCAGTATAACTATTGTTTACAATAACCACCTGACACTAACCACCAGTTAGCGAATGAATTATTCCCTTTATTATAAACACAAATCATATCATGAGGATATATAGGCAATAATCGAACAAAGTCTGTTCATTACTGCAAGCTGATCTATAACATCCGTGCCTAGAATCATCAAGTCCTGGTGAAAGAAAGTTATAAAAAGTAGAGTTCCAATACCCACACATCTTTCAGAACACATGACAATAAGAATCAAATCTTTATTACCGCATATCAATTTCACGTTCTCATCACAATCATACGCCGATAATATGTAGAATACGGATATTTACTTCATCGATGATAACATCCCCGCTGGGAACCAAACCAACTTCATACATAAAATACCATGCTCTAGGTAAAATCTTTAATAGCAAATTTGAAATTTCGTGTGCTGCGTAAATCGACATATTTCATACTGTTCCTGATTTTCATATTATTTTACTTACATCATTGATTCACGCACTTGAGCAATACAGTACCATATCAATGTTTGCATCCGTGCTCAGAACTAATGCTAATATTTCTCTTTGTTAAAGTCTGGGTTATAAATATTTCCTTTCTTACACATCTGCACACGTCACGTTATCTCCATGTATATTTTTTTCATAATTAGATATTCCAGTTTATCAGCTTTATTCTAAACACATTGTTCACAAGAAATTTGTACCTATTTACCTAAACTCGCTTCTTTCAAACGATGCATCTGCGCTCAGAACCATGACTTTCTTATCTCTGCCTGTCACAACACAGGTTGATGCCAAAAAAAATCAGTATAACTATTGTTTACAATAACCATCTGATACTAACCACCAGAAAACGAATGACTTAATCCTTCTCTTATAGACACAACTCGTATCATGAGGATGTATAGCAAACAATCGAACAAAGTATGTTTATTACTGCAAGCTGACTTATAACATCCGTGCCTAGAACCAACAATTCTTCGTGAAAGAAAGTTTATAAAAGTAGAGTTCCAATAATGGCACATCTTTCAGAACATATGACAATAAGAATCAAATCTTTATTACCGCATATCAATTTCACGTTCTCATCACAATCATACGCCGATAACATGTAGAATACGGATATTTACTTCATCGATGATAACATCCCCGCTGGGAACCAAACCAACTTCATACATAAAATACCATGCTCTAGGTAAAATCTTTAATAGCAAATTTGAAATTTCGTGTGCTGCGTAAATCGACATATTTCATACTGTTCCTGATTTTCATATTATTTTACTTACATCATTGATTCACGCACTTGAGCAATACAGTACCGTATCAATGTTTGCATCCGTGCTCAGAACCAATGCTAATATTTCTCTTTGTTAAAGTCTGGGTCATAAATATTTCCTTTCTTACACAATTGCACACGTCACGTTATCTCCATGTATATTTTTTTCATAATTAGATATTCCAGTTTATTAGCTTTATTCTAAACACATTGTTCACAAGAAATTTGTACCTATTTACCTAAACTCGCTTCTTTCAAACGATGCATCTGCGCTCAGAACCATGACTTTCTTATCTCTGCCTGTCACAACACAGGTTGATGCCAAAATAAAAATCAGTATAACTATTGTTTACAATAACCATCTGATACTAACCACCAGAAAACGAATGACTTAATCCTTCTCTTATAGACACAACTCGTATCATGAGGATGTATATAGCAAACAATCGAACAAAGTCTGTTTATTAATGCATGCTGACTTATAGCATCCGTGCCTAGAACCAGCAATTCTTGGTGAAAGAAAGTTTATAAAAAGTAGAGTTCCAATAATCGCACATCTTTCAGAACATATGACAATAAGAATCAAATCTTTATTACCGCATATCAATTCACGTTCTCATCACAATCTTACGCCGATCACATGTAGAATACGGACATTTACTTCCTCGATGGTAACATCCCCTCTGGGTACCAAACCAGCTTCATACATAAAATACCATGCTCAAGGTAACATCTTAATAGCATATTTGGGGTGTTACGAAACACCCATATCCACCCTAATCCACTAAAATCAACCCCAAATCCACCCAAATCCACTAAAATCAACCCCAAATCCACTAACATCAACCCCAAATCCACCCAAATCCCTAAAATCAACCCCAAATCTACCCAAAGTCACCCCAAATCCACCCATATAACACTAAAATCCACTAAAATCCGAACAAGAATCTTTGCCAATATGGTTTGAAACTGACAATTGTTATAAATAGGGTTCCAAATTCCGACATCTGTAATCAAATTCTGTATCATCTTAGGCAAATATTATTTGAATTTTTTTCAAAAAATGATTTGGATTATTCGTTTAGGGGCCAGTACACATGCCCCATTTTCTTGATGATGTCGTCGGACATAGTCATTAATATGTTCGGTACATAACAAAAATTTTGCCTGTGGTAATTTGACTTTGAGGGCGTTCGTCATGCTCTTTTTAGTTAATACTAGTTGAAAGTAGTTCTAAACCGGTTAGAACCGGTTTACTCCTAGTAACATCTGATGAAAGAAGGACTTTTTACTTAGTTTAGTTAGTAAAAACCGGCTTAAACCGGTTCCAACTGGTTCTAACCGGTTTTCACTAGTTGATATTAATTGAAAGTAGTTCTAAACCGGTTATAACCGGTTTACTCCAAGTACATTTGATGAAAAAAGAGACTTTTTACTTATTTTCGGTTTTAAACCGATGAAGATAAAATGAATGAAAACAGAAAAAGAGAAAGATGAGGATAAACATTATTTAAATATTAAAAAAACATATCGCCACTATTATGATGTCATGGTAGAGATGACGATATGGTCAGATTGAAAGTAGTTTTTTATCACTTGTTTGGACAAGGGTGAACTGCGTGTAACAAATGAAAAAGTTCTGTCTGCACCTGACTAAAAGATAGCAAGAAATCTCTTATAGATGGGAATAAAAGTATTCAACATTTCTTCTAGAATTTCCAGTACTGCACTTGAGAAAATCCAAAATCATAAATATAATATCAGCTTATGAAATAACAGGTCTCATTCATATACTAAGATATATGAGACATGATGATACTGGAAAATACTGCAGTAAATTAGTAACTATCGAGAACATCGAGATAGCCACGCGAAATGTTTGGCGATTGTCAGGAGCTTTGCATATCTCGGTTATCGTCACGTTCATCAACTCGCTACCAACTAAACATGCAGATGACATAAAAACAATTTGTGTGATCAGCAGTTATCCGTCAGCCAGCTTGAACTGAGATGGGGCCAAATGTTGAAAAAATTCATTAAGCAAATATCCACCGAGAATAAAACTTTTCCCTCATATTGATATAATGAGGAATTGTGATGAAAGTGTAGCCATCGTCGTTGCTGAACGATTAGTAGGAAAAGATACAACTTACTTCTGGCCGGTGTGTAATCTTCACTCCCGTTTGCATTCTGAGATGGAGCTTCCAGTTCTGCTGCATTTTACACACGGCTCGATCAATCTCTTGGCAACCGTTGATCTACGTGAGACGATATGTGGCTCCAAAGCTACATGTTCCTTCTTTCTGGCTCTTTTTTGGGGCATGCTTTCTATTTCTGTCATCCTCAGCTTTGCTAACTTCCTGCTTGACAGCTAGGCGCCAGATAAGACGGTCAATAACAAAGCTCTCCCATTTGTTGATATTAATGTTGGCCGTCTTTATGTCCCTCTTGCAAACGTCTTTGTAACGCAGGCGTTGGCGTCCAGTTGGTCGTGTACCTTCTGCTAGTTCCCCATATAATATCTCCTTAGGGATGCGGCCCGGGTACATTCTCTTGACATGGCCGAGCCAGCGAAGGCGCCTCTCACTGAGAATGGCGAACATGCTGTTGATGTTGGCGCGTTCTAGAACCTCTGTGTTCGGTACTTTGTCCTGCCACTTGATGTGCATAATGCGCCGCAGACATCTCAGGTGGAAGCTGTTGAATTTTCTCTCGTGACTTGCTTAGATGGTCCATGTTTCGCTGCTGTAGAGGACTGAGCTGAGCACGCAGGCGTGGTAGACACGCAGTTTGGTCTTCTCGGTGAGGTTGGAGTTGTTCCATATCACTGCAGTTGCCTTGGCAATCTTACCATTCACCTTATAATCAATTGAGAGTGAGCTGGAGATGTTGGACCCGAGGTATGTGAAGTCCTCGACAACTTCCAAGTTGTATCTATCGATGGTGACAGAGGGAGGGGAGTCTGCATCTTGCGCCATGACGGGTAGGGTTTCCTCTGTACCGGCCGGTCATCCACCAGCTTTAACCCGAACTCGACAAGCGAAGTTCTTCCGGGTATTTACGTAAGCACATCAGAATACCCGGACAGCAACGTCTCAATCTCTTCCCGATGTGCCGCAGTCAGCATGAGGTCACAGTTCACGTCCGAGGGTGTCTCAGCCCTCGTTAACGGACAGCTAGGGACAGTGTTGGCGTCTTCCGTATCGACTTCGGCGTCCTCGGTGACTATCGTGGCGATGACAAAATCGCTGACGGTCTCTCTTTCCCGGTATCTCTTAAGCAGATTGGCATGGTACAATTTCTCCTTCGTTGGCAGCCGTATCCGATATCTTTGACCTCCGACCTTCTCGGTGACAACGTATGAACCTCTCCAGGAAACTTGCAATTTGTTGTGTTCTTGGGGCAACAGCAACAACACCTTGTTCCCTATTTCATACTGGATTGGTTTTGCGTGCTTGTTGTAATTCTTCGCCTGACACGCCTTCGCTCGCTTGAGGTTCTCCTGTGCGAGGGAACAAACTTCCTCCAGTTTGTTACGCAAGCCCGCGAGGTAATGGTAGGTAGTGCGTACCTCCTCTACAGCGTGGTTGTCTGTCCATAGCTGTCTTAATACGGCGATTGGGCCAAGTACAGTCCTCCTGTACAAGGGAGAGAACCCTAAACTCGCTTGTGGTACTTCCCGGTATGCGAAAAGCATAGCAGGCATATACCGATCCAAATCCTTGGGGCGGCCTTCGCACAGCTTTTTGAGGGTGTTCTTTAGGGTCCCGTTGAACCGTTCGACCAGTCCGTTACATTGGGGGTGATACGGTGTAGTCGTGAGGTGCTTAATTGACATTAGTCGGTTCACCTCCGACATCACACGACTCATGAATTGCGTTCCTTGATCGGTCAGGATCTCGTCGAGTACTCCGACTCTTGACCAATTCCGATTAAATCCATTTGCGACGCGTCGAAAGGGTTCATCGATCAGGGGTGTACTCCCCAAGGGAACGGG
This sequence comes from Unio pictorum, assembly GCA_030141615.1. Classification (NCBI taxonomy): domain Eukaryota; kingdom Metazoa; phylum Mollusca; class Bivalvia; order Unionida; family Unionidae; genus Unio; species Unio pictorum. The sequence goes on from JARLTB010000224.1 coordinate 8,342,338, forward strand.
TCGATGATCCGTTTCCGGTGCCATTCTTTGACACTTGTCACAGGAGAGACAGAATCGCTTGACATCACCCTGGACCCCTACCTGTAGATCCCCCTCCGGCTCTCCCGTCGCCCTGACGGTTACGGACAGCCGGCTCCACCTCAAGCACCCGGCGCGACTCAGTGGGTCGGGGTCGGTCCGCAGCCCCGGAACTTCCACTCTTCGAGTGCGCCTGTTCGTATCGCTCCGCAATGCTAGCGATCTCTTCGAGCGTACGGTGCACCCTCTCTGCTTGGAAAATTGTCAACTCGCGACGGTAAGTACTCAAGACATGTTCTTTGAGTATAACCTCCCGTAACCCGTTGTACTATCGTTCGACTTCGGCCATCTTCATCCACTTCTCAAATAACCCTCGAACAAGGTTGTGGAATTGAGAGTGGGTTTCCGTTGCCTTTCTCGTCGAGTCCCGAAAACGTTTAAGGTACGTTTCGGCGGTCAGCCGTTAATGGCAAAGAAGGGCCTTCTTGAGCGCATTATAATCGTCTGCATCGTCTGCAGCTAAGCCGTGGTAGACGTCACGAGCAGCACCTTGCAAAAGGGCTGAAACATTATCGCCCAATGTTGCTCAGGAACTTTATGAGCGTGAGCAAGTTTCTCAAACTGCACGAGAAAATCGTTGATAGACTCCTTCTTATCGTTGAACCGCGGCATGTTTATCTGGACCATTCGTGGTCGATGAAAGGTCGTCGGGTTCCTCCGGAACTCGTACTGGCGTCGTCCCCATCGATGTCACTAGCTGCTAGCTTTACCTTCTTCATTTCGAGCGTGTAAGTCTAGCTATCGCTAGTTCTCTCTCTCTCTCTCTCTCTCTCTCTCTCTCTCTCTCTCTCTCTCTCTCTCTCTCTCTCTCTCTCTCTCTCTCTCTCTCTCCGCTCCTTCGGCTGCCATCACTTTCTCTGCTGATTTTTGCTGATCTTCCGACCCCATGGCACGGTACTCCTTGATCATTTGCCTTTCTGTAGCCATGGTGTTATACTAATACGAAGTGATACCTTGTCTCGACCCTATTAACAATGGACAGATATTACAAGTTCCTAACCAAATACTTACCTGTCGACAACAACTAATTTCGTTCAGGTAAGATATTTGCTCGATATTTGCTTCACAATTACTGCAGGTAATTAAAGATCTACAAAGCATGCAGATATCAAACATAACAAACACAAGATGAGAAAATCATAAAATTGCAAAATACACAGGATGGAAAATAAGTCACAACTGTTTCACACTGTTCACTAATACTCCTAACAAATAAACTTTAGGTCTTTAAAATAATATTTATGTCTAATTCAAATATTCATATCACTAATTTCTCACAGTGCAACCATGTCAAAGACACAATTCAATTCAACAATGGCAAAATCTATTTGCATGGACGAATGTGCTAGTCGACTATAAAACTCTTACGACGTCTAGCAAGCAATATGATTCTTTACAAATATGAACTCATTCTTCAAAATATACAAACATAGTAATATCACAAAATAATTATTCCTACTATGATTCTTGTAATAATAATAAGTATATCTACGATCAACAATTAAATGCAGTCGCATTCAGCAAAGATCGAACAAGTAGCTCACTGACCTTTTGAAAGCTACACTTAGAATCCTATTCTAAGGTTTTTCGCGCCAATAACGTGTGGCTGACTGGAGTCTCTATCTTCTGGCAAAAGTGGCAATCTCTCCAAAGAACTATAGCGCACTAAAGTTTGCTTGCAGGTCTAAGGATATCATACTTAGCCCAAATCAGGGTCCCGTCCCTATCTCGATTCCGATTGGGTAGCGCTTGGGCCCTGTCCAATCGACTAATTCAACCTGGCTGTCAGTCTGCGTATCAAGAAGATGAGGCACGTCCACTCCTTCTGGCAACTTCTTTGATCTACATAAGCGCGTTCCACCCAAGGTGAGAATTGCACTTCTGACGGCTTTTGTCGGGCTTCCCATCCTAGCCAGGCAAACTTACGTAAGGGAAAGTGTTAGCATGCGGTCATGTTTAACAGTAAACAGTGGCTTGTCCGAATCACTTTGATTACACATGTTTCTAATCTAATTTTGGGTCGGGCAAAGCGCCACACACTACAGATCCTCATGATACGATTTATATTTAATATAAGGAATATTCCTTTCATTTACTGGTGGTTAGTAGCATTATGTTTATTGAAATTATAGTTTAACTCATGTTTGTTTTGGCATCGACTGATGATGCGAATGGCAGTAGCAAGTAGGTCGTGGTTCTGAGTCCAGATGCATCGCTTAAAAGAAGCGAATTTATGTAAAATATGTGGGAAACATGTCTTGGAAACAATGCTTTAAGAATAAAGCTGATCAACTGCAATATATAATGATGGAAAATATGTGAAATCATATAGATGGAGATAACGTGACGTGTGCAGATGTGTAAGAAAGGAAATATTTATGACCCAGACTTTAACAAAGAGAAATATTAGCATTGGTTCTGAGCACGGATGCAATCATTGATACGGTACTGTATTGCTCAAGTGCGTGAATCAATGATGTAAGTAAAATAACATGAAAATCAGGAACAGTATGAAATATGTCGATTTACGCAGCACACGAAATTTCAAATTTGCTATTAAAGATTTTACCTAGAGCATGGTATTTTATGTATGAAGTTGGTTTGGTTCCCAGCGGGGATGTAATCATCGATGAAGTAAATATCCGTGTTCTACATGTTATCGGCGTATGATTGTGATGAGAACGCGAATTGATATGCGGTAATAAAGATTTGATTCTTATTGTCATATGTTCTGAAAGATGTGCCATTATTGGAACTCTACTTTTTATAAACTTTCTTTCACCAAGAATTGCTGGTTCTAGGCACGGATGTTGTAAGTCAGCATGCATTAATAAACAGACTTTGTTCGATTGTTTGCTATATATATCCTCATGATACGAGTTGTGTCTATAAGAGAAGGATTAAGTCATTCGTTTTCTGGTGGTTAGTATCAGATGGTTATTGTAAACAATAGTTATACTGATTTTTATTTTGGCATCAACCTGTGTTGTGACAGGCAGAGATAAGAAAGTCATGGTTCTGAGCGCAGATGCATCGTTTGGAAGAAGCGAGTTTAGGTAAATAGGATCAAATTTCTTGTGAACAGTGTGTTAAGAATAAAGCTGATAAACTGGAATATCTAATTATGAAAAAAATATACATAGAGATAACGTGACATATGCAGATGTGTAAGAAAGGAAATATTTATGACCCAGACTTTAACAAAGAGAAATATTAGCATTGGTTCTGAGCACCGATGCAATCATTGATACGGTACTGTATTGCTCAAGTGCGTGAATCAATGATGTAAGTAAAATAACATGAAAATCAGGAACAGTATGAAATATGTCGATTTACGCAGCACACGAAATTTCAAATTTGCTATTAAAGATTTTACCTTGAGCATGGTATTTTATGTATGAAGTTGGTTTGGTTCCCAGCGGGGATGTAATCATCGATGAAGTAAATATCCGTATTCTACATGTTATCGGCGTATGATTGTGATGATAACGCGAATTGATATGCGGTAATAAAGATTTGATTCTTATTGTCATATGTTCTGAAAGATGTGCCATTATTGGAACTCTACTTTTTATAAACTTTCTTTCACCAAGAATTGTTGGTTCTAGGCACGGATGTTATCAATCAGCATGCATTAATAAACAGACTTTGTTCGATTGTTTGCTATATACATCCTCATGATACGAGTTGTGTCTATAAGAAAAGGATTAAGTCATTCGTTTTCTGGTGGTTAGTATCAGATGGTTATTGTAAACAATAGTTATACTGATTTTTATTTTGGAATCAACCTGTGTTGTAACAGGCAGAGATAAGAAAGTCATGGTTCTGAGCGCAGATGCATCGTTTGAAAGAAGCGAGTTTAGATAAATAGGAACAAACTTCTTGTGAACAATGTGTTTAGAATAAAGCTGATAAACTGGAATATCTAATTATGAAAAAAATATACATGGAGATAACGTGACGTGTGCAGATGTGTAAGAAAGGAAATATTTATGACCCAGACTTTAACAAAGAGAAATATTAGCATTGTTCTGAGCACGGATGCAAACATTGATATGGTACTGTATTGCTCAAGTGCGTGAATCAATGATGTAAGTAAAATAACATGAAAATCAGGAACAGTATGAAATATGTCGATTTACGCAGCACACGAAATTTCAAATATGATATTAAAGATTTTACCTAGAGCATGGTATTTTATGTATGAAGTTGGTTTGGTTCCCAGCGGGGATGTTATCATCGATGAAGTAAATATCCGTATTCTACATGTTATCGGCGTACGATTGTGATGAGAACGCGAATTGATATGCGGTAATAAAGATTTGATTCTTATTGTCATATGTTCTGAAAGATGTGCCATTATTGGAACTCTACTTTTTATAAACTTTCTTTCACCAAGAATTGTTGGTTCTAGGCACGGATGTTATAAGTCAGGATGCAGTAATAAACAGACTTTGTTCGATTGTTTGCTATATACATCCTCATGATACGAGTTGTGTCTATAAGAGAAGGATTAAGTCATTCGTTTTCTGGTGGTTAGTATCAGATGGTTATTGTAAACAATAGTTATACTGATTTTTATTTTGTAATCAACCTGTGTTGTGACAGGCAGAGATAAGAAAGTCATGGTTCTGAGCGCAGATGCATCGTTTGAAAGAAGCGAGTTTAGGTAAATAGGAACAAACTTCTTGTGAACAATGTGTTTAGAATAAAGCTGATAAACTGGAATATCTAATTATGAAAAAAAATATACATGGAGATAACGTGACGTGTGCAGATGTGTAAGAAAGGAAATATTTATGACCCAGACTTTAACAAAGAGAAATATTAGCATTGGTTCTGAGCACGGATGCAATCATTGATACGGTACTGTATTGCTCAAGTGCGTGAATCTATGATGTAAGTAAAATAACATGAAAATCAGGAACAGTATGAAATATGTCGATTTACGTAGCACACGAAATTTCAAATTTGCTATTAAAGATTTTATCTAGAGCATGGTATTTTATGTATGAAGTTGGTTTGGTTCGTTAATTTGAATAGGGCTACAAGGATCAGATATTTCTTCTGAGCTCTGTATGCGAGATTTGTCAATATTTTTAAATATTCTTAACTATATGCGTTAGTTTGAGGTGAGAATGGTACAAGGAAGCCTGCAATACGAAATATAATTAAGTCTATTGTACTAGGAGTTGTTTGTTGGTTGTCAGACTCAGTTTATCTATATTAATAGAGATTCCAAAATTTCCCTTAATTTCACCTCAGTTTTGTGCAGGCATAATACGCTCCATAAGGTGCGATTACTGGTGCCCTTATTTAATTGCTATCGCGTGCGTATCTGAGAGAGAGAGAGAGAGAGAGAGAGAGAGAGAGAGAGAGAGAGAGAGAGAGAGAGAGAGAGATTTCATATGCCTTTGCTTTAGCCGTGTGAAAAAAAAAATTACTTTATATTACAGGACTCCGTGCACAAAGAAATATTGTTATTTTAATTTACTTGAAGAGACAGAGGTAACATATTTATTATCTTTTTCGTTGTTCTAGTTCTTCTACGTCATACTAATGTCAATAAAGGGAAATTACTCTTGAATTGGTTCCCAGCGTGGATGTTTGGCAGTGGTTCTAGCTGTGGACTTCCGGTTCTTATTGTGGATGTACGCTGTAATACACTGTTGGTTTTTTTTTTTGTATGACCCAAAATAATGTTAATAACTTAATTCTACAGAGGCGAATATTTGTTGTTTGAAATTTCCAGCAGTGAATGTTAAGATCATCCGTTTTGATTTGGTAATCAATGATTGATAAACAATCAATTTCTTAACTATCTATATGATTAATGGAACAATTGCTCCCATATAAAGCACTTAAAAGCCTAGTCCTACCCGTAAGACGTATCACATGTTGATCTTGATTTTAGTGCTACCGAGCAAACATAAATATCAGCGTCGGGGCTTACATTGTAGGACTATTTAAACCCGTGTGAAATAGTTCAAAACAAAACGCTTAAGTAAAAGCACAAGACTCGCTACAAAACAAATTAGGAGTGTCCGTCGTGAATCAGGGTCTAGCCTGTAATAAAATAACATTATTACAAAAGTGTTTAGTGGCATCAATTGAAAGATTTTTGTGAATGGACATGCTGATGCATCTCAGTTCAAGATATGCAGTCATGCATGTTTATGACATGTTGGTGCAATTTGACAGTACTGTCCAGAGTAATACCTAGGTTTCGTAGTGACTGAATTTAATGTTGGTGTTGCAGATATTTATTGTTTGAGTTGAAGAATATGAATGAGAATGTCTGTGTTGTAACTTGTGATCAGAATGGCCTCAGTTTTATCATCATTCATCTGCAGCTTTTTACATGTCATCCATGATTTTACATCAGAAACACATCTCTCTACTCCAAAGATTGTAGCATCAACATACAATTGGTGAGACACTGGATGATAATCTATGACACTTGAGAGTGTCTGAGTGTATATAATGAAGAGAAAAGACCAAAACAGGCCCAAGAACAGAACGCTTTGGAACACCACAACATAGATCAACTGTGCTGGAATGTATTCCCTTTGCAGATACAATTTGTGTCCTGTTGACTAAGTAGGACTTGAACCACTGTAAGGCTATATTCTGAATGCCAAATACATGCTGAAAACAGTGAAGTAATATATCATGGTCTGTTTTTTCAAATACTGCAGACAAATCAAGGAGGGTGAGTATTGTAATCTTACCGCTATCCAAAGCAGACAGAATGTCATGAAATACTTTCAATAGAGTAGTTTCAGTACTGCGGCAAGGGCAATATGCAGACTGTACATTACTAAAAAGACTGTTTGAATTCAAATGAGATACAATTATGTTAGAACAACTTTTTCTAAAAAAAATTTATATGAACGAGAGATTAGAAACTGGGTGGTAGTTCTTTTAAATTGTTATGGTCAAGTGTTGGTTTCTTCAGCAGAGGCTTTAAGATCAGTTTTTAAAAATTATGGTAATTCCTTGGATGAGAGAGAGAGATTAATAACATCAGTTAGTGAAGGCAATAATGGATATAAGCACTCAAGCAGCAGTGATGTTGGAATAGGATCAAGTTCACAAGACTTTGGTGCACTCTTTATCAAGATTTTTTGCACTAAATCCATAGAGACAGGTTTAAATGCTCATAAAGGTTGTCACTGAAATTCTGTATCATAACTGTATGGTGACGATGAGTCAGTTGAAATTGTGTTGTCAAGCGTATCTCTAAATAGGTCTGGCAGGTCTACTGGAGAGAAGGTAGTTGGAAGTGGTGTACATTTGTTCTTTAAGATTAGTTTGTTAGCTATCTCAAAGAGCTCTTTGCAGCTGGAACTATCCATGATCTTAGTACTGTAGTGGGATAATTTGGCTAAATGGACTATGTAATGTTCTTCTTAGTTGCCTCATAGATTTGTTTATGAATAGTGAGTCTGGTGGAATGCCAAAGCCTCTGCTTTATGGCAGTGTCTTTTAGCAATAGTAATACTGCTATACCATGGAGAACACTTTTTAATTGATACTCTGCACTTGGTGGCTGGGGCTTGTTTTCAAGCAATGAACGCAGGCAGTTATCGAGTTGTTCTGCTGCAGGAGGTAAGCAAGTTGTTGGGTTTTCTTGGATGTCATGCATTACTAAGGATTAGTTTGGTTCTATTTATCATACAGAGGTTTCTCTTAGTAGCTTAAAAAAATGGAGGGTTAGAGACCGATACGTCAAGATGGCATATCATGCAGAGGTGATCTGATGCAAGTTCGTGGGATACAAGGGGGGATTGCAGAATATTATCATCTGGTCTGTGAAGAATCCAGTTTTAAATGTGACCAAGTTTATGGGTGGGTTGGTTAACTGACTATTTAATGTTGAAAACATGAATGGAATCTTGGAGTTTTGACATGTATGGGTTTCCAGGACAGTCAAGGTGAAAGTTGAAATCTCCAAGAATAATTAGGTTGCCACCTATTAAATTTCCATACTCCAGAAGATTTGGAAACTGCTCCAAAAAGAGAGATTCAGTCAACTCATTTTTTCTACTAGGATGAGGGCAGTAAAGGCAGAAAAAAATGGTCTGACCTTTGTTCCAGTGTGAGTGTTGTTTGGGCTTAGTTCAACAATTTATGGCAGAAATTGAAGGTTGTGCTATTCTTGAGACATTTTATCATGGAATTTGTGATGACAGCGATTCCACCTCCGCGAGAGTGGTGTGGGAACGACTTGATGGAGTAACTGGTGGGTGTTAAATTTGCGCACTTGGGCTAATTGCTTGATCTCTTTATCCATGTTTTTGTCAGGAAAGGGACATCGATATTTTGGTCATTGATAAATTAGCTATTTTTGTGTGCTTTTCAGGTGCTCCTACTGATTGGGCATTGCATAATGCAGTATGCAGTGGTATCTCTGGGACAGTTGACACATCAGTTGATGATTTAAGATGGATTTGCACCAGGTTATGAAAGTTAATGATGACATATTTATATTGTTTAGCTGTTAAGTGTGAAAGGGGTGATAACTGGAATTTTTCCTGTTCTACAACGGCCAGCTTTGAAATTACATTTCTTTTTTAACTTCTGTTGACATTTAAGTAATGATGAATGTAGTCCTAGTTTATTTAGTCTGTTTGTTTAGTTTTGAGCACAGTGTAGTATGAAGAGCCAAGGAGTGATCATTTAAAGCAATTCATGAGGGTCCATCATAGCATAAAAGGGTTGACTGTCGGTCACGTTAATTAAAAAACGGGATGTCTTAACACTGGAACAAGACAGCTGAGAAAAATTCTAATTGTTCTTGTTTCCAAAACAAGGAGAGGAAGAAACACATATGAACTGAACAGCCAGTGCATAATGAAACACAATAATGTAGACAAAGATGGACAAAAAGCATATATATCATGAAAATCAGCACAAAAACGGAAGAGCTGCATCAAGCCAGTTAAGCGATAGTGGCCATCTTTCCAGAAGATACACCACTATGTCTGCCAATTCTGCACGTTGCATTATTCTGTGCAATGATATGAGATTCTTGTAAACATTGGATCACATGTTATTTTTGGTCGAATATCCAATTGTATCAAGAAAGAATGATCGTCCTTTTATTAAGGAAGTGGTCTTCATAAATTGTTTTTAAAAATATCCCACATGTTACGCTAGCTGCACATGAAAATGTGATTTCTAAATGTCAAAATGAAGACCTACTCCATGACCTTGAACTTGTATCTCAGAAAATACTATTTATTATGAATCTTTTTAATCTCAAATTATCAATTTTGCAAGGTGTCCATCAATGTCTGCTATCCAAAATGTCAACTTGCCACTAAAACGGGATTCTCAAGAAATTAAACAGCATATAGTCTGTTTCTCTGTTCTTTAGAGTGGCCATGAGTGGTCTAACACGCTTTCCGTTACGGATCACTGCCATCTCACCTCTGTCTGCATGGGTTCGAGTCTCAAATTCTGCTAATGTAGTTATGTGAGAAAGCTTGCCAGTAGCTTCTTGTGGGTCGGTTGTTCTTTGAGGGGGTTTTCCTGGGTTCTTCCTCCACCAATAATACTGGCTGTCATGTATAGCCTATCATGTGCTGAAAAATGGTGTTAAACCCTAAAACAAACAAACAAACGTATTTTTAGTAAATTGTCTTCCCTAAACGAGACATTGTCAATATATTACATCATATTCATTGTTTATTTTCAACACAAAAGCTTTGTTTGGTATAAAATGTTGAACTTTACCAATATTTTTTTACAAAATCAGTTTTGTTTGCTTAATATTTCTTAACATTTATTGTCATTGTTATGTTGAATTTTGTATAACCAGCTACAAACCTGACCTAATTACTTGACTAAAATGCTGATGGAAACATTCCAAAGTAACGTATTTCATTTCTATAGCCCGATTAATAAACATTAAATGTTTTCAAATCAATGCAGATAATAGGTAGACATATCATGAGCCAAGAAAACACAAGGGTGGTATCTGTTGTGTCCAAAATTAATATTATTTTGAACAGAATATTCTGGTCCCAATTGCTTCTTTTCAAATGGTAAGCATTGCAGTATTTTATTTTCATCAATCAGTTGAATTCTATATGCGTTTTGTTTCATTATTAGATGCTCAGAAATGTCCAACAGCATTGTGTATCTACAGGGTAGGTAACATATTTTCTTAGTGGGTATGGGTGCTGAATACAAATCATAATTTTCTGATACTGTGATACATATATAATTTATTTTCGTGGCTACTTATGACAAATGGCATTTTCATGGGAACATAAATTCGTGGTTTTGCCTATAAAAGTTCACATATTAGTAGGTATTTAATTTCATGGTTTAACCTGTACAAATCCCCAAAATAAAGAATATAAAAGAATCAAACTATGCCAACGCAAACAGCGGTCACATTAATGTTTAAAACAATACTACCACTTGTACGAGTACAAATCAAAGACCAGCTCTATATAAGGGACCGACCATTATTTGGGGAGGGACTGGTAAAAGTAATAAAATAAATTATGGGATGATCTTTTGTCTGTCCAATATTATAAGTTTGTTATCACTAAACTACTATGAGGACTGTCAAGAAACTTTGCACACACATTCATTCCATTTCAGAATCATGTAAATATGTAACAGATGAGCTTAAGCAGGTTCTTTATATGTGTGAAAATGTCAAATGGTAAGCTTACATGATCAAATTGACAATAACCAAGATGAAAAATTACAAATTATTTGTTGCTTCATTTTTACCATTTTAATATTTTTTCTTTCAGTTAGATTATGAGTGAATTATTCACCAACACCTTGATGTACTACCTTCTGCTCCTTCCCAGTACACTCATTGTCCTTGTAGTGTGTCTGTTCTTTCGATGGATGGGGCTGAAATTTTTCCGACATAATTAGTCTGCTGTATGCCATCTAGTATATTATTATTATTATGAATCAGTGAGTATTTCTACTGTAGCCCTAGTTGTTGTGATGGAATATTGCTATTTCATTCTATTCACATTATCCAAAACTTAATAGATAATAACTTAATGTAAAATGTAGCTCCCAAACAGACATTTTACCACTAATTTTAATTCTCTTGTGTCTTTAAGTGGTTAGAGTGTCTGCCTTGGATTAGGAAGGTTGTGGGTTCGAACTCTGGCCAAGTCATACCAAAGACTTAAAAAAATGATACTTGCAGCAGCCTTGCTTTGTACTTAGCATTAAGAGGTTAGTGTTAGGACTGGTTGACCTGGTATGAGGATAATGTGACTGGGTGGGATGTGATGCCACATATGTACAGCATGATATCGGTGGGGCGGGGGGGGGGTGTGAGTGGCTTATTGGTCTAAAGCACTATCCGTTACGGATCAATGCCATCTCACCAAAGTCTGTGTGGGTTCAAGTTTCAGATTTGGCCAATGTGGTTATGTGAGAAAGCTTGCCAGTAGCTTCTCGTGGGTCTGTGGTTCTTTCCAGGGTGTTTCCCAGGTTCTTCCTCCAGCATTAATACTGGCCGCCATGTATTGTCTATCATGTGCTGAAAAATGGCATTAAACCCTAGAACAACAAATACATGATGCCCCAGTGATAGAATCATTATAAACTGTCATACTGCAGACATCATAGCGATTTGACTGGAAAGTTTTTAAAGCTACATTAAAACTCCAAATTACACACACACACACACACACAGCACTATTTTATGATTAGTTAGCCTCCCTTTCTCCCTGACAGTGATGCAGGTTTCCTTGGCTTTTCCTTAGAAGCAGAGGTCTAATAAGAAAGTACATTAAACAAAAAAATAAAAGCTTGTGCATACATACACAGGTCAGATTAAATAGTGGACTGAATACAAACATACTAACATACATATGTTGACAGTGGATTCAACACAAACATACTGTCATACTAAGATTGATAGTGGATTGAACACAAACATACTGACATACAAAGATTGATAGTGGATTGAACACAAACATACTGACATACAAAGGTTGATAGTGGATTGAACACAAACATACTGACATACAAAGATTGATAGTGGATTGAACACAAATAGATGCTGACACTCAGATACATGGGTTTAATAGTGACAAATTTCTTAGCTGCCGTGGAAAGGTCTAATATAGATATGTACATTGAAAGGTCTAATGCTGATATATATACAAAAGTTCTAATACTGACATGTACAAAGGTCGAATGCTGACATGTATTACAAAAGGTCAAAATCTTACATGTATATACAAAAGGTCTACTGCTGACATGTACCTACAGAGGTCTAATACTGATATGTATATGCAACCGATCTAATGCTGACATGTATATACAAAAGTCTTAATGTCAAATATCCGCTTCCAATGTGGGAGGTCACAGGTTTGAATCCCCAGCAGTCTTACCTTGCTAGGCGCTCAGCATTAAGAGGTTAATGTTAGGACTGGTCAGCTTGGTGTCAGGATAATGTGACTGGGTGGGACATTTTGCTACATGTCTTTGGCATCACTATAAACTGCATCACTGCAGACATAGCCATATGACTGGAAGAATGTTAAAGCTACATTAAAAATCCTAATCACACAGATATACACTGACATTTACTTTCAGTGGTCTAATGCTAACGTGTACACAGAAAAGGTCTTATGTTAAACTAAATGAAGATCTAACAATATTGTACAGATTACTGTAACTTTTATTAAATCCACTCCTGTATATTTGGTATAATGTTATGTAAGTTGTATTCAGTCTACTTCTGCAGTGTAGATAGTGTATTATTGGATTGAGTCTACTTCTGCAGTGAATAAGGTATTCTATAGGTTGTATTGATTCCACTGCTGCATTGTATAGGCTATTGTGTTCTAGTAGGCTAATCAGTGCGGTATGGTAACACAAACTTTCCTTCTGCTGAATCAGATGTTGAGACCAGATATATAGGCTGTTAGATGTAGGTCAGACAAATGGGTCAGTTGTTGTATGTATGACATGGAATTAATGTGTCAGCAGAAACAGGTCATTGTCTCTCACTACAAATTTAGTCAAACATTACATGGGCCGAGAAAATAGCAGTAGATAATCATGGGTGAACTAGTAAACACAAAGCATTTTCTCTTAGACTGTATAAAATATTACTCTCAAAAACCAAACAATGTGAATATGCCCTGTATTACAGATATATAACTTTGTTATTAATGGGTAACTCCTTGCAGTCAGTTTAGGTATTAATTGCTCTTGGACATTATAGCAAAATTGTGTATATAATTTTTTTTTAATATCTCAGTATCATATTTAAGTTTTTACAATAGTATACCTTTATTAATGACATCAGCCACAATAGATAATTATTGGTTACTGCATTTGTATAGGAAAATATGAAAGAGTTTTTTGGATGGAAATACTGCATTACCTTGGGAGTGAAGTATACCCATCTAACAAAATGAGTTCATATTTTAATTTGGAGTCATATTTTGAATGAATGCACAGACACATTGCAATGTTTCCATTTGATCTGGAATGAATAGATTTTGTTATTTTTGTCGATTCTGTGAAATTTTGTGATTATGGACTGGATTATCTGTGCCAATTCTGCATGAAATATATCGGATTGAAGCTGTTCACAGGCAGAAATGTATTGACATCTGTAAGTGTCTTTCTGTTCTGTCATTGAATGGTTAAAATCGTAATGTTGGGAAAATATGAAATCTTTAAATTGCAATTATCAAAAAGACTATGGAATACTATCGGCTAAAACACGGTATTGGTGCTGAGAGTAGTCTCACTCACTTAAAAAATTGAAATGTTTGATAGAACATTTCAATGAAGCTCATTATATACCCTAGGGTGTCCCCTAGTCAGATCAAGTTAGATTTAGCTTGAACATGCATGCGATTTTGTTTAACCATTATTTCAATTCTGTGGTATAACAACAGTTACAGACACTACACTTGGTGTATAACATGCAAGAAAAACAGCATGAAAACTTTAAAACTTTATTTTTTTTCACAGTAACATCAGTAACAGGATATCAACATTTAAAGTAAACAACATAACTGGAAGTGGTAAACAACTTAATAACAAAATCAAAACATCTATGACAAAGGTATCACTTAGAAAAAAACCTAACCATGAAACTTTTGCATAACAAACGTAAAAGACATAGAATAATCTTATTTAGGCATTTATCTAACACCAAGAAGAATATTTAAACAAACAAAATCATTAATACTGGCCAAAAGTATTGCAAACTTCCATAAGAGTCAGAAGTACATTGTCCATAAAATTGGTTACAGACACTACAAAACTATAGCATTTCAATACAGCTGCAGAACCATACATATCTCCATAAAATTCACTTCAAAAATAATTAAACATGAACACATTGAGTAGAATTTTTCATTAAATGAATGTTGATTAGTTAATAAAATGATAAAACCACATTGTAACAGGTATATGTCCAATACTTGTGTTAAAATTATGAACTGGTAAATAGCACTTGAAAGTTTAATACTAAATAGTGTTTGTAAGAGTAAAATATTGAAGTATAATGAATGTTCAATAATTCATAGTCACTAAAGTATTGTTCAACCCAAGGTGCTGACTCAAACACAGACCCATATGTGATTGATCTTAAGGTTACAGACACTACACATTAAACCTTGACTTTATATTGTCATTTGAAATAGAAGTGCTTATGATTTTTTTCCAGATTTGACTTGAGCTTAGACAATTCAGCTGCATTAAACTTGAAATGACCCCTTTCATTGACTATTTGTGGAGCTTTTACCCTGTACAAGATAGCATCTAGAGCCTCTTGTGAATAATCATCTTTTTCAGGCCAAACATACATGTTGCCAGACTTTCTCATGTATTTAAGTCTAACTTCGTTATGAAGAATGTCTATTACTTCTGCTAAGTATACATCTAGAGGTCCCTTCTTTGGCTTAAGTCCTACAGCAACAAATTCTCCAGGGTGGTATTTCTCTATTGGTTTCTCTGTGTTGGTTGGTGCTTTTTTGTCAACTTTGATCTTCTTTGTCACAATGTTTTGTCTTTCTGTTGACTACCGTTTCTTATTAGGCTTTTCGCTTGTTGCTGAGTTATGATCTTTCTGGTCACTTCCTTGTTTTCTTTTCTTGTCATTATTTTCTATTGTTGATGGATTCTTGTCTTTAAGTTGTTTTCCTTTCTGACTTAAATTATCTTTATTGAGTACTAACTTTCTCATTTCCCAGGCATTAACATTTTCGCTGAAGTTGCATCTCCCGTCAACCTTCATGCATTGCTCACAATAACAGCTCAGATTTCTTATGCTCAGTTCATAATCATTGCTTCCTGACTTTACAGCATGTAATTTTCTTGTACCTTTTACCTTGCAGTGTTTGCACATCAGTTTCTTCTCTATTTCTCTCAACATCTTTAACAAGGATGAACTCTCTTCTCGAAACTGTTTTAGCTTCATTATCTGTATTTTCCATTTTCAGTTTCTCTGTACAGAAATGATATACATCTTCTGCACAAGCTATCACCTTTCTATTGCTGATTACAGCTCTGTAGCAAGCATTCTTGACTGTCGCACCGAGACCATCGCAAACACTCTTTCCATGTGATGTTTCGAAATGATTTCGTGTTACAGATGGCTTTTTCCTCAGACTTATGTCAGCAAAGGCTTTCTTCCCCTTATACTGGGCAGCACAGCCATCTGTCCACTCATGGATCTCCTCTACTTTCACACCTTTCTTCTTCAGAATTTCTATAGCTTTGTTCTCAAAAGTGATAGCTAAGTCTGCATCATGTTTTGGTTTCTTCACTGATGCCAATAATGGCATGCTTTATCTTGAATTCTTTTTCTCCCTGTTTTTCTGTATAGTAACACATGATTGGATGTAACACATGATTGGATTCTTTTTCTTTGTTTCGTCTCCCACCATGTAGAACTAGGTTTTTGCCCTTTCACTGATACTTTGAAATACTTTTTTTAGTCTGTGTCTTTTATATTTCTTCAGTAATGCGTCACAAATGATGTTGTATGCATGTTTCTTTGCACCCCCTTTCCTTGTTTTCACTTCTGAAATGCTCTCTGACACAGATTGTATAACAGTATCTGTCAATTCAAGTTTTTTTCTGCAATCTGGTGTCATTATCATTTTATTCCTATTTAGAAACTTTGATGTTGATGGAGATTCAATTAATTTACTTATGATGACTGCTTTTCTCTTTGGGGTATTTGGTAATACTTCCTTTACCTTTTTTAATTGTCTGTACAGAGTTGCTTTAGGTAACACTTTATTCATTGGTGAATCTCTGGCTGACCCAGTATTTCCTATTTCACAATCAGTCTGAATACACTCTTGCTGTATACTTTCATTCAGTTTGATACGCATTCTCCATGCTTGGTTTCTTTTCACAGCTTCTTTCTTCTTTCTACTTAATTCAGCAGTTTTCGGACTTCTTAAATCAACACTCTTATTAACCGATAATGCCAGGGCTGCTTTTTCTTTCTTTTTCTGGCGATACCTTTTCATTTCTTCACGTTTTTTCCTTCTTAATTCTTGTTGAAGATTTGAATCGGAAAGTGATTGCTGTTTTTTTAGTAGTCTTGCATCTTTTCTTCTTTCTCTATCAACCCTTTTTAGCTCCTCATGTTTCGCCTTATTTTCCCTCTGTTTTTTTCTCCAGGCTTGTACCTTTAGCCTTGTCTTCTCCCTTCTAGCTTTAATCTTCTGTTCATCTTCTTCTGGCTTATCTTTGCTTCCTAAAAACAAACAACTTCATTTTCTCATTTTTGTTCCTCTATGTATACGGATGAAATTTAGACTTTACAAAACATACTTGTAATGAGTACGCAATATGCTTTCATACATAAGCAAACTGGAATAACCTGTAGATTCTTAAAGAAAAGTATCTGATTGAAAAAGAAATAGCATAAAACCTGATGATTATTCAATGTTCTAGCATTTACAATGATTGCACACTTTCCTTAATAATGTAAACAACAGTCGGGTCAATTCACATGTCTAGTAGTGTCTGTAACCATTTGACAATATCAGCAATGTATCCAATACTAAGTCTGAGCTCATTGAATTCTCATAATATTTCTGTTTGAATTTACTAGTCTAATGATATGGAATGCAAAAATACTCAGTTTCAATTGCATATTATAAGAAATCACTGAAAATGTTGCCTGTTATCAGAAATCTAGATGAAAGAAACTATAAATATACCAAAATATTACAAATTGCAGACAGACAATATGTCAAAATTTAGCCTTACACATCAATACTGTAATAATAAACATAATTTGGCTTCATTTTTAAAAAAAAACACGGATAAAGTCATAGACAGTATAAAAAGGGGATATTGGTTACAGACACTACAATTTAAGAGTGTGGTTTACCAATTCAATACAAACTTACCAGAGTTGTTCCCAGAGGTTTGCTTTTGTCGTCTTCCCATGTCTTAGGGATGTACCATGGTAAAGAACAGAAAAAGTAATTAGGCAGCTTCTTCTAGGATAAGAAATTCAGGTTACATTGTCTTGTAGTAAATTACTCAAACAGACAGTGCTGCAAGAATGATGCAATATTCAATCAAGAGAGTTATTGCATCACTTTTTTGCTCTTGGCTGCAGAGGTAAATAGATGATGCAACATTACATCACATAAGATGGAATTTTCTATTGAGAAAAACAATGTTTTAATGACAAGTAGAACAATACTTTTATCTTTCATTTTTATACCTGTTTGTGTAGTGTCTGTAACTTTTTTTTATTGAGTTGCTGTTTTTTAATGGTACAATACAGCAGCACCAATTTTGGCCAACTTGGACATCACATGGATACACATGAGCCTTTGTAGGATTTATACTTTTCCATAATGAAACAACAAAATTATTGCTATATAAACTTGTAAAGGTTACAGACACTACAAAATTTAGAACTGGAAATTTTGACAAAGAATAAGCTCTCATTCGAATATCTTGGCTATCCATGTGATTTAAATGGTTTTACTACTTATTATAATATAAAGTCGAGTTCTAGATGTCAATAAAAGTCATAATGAATGTTATTTTGTACAAAATGTTGGCATATAACAACAGATTAGTGTTTGAATTTCAGTGTTGAAACAAAACTTCTACTGACGGTATTTTGCTTATAAAATCCATAATATTTTACCGATTTCTTTAATTCAAGAAGCAATATTTGCAGGATAGAATTCCGCATAAAACCAGACCAATAAATGCATAATTTCAGTATGATATTTAGAGAATTCTCTATTTTATATTCAAGCTTTTCTCGAGTGAGACTACATAACGCTCAAAAATGGCCAATTTTAGAGCTTGTTTCCATGCATATCTCAACAATGGGTTACACTAACCTCTTGAAATTTTCAGGAAAGTAAGAGAGGTATATGCCAGGCTTACCAATCTTTAAAATTGGTTCATATCTTGTTTAATTTTTCTATTTCATGCATATAACATAAAAATTCCTTTATCAGCACCAATACCGTGTTTTAGCCGTATATATTGTTCATTTCATTTCGAGTGCAGTAAGGAGGATGTAATGGCACTTTGAATATAGTTGAAAATATAGTACAATTTCAAAATGTGTTATCAAGCTTGAGAACCCAGGAATTAATGACTATTGAAGTTTCAGTTTTTGACTTCTGTGACTTTCATTCTGATTCTTGACATTTCGATGTTAAGGCTCAAATAACTCTTCAGAAAAAAATGAAGGACACTTGTGTTGATGAGAGACTATTATATTAATGGCTGACACTGTTGTATTGATGAGAGACACTATTGTGTCGATGAGGGACACTATTGTGTCGATGAGAGACACTATTGTGTTAATGAAATACACTACTGCATTGATGAGAGACTCTATTATATTAATGGCTGACACTGTTGTATTGATGAGAGACACTGTTGTGTTGATGCACTTGGAAGTTTTAACCATTGTTTTTTGTTCATTGTGTTTCATATATTAATGGAACTGCTATTTTGTTTCATATTTAATTCTTTTATTGGATCATCAAGTTTAAGTATTAGAAGAAAGGATAGTTTGAGAAACTTTTACTTGGTGGTATTGGATTATTGCAGCGTTGATTAATTTCACTTTACAGGAGAAAGGAGAATTCTGAACATTGAAAATGGCAACCAGTACTGAAGAAACTAAAGAAACTAGGTAAGCATAAACGCAAGTGAAAGTAACAATACTTGCTATTTCATGCAGTATTTTGCAAAGGCCTTCAAAATAATTCCAAATACAGTAGTCAGAGATGGCACTGGAATTAATAAAGTTGTTGGCCAAAAAACTTTCCAACCTCAATTATTTGTTGCCAATTTTATAAATTGTCACATTTTCATAATACAGTACATTTGTTTATCTTTATCCCAGTGACCAAGTAAATATTGACTTAAGCAGATGTTGAGATAAGTGTTTATTTGGGAGGGGGTTGTTTTTACAAAATTCAGATTTCACATGCAAGTGAAGTTTGTAAGAGGTAAGATGTTGTCATTGAAGAGGATTTACACAGAAAAAACAAATAATGGAAATTTTGATTAATTGTTGCCAAAACTAGTCTGACAACTTACGACAAGAATTCTTAATGCACAAAGAACGGTCCATGTATATGAAAAGTCCATGAATTCACGTAATGATCATTTTTTTTGAAAATGTATATAGCATTCACATCCTGTTAGAATGTAAAACAAAATATAGTCTTCATTTGATTTATATCCCATCATCAATGATCATGTCACTAAAGAATTTACTGTGATATTTGTTATTGCCACTATTGTGTGACTGTATAGTTCTTTGTATTATACATGTACGTCGCCTACAGATAGCTATTATCTTGCTGAGAATCATGTGGCTGTATAGTTCTTTATATTATCAGACATGATTTTTCTCTTTTTTAAAGTGGAATTCAGCTTTTCTCCTGACTTGAATCTGATTTTTCTTGGTATAGTCCATTTTTTTAAATTATGTCCGATCTGTGTTTTTTCCGATTTTTAACCATTCTGTTCAGTCCCATTCTGCAACAACCCTTGTAACATATTTGCTCCATATATTAGTTAGTCCATGACTCTTGTAATGAGTATTTTGATTGGTCAAAAGTTTAAATTCATCCAGTGATTCTTCGTATAAAGGAAACTGATGGCAGTGGAAAGAAGAAGTGTGCTTGCAAAAAATGGCATCCCTTGTTGAGAGAGATGATGACATGAAAAGTTTAGATAAAGGTTTAAAAAAAATGTAAGGCAATGGGAATGGCTGGAACGAATTGTCGACGGAAATTTAGTTGGTCAGTTTATAAGAAAACTGAATGCTTGAGGGCTGGCATTTTATGACCTCTGCAATGAAGATATACATTATGGAGGTCATGGTTGAAAGTGTCTGGAACCGCACCAACTAAAGAAGCTGCATACAGAAAAATTGAAGCCCTCAGTCAGATTATGTGCACTGCATGTTGCCAATACAAGCTGGAGCTTGAAGGAAAAAGGCTCTAGTTGAGAAGGAAAAGAAATGGTTGCACATTGAGCCAACATAATCATCGGTGACAAAAAGGAAGACTTAAGAAATCTTTCTTAAATCCGCAAAAAGAGCTCAACTGGCATATCAACAGGTTGTGTCCCGGTTACATATTTGTTTTGAAAAGAGCAAAGTTTAATATATTGGCAGCAAAAAATGCCTAATTATTGACCTAATTACAGTGTGAACACTGACATGCACATGAAATAACTTAAGTACCAGTAGTATTGAAGAAAAAATTCATGTGACAATAAATATTGTAAAATTATTCAAGTTGAAAACTTTTGGTAAGCTTGTTATTCAAATGATATTTTGTTACATATTACGATCATAAGTTGCACCAGGAGCAGCCCTTCCTGGTTGTAAAATGCATTGTTGGCCAGGGGATCTTTGGCGCCCTGGATCACTGACCCTCAAAACCCCATTGGGGGAGTACCCCCAACCCCCCCTTTCCGATTTTCAGCATTTTTTTTAGGGAAGACCAAAATCATGTCTGTATTATACATGTACATTGCCTACAGACAGCTGTTATCTTGCTCAGTATCATGTGGCTGTATAGTTCTTTATATTATACAAAGTCATGTACATTGCCTACAGACAGCTGTTATCATGCTCAGTATCATGTGGCTGTATAGTTCATTATATTATACAAAGTCATGTACATCACCTACAGACAGCTGTTATCTTGCTCAGTATCATGTGGCTGTATAGTTCTTTATATTATACATGTACATTGCCTACAGACAGCTGTTATCATGCTCAGTATCATGTGGCTGTATAGTTCATTATATTATACAAAGTCATGTACATCACCTACAGACAGCTGTTATCTTGCTCAGTATCATGTGGCTGTTTAGTTCTTTATATTATACATGTACATCGCATACAGACTGGTGTTATCTTGCTGAGGTTACCAAGGGGTTGAGGCTGTTAATACGGAAATTACAACACATGAGCAAATTAAAAAGTTTAACAAACATCTTTGTGACCAAATATCTGTTTTCAAAATATCTAAAACTTAATTTGTGTCTTGTGCATCCTTTGGTAGCAATCATAAACATAAACATTTTCCTGCCATGTATGGCAGATTGTAGTCGGCTAGCTCTTATGATGTTGTTGTTGTAGGGTTTAATGCCATTTTTCAGCACATGATTGGCTGTACATAGCGGCCAGTATTAATGGTGGAGGAAGAACCCTGGAAAGAACCACCAACCTATGAGAAGCTACAGGCAAGCTTTGTCACATACCGACATTGGCCAATTCTGAGACTCAAACCCATGCAGACATGTGAGATGCCAGTAATTTGTAATGGAGAGCGCTTTATGCCACTTGGGGCCTCTTTTTAAAGCTGAAGAAAAATATGAAATAGAACTATAAGAAGTAAGACTTGACACAGATATAATAAGTTATGGATAAGATGAAAACAATTAAGTGTATGCAGACATGGGAGCAGTGATCTCACTAGGATTTTAAAACTAGGAGTCCAGGACTCTATATTTGCTAAAAATAGGAGTCCTACCAGCAAAGTTGCAGTCTTATCCCAGACAATGTTTAACTTTGCAGATTAGAAGCTGTTGGTTGGCATTGTTTTTTAATTGCCACAGTCTGTATAACACTGATAACACTGACATGTACAACCTCATCAGTCTATTCAGCGCAACTTGTAATTCTGCACAACGATGTCTGTTCTGAAAACGAGGGATCGTGTTGTTTTGGCTGAAATTCAATTTTTGGCTGAAATGTCAGAAAGAGTCCAAATTAATGTATTTCATTTTCCATAGTTTGATGCATAAACATTAGATCTTTTCAAAGCCATGTGCAGAATTGGCCGCCATATCTTGAGTCGTGGAAACACAGAGGTGATATCCCATTTGTCCAAACTTAGTATTATTTTGAATATAATATTCTGGTGACAATTGCAGCTTTTTGATTAGTAAGCATTGCTTAATTTTATTTTCGTCAATTGAATTTAGTAAGGGTTTTGCACCAATATTGGTGACCTTAGATGCGCAGAATAACCTGACAGCAGTGTAACTCATGTTAGTCATTCAGGGTAAGACTAATTTTATCAATCCAAGGAATGGTCATATTCCAAACAATAAACCAGATGTCATACATTTTTTACACTTGGCTACTATTCCATGCAAAATGTCAGTTCTAGAAACTTCAGCAGTCTTCTTAATCTCATTAAAATCTTTGTCAGTTTGCCATTTAACCCCAAAATACTTATCCAAATTTGCAAATGAAATGATTCTTTGTCCAAGTCTTGATGTGTCTTGATTTCCAGGTCGCACACACTATATATTTAGCTACAATCAGAAATGAGCTCAATAATGGAAACTGCTGTTGTGGTGTACTTGTATAATAACCACATGTATATCTCAGGATCTTTATGTCGCTGAATTCAGTCATTGTAAATTTCAGCAGATTTTTCCACCCAAGCTGCTACTCTAAGTATTTCAACTTGCCTCCCAACTATTGCAACATGTTCTTTTGATGTACTCTTATAAATGCAGTATGTACATCTGTGGTTATTTAAACCATTGAATTCTGTAATTGTAAATATCAACACAGCTAAAATGATAAAGTAATCAACATATTCTAAATCAGTAGGTGGTGGCAAATCTTTGAATTTGCCCCGCAGCTATTTGCATGCGTATGGAGGACTCCTGAATGGCTGATATTCTGTGTCCTGGATCAAATATTTGCATCCGAATGTGCGTAATTTAGCATTTCCGAGACATCTGGGGAGTGAAGTTCAGTGTATTGTGTACATAAGACATCTTGCTCTTAATGGCAAACAAAAGTGAACCAAAGCCACTAAATACTTTTAAATGGTATTGACATATTAATATGTCAGAAATATTTGATTAAATAACTTCAGGTGTATATACAGTCTTTTATAGCTCTGAAATTAGACACAAAGACCCAGTGGTCCCTTTTAAGAGTGCTCTTAAAACTCACCTGTTTCGACTGCAGGGACAAACATAAAGACCTAATAATGTTTTGTATCGTTTATGTTATCAGCATGCTTTTATGTTTTCCAATTTCATTGTTTTTGTCATTTGTTTTTCTGTAGTGTAGTCATATCATTATACAGAGGGACCCCGCTATAACACGGTAGTTGGGAGCCATAGAATCCAACCGTGTTATGAACCGAACCGTGTTATAAGCAACCATGTACAATACCAACACATTTTTGGATTTAATTGGGGGGGGGGTTACATAAAGACGGGTGCGAAAATGCATGGCACAATTACCATTTTTGATCAATGTATATTAAATGAGAAAAACATTTGCTGTGGTAACAGAAATTGCAGATATAATATATTACTTTATTCAGAGAACCATGTATTGGTACATACACGTGTCTAATTTATATATACATGTATAATCTGTTGCATGAAAAGAGTATCAACACCGTGTACTCACCAGCAAATCTTGTAACATACATTGAATCCATAATACAAATATTTCCATCGAAAATATCCACACACAGATGTAAAATATTCAATAATTTTGTCACAGATCATTATGTGACTGAATTCAATGAAAAGAATATAACAAAAATTACGTAACGGGTGTACGTAATGAATGAGGAAATAGTACATGTCCGTAGATTAAATAATGGAAGTTAAAGTGTATTCTTATAATAACTACATGTACATCTCAGGATCTTTCTGTCTCTGAATTCAGTCATTGTAAATTTCAGAACATTTTCCCACCCAAGCTGCTAGTCAAAGTCCTTTGAACTTGCCGCCCAGCTATTGCGTCATGTTCTTTTGATGTTCTCTAATAAATACAGCAGGCAGAACTGGCTATATTTTAACCACTGAATTATGTCACTGTAAATATCAGCACAGCTAAAATGATAATGTAATCAACACTAACTTTGTCTCCCAGCTATTTGCATGCGTACGGAGGACTCCTGCATGGAGTGATTTATGTGTTCCAGATCAAATATTTGCATTAAAGTACGCGTAATTAAGCGTTTCCGAGACCTCAGTGTCGTATTCATTTTATACCATTACATTTCTCATCTGTCAATAGTTATTATTTTTTGAAAAACTGTGATTTTTAGCTGCTTTCTGCTAATGTCACGTTTGCTCTTGGCAAAGTCAATTATAGTTCTCAGTTGCAGAATTCGAATTTACTAGTCAACAGATTGCATAAAAAAACACCGCTAAGCCATGCGCACATGCTGGCGGCTTTGTTTCTTTGATGCTGTATAAAACCGTTGCCCCATGAATTGAACAAGTTTAGCTCGGCAGTTCACTTTGATGATAAACAATGTACTTAAATTAATTGATTTATATATTCTGGTGAGAATCTTTTATCAACCGCCGCATTGGCTGTTGCTTTGTTGTGTATGAAATTAAGAGAACATATATCAGAGATTATTAGAGCAACCATTGTATTCAGAATGCATTCAAGACAAACACAATGTAGACATTATGGCTTCATTACTCAGGAATCAATAATTATTATATTGACACTTATGAGCTGTAATTTTTCAACAATAAACAAAGATCAAAGTTCTCAGTAGGCCCAGCAATTGGTTCGTATTTCCGACGTTTATTTTGGCACAAAACTAGAAGAAATTTGATAATAGATTTTCTACACGTTCTTTTTTGCACTGTTTAGACGAATATGAGAATGATAATTAAACTCTTGACATTTTTTTTTCATACTTAAATTAATTTTTTTTGTTTTTTTTGGTCTTTGAGAAAATTACCTGTAATAAATTACCCGAAATTTCGGGAGCCATGCCATGACCGGGTAATATCCGAATTCATGTTATAACGAGGCGGGTTATAGCGGGGTCCCACTGTAGATGATGTAAAGCACTTAGAGCTTCGAAAGATTAGGTGCTATACAATGTCCTCATTATTATTAATATTATGGCATTTCATATATTAGAAACCATATATCGCCAGTTTTTTAAAATTAATATTATCTTACAATTTTAAAAAGAAACAAACTGAATAATTGTATGCTTTACCTCAGAAACAATTTAAAATAAAGAATAAAAAATGCAATTATTACTGTTATTATTTAGATATCCATATGCTCCATTTTTTGCACCTTGACCCCAGCAAATTTCCACCCAAAGTAATGAATTGGTAAAAATCCACATCAAACAAATGAATAGCAGATTTTCTGTATGCTGTGACTAATTGTCATTTCATTCATATGCAACAATATTAGACACTACACTCACAAAGATGCTTACCATTTATTCCAAATTTTGGGTGCACCTACTTAACACTGACTAGAAAGCATAATTTATAATAGCTATCTTTGTGTACTGTTTGCCAGTTGTGATGATAATTAAAATGTACAGCAAGTTATACCAAAGTAGATTATTTCAGAAGCAATATAGAGCTTGTACATGTAACTATAATATAAGATCATGCTGAGTAATACAAACAAGATCCTTTGTTAAAAGATTACAGTTCAGTCATGTATCCATGCCTCACTTTTAGTAAATGGAAGGTGGAAAATTAGTTTTAAAAAATCTTTCTCTGTCTGATCTGCCTATTTTCTTTGGGATGTACCTGTACCAAAATATAAACTTTTCTACGTCTAGTAGACAAATAGGTAACTAATTGCACATATTGTGTCTCCACTCTACAGCTTCAGTGCATGTATGAATTTGCAATTAGAAGCTTCCATATGTCAGTTACCTCAGTGAGCAAAATCTTGCAACCTTGGGTCTCTTGTTTAGAATTTAGCATTTGCATTAAAGAAAGCAGTCATAAGCTTCTGGGTACAAGAGTACTCATCACTTATTTCCAGTACAGTCATCTTATTTATAGAAGTAAGATCCATCATTAATTACAATGCTGGTAAAGGAAAAACAGCTCTACTTTCAGTTGTCTTGAAAAGGCTAGTTCACCACAAGGTTGACAGGAGTGATGGTAGTTTCTTAGTACTAATGCAGCACCTGTCACAGTGAAAACAATTCATTCAGCTTTTAATGCTGAACTAAACCTAATATTTTGTTCAATTGCATCTTCCCATGCAAACCTATGAAATAGACTGACCCATACATTGTTGAGAGTAGTTAAATCGATCCAAGCATTTTTTTAAAATCCAGGTTAAAGAAAAAGTAGGATGTCATACCAGTATTGTGCTTCCCACCTCAATGTTGACCATAAGGAAAAGTGATACAGTAACCTGTTATTTTGTCATGGCTCTGACTTTAAAACATGTTTGAGCAGAAAAAGGGCAACTTGTTAGCTTGTCTTGACAAATTGATAAAGAACAATATGAGCAACAACTTACTAGCATGGCTGATCATGCTATGACTTTGTTGTGGGATTTAACGCCATTTTTTCAGCACGTGATAGTCCCCTTGGACTATTGTAACTCAATTATGTCTGGTTTGTCTCAATATCTACATCAGACCAGAGATTGAGCACATCATCGTGCACATTGAAGAATTTGTAGACTTTACAATCAATCGTGAAAGTTAGACATGTAGTCTAGTTAAAACGAGCATTGTTTATAAATAATTTTTCAGTATGTTTTGTGTTTTGCATTTTGTACTAATCCACATGGATTTGGTGTATTTGTGACAAGAATTTTAACAAGTTGCAGATCCTGGCTAGTTTAAAAAATACACATCCATTTTTCATGTAGTTTCCTGTCATAAGAGCCTGTAATTTATATTGTAATACATATATTACACTTTTTATGTGCACATTATGATTTTTGCACTAATATTAATAATAATTACACTTATACCTGTCTGTATGAATCACTATTTTAGTTTAAGTTTTTGACAGTTCAATTTTTGTCCAAGTGAGCAATTTTTTTAATAATTTCTTGTATGTAGGTTACTAGAAATGTATATGAGACCCTTTGAGTTGAGCCATTTTCTCTTTATAGATTATGCAATGAAATGTATTTATCTTCATCACTACAGGTACAGACATCTTCTACAGGAACTTGCAGAAGATCTTACAAGTCATGATGTTAGAGAACTGATATTTCTGCTGAGATTGCATATTAAAGGGAAGAAAATAAGGTCTGATATAAATTCAGATGCTACAAAACTACTGACTGAGCTGGAGAAACTGAATTTGATTGGAATTGATGATTTAACTCTTTTGGATGAATTATTTGAGTTAACTGATCAAACCATGTTAAGAAATAGAATTGTAGAAAAGCAAGGTCACAGCTACCACGTTTCTGGACCAAAAATTAATGAATTTATGAGAATATTGTTTAAATTTGGACAGAAGCTTGATTTGTATGATTTGAAGAAGGCCAAATTTATTTTAGGTTGGACCCGAGATAAAGAGAATATAGAAAATGTTTGGCAGATGTTTGATAAAGCTTTTGAAAGAGGATATATAAAAGATAATGACATTAATTCAGTTAAAGAATTTGCTGAAAAGATAATGCAAATAGAGAGACTAAAATCAGTTTTGAATGAGAATCCATTAACGTATCCGAGCAGCAATTATACTTCAGGTATCACCTCAACACCATATGTGTTACAGCAACAGTATCCATATACAAGAGCTGGTATAACGCCAAAGAAGGAGGACAGACATTGGCCACAAGAACAACCTTGGCCACATTGGTCACCAGAACAACCTCGCCCACATCGGTCACCAGAACAGCCTTGGCCTGAGAATAATTTTCATAATTCAGCCTATCTTGGAATTAACCCAATGCTGTCTCCGAGCAATAACCAGTACATGTATTTTCAACAGGTCAGTGTTCCTCATGAAGATGATATGTCTATACCTCCATCAGAAGCATTTAGAAATTCTCATGTGGCAAGAGATTTGCCAGCAAGTAATACATTAGCTAAGGCAGATCCTTATGATTTGGTAATGGAACCAGTAGAAAAAAATCAAAGGCAAGATGCAAGTGCTACACTGAAAGATAGAGGCCATGAAACTAATTTAAGGGTTAATAATACCAGTGTAAAATTATTAGAACCTCAAAACACAATTGAAGAAATCAGAGAAGGAAACAAAAGTCAGAATGAAGTGAAAGATGCAAGAGAAATGAGTGTCACAGGCAGTTCATCAGATAATGTAAACTTGACATCAGGACAAACTGCCCCTGCTGAAACTCAATTCAAAGGAGAAATTAGTATTAGTCATTTAAATACCAATGAAGATCCAGTCTCTAAAGGAGACAAACAGAAAGAGGTGAGCAAGGACATTCAGACAGGAAGTTGTTATCAAGAGCCATTTCACTTTAGAGAAATGTTTAACACGTATGATAAAGTAGCTTTGTCAGGAGACCAAAGTGCCAAAACTGAAACTAGAAATTTCAGCGGTACTTTACAAGATGTTATTAATGGAGAACCAAAATCTGAGCAAGCTTCAAAAAGAAGTGAACAGAAAGAGGGAAATCAGGAGATTAGGTCTCATGTTTGGGATGAAAAACAGATGTTTGAGCTGAATGTATCAGGATCTCAAATAGACATACCTAATGAAGTAAAAGAAAACAAAAGCATTCAGAATGAAGTAATATATGTAAGAGATCCAGACAGTTTAGGCAATACATCACATCTTCTAATCTATAACCAGAATGAGGCTATTCCAGGGATTAAAATGGATATTACTGAAGATTTAAAAGACATCAGAGAAACGCCTAATACAAACCAGTCACCTAGTGTTGAAAATTTAACATTAGGCCAAACTGTCCAAACTGAAATAGGCAGTTTCATTGGACCAGTTGATGCTGCTCCTAAACCTATTTTCAGTCTAGACTCAAGATCTAAAGGAGCTTCTCAAATAGCTGAACAGAAAGAGGCAAGCCAGGAGATTTGTTCCAGCACTCTCATTGAAGAAAAGATATCCAAATTAAATTTGTCTAAAGAAAGCAATGCCAGTTTGAATGAAACCAGAGAAAATAATGATTTGATTATTTCAGAACATGTAGACATACCATATGGAAAAGATGAACAAAATGAAAAAAGAATGCCTGGTAATATAAATCAATCAAGTAATGATGTGACCTCAAAATCAAAACAAGATTCTGTTGAGCAAACCAGCACCTCAGATGAAAACAGACATGTAGGAAATGGAAGAGAGGGGTACAGTTCATCTGGTACAATCCTGTTTAGCTCAAGTCCTGCAAGTACCAGTGAAAGTGAGGGTGGTAATGCCAGTGGAAAACAGGAAGCTATAGATGGAAAGAGCAATGAGTAAGTTTATGCACAATTTTATTTGCCTAGAGGATTCATCTTTTGCGTCTGTTTATTTCACTGCTAAAATGTTTTGTCAAAAGACAGTTTTTCCAAAGTACTCCTCCCATTGAAAAGCTGGTTAAACAGGCAATTGCAATTGTGTATGAGAATCACCCATTCAAAGACCATGAGATTCGTCAGCTAGATGATAGTTGATATAAAATACAAGTTCATTAATCAGAATCATAATCTATTGTACAGTTGCCTTTTTGCCAGCATTTCTCTTTCAGCTTCTTTGCAGAACGACTATGCCAGTTTGAATCAAACATTAGGACATGATCTTCCAAAATTGTTTTCAGGATGTCTTTGCAAGGTTTAGTGTAACTTACATTGCAACCAAAATGGTAAACCTATCTTTGACTTCAGTCTCCAGAATGGCCAAACCAATTTTTATCACATGTGGGTAATAATGTCGTCAAGGATACGCTGTATAAATTTCTTGTCTGCGTAGACTCCTCTTGCGATAGTCTGACTTCCTTAGTAACTGTGTGAAAAACCTTTTCCCAGTTCCTGTCTTTAATAGTTCTTTACATTTCTACAACAGTTTTGATTGGCATTGCTCACCTAG
Organism: Unio pictorum; assembly: GCA_030141615.1. Taxonomy (NCBI): domain Eukaryota; kingdom Metazoa; phylum Mollusca; class Bivalvia; order Unionida; family Unionidae; genus Unio; species Unio pictorum. The sequence goes on from JARLTB010000224.1 coordinate 8,372,719, forward strand.
TAATAGCATGAGTTTCACAGTAATAATAGGCAACCTATATTCAGCTTTACCATAATGTTCAAGTCCATTTTGATCAAACTTAGAATGAATGTTTGTTTAGATATTTTCTGTTAAAATTGTGTTTAGATGGCTTCCTTTGCATGTGGAAATCCTTTTTGCAATTTCTTTGGAACAATTAAACCAGTTTCAGTGAAATGTAATTGGAGTGTTTCGTATCACACTCTGTATCAAAAAAATGTATGAGGGTTATTTCCATAACAACTTCTCCAGTATGAGTTGACCAGTTTTAATAAAACTTGGTTGGAAGTTTTACTTGAGCATGCTCAGTCAAGATTTTATTGGAGGAGACATTTCTGTCATTGGTGTGGCTTCCAGAGACCTGGTGGAATTATTTTTTTTACCTAATCAATTTGAGCCAGTCTGAAAAAGCTTTAAAGGATTCATCATTCTTTGTGTTTAGGATGGTTCACTTTGCAGCATCTTGGACATATGTGGAGAATTATCCGTATAATATTTTGTTTGTTTGTAGAAATTGGGAGATTCAGGAAGTTGATGTTACCAGTTTATATTGTTCCATATTAAAGACAATAAAAACTGGCAGCTGCTCCAAGAAATTTTACTTTTTTTATGAAGACATTGTCAGTGTCATCATTATCAATATAGAGATCACAAAGAAGGACTACTTTCTTCTGAATATTATTGTAAAGCGTTTTGAAATACCAATATTTATTTTAGTGTTATTTATATGTATTCCTGTTGATTTTATAAATGTAAATTTTGATTGACTACAACTTTTGAGATGCTCTCTGGCCTTAGGCAATTTTCCAGTGTTGTTTTATCTCTATGTGAAATGTTGGCATCAAGCCATCAAATAGTGATGTTCATTTCAATTGTGCAGGCAAATAAAATCTGGCACATTCACAGGCATGTGTTTTGATAGTTGATTGACCATTAACCACATCAAGAGTAAATTATAGCAGAGATGTGTTATATACCACCATGTCTGCCAATTCTGTGCATCGGGTAATTCTACGCAGTAATATGATATTCCTGTAAACATTGGGTCACATGTTGTTTTTGGTTGAATTTCCAATTTATATAAAAAAAAGAACGAAATCAATCTTCCTTTTATTAAGGAAATGATATTCATAAAGTGTTAAAAAATATCCAACATTTCTACCTTAAATGCTTATGAATATGTGATTTCTAAATGTCAGCGTGAAGATCCACTCCATGACTATTTTGAACTTGTAACCCAGAAAATCCTTTTTATTATGTATCTTTTAGAATCATAAAATAAATACATTATATAAAAGATGCAAATGTATACTTTAATACATTACTGTATTTTAATCCAAGCTTGTAATTTTGAAAGAAGTTGTCCTACACATAGCTTTATTATACTCTTTACAACTTGGCAACTTGCAGCCATAATGAGGTGACAATTAAAGTACAGATCATTGAATAATCAGGATTGACAAGACTTTGGTTTAAAAAATTAGTGTTGAATTTTTAAAGAATAATTCATATTGAATTTAAAATGAGCAAATGTGCTTACATGACCCATGTGACTTGTACTATAGTGACCAGCACAGAATCTTGGTACATGGCAATAATGTTTAGTGAGACATTTATCATGCACATGAGAATGCATCAGATGATCTAAGGACCAATACTGAGAGACTAGTGATTGATGGTAATCCTGTAGTTTAATTGGTGTTCTCACCTTGTTCAGGAACTATCATTTCAAACATGCCTGGAACATCTCGAGCTCCTCCATTCATACTGTTCAATTTAATTGAATGCACCATTTAAATTATTATTAAATACAAGGTTTTCAGAGCATGTTTATGGCAAGAGAAATGTGATGAAAAGTTTGAACTACATGCTAAAAAATAAACTTTTATACATACATTGAATGCCTTTGTAAATTTGGGTCTCCATTTTTAATCAATTTGTTTACATAAAATGTGCAAATGATTATCCATAGGTATGATCAGGTACTGGATTGATTATAAATAATGTTGATTTGTCAAGTTGTGGTGATTGGTAAGTTCTGTCTTTTTGAATTACATGTACTAGACTTGTGAAGGCTCTGACCATTTATTCCTTTTCATCAAGCAAGCCTTTGCAAAAGTTTGACAAAGCAATCACATCTAAATTCATCCATGTCCATCCATATTTATTATCCAAACTCTTGATTTAAGGTAAGTGTTAAGTGTCTCTAATTAATAGTTTTAAAAGTATGAAAGCTCTTTTGTAAATTTTTTATTTTAACACATGAATCATTTGGGAACCATTGGCTGTGTCCATCATTCACACCTTAGAAGTTAATGTTAAAATATATTTGCAGCACAGTGTTAAAATTTCTAGCTTTCTAGCTAAGTCAAAAGAGGACTTGACAAACAGTATGTTCTTTTTCTAGTTTTATTTGTGCCTAATTTCCTCATTGTTTCCTTTGCTTTTAAAAAGACCAGGAAATCTGGAACATTCACAAGAAATGCAGGATCATGGTGACAGCTGTATATTAGAGAGTTCTGTTATATTTCCTACAACGAAAAAACAGTCAGTTTGCAGTCCAAACTATCCTAGATATGGACAGATCATTACAATGACTGTTGAAGAAATGACCAGTTATAAGGGGGAAAAAATTGGGGAAGGAGCTTTTGGAACTGTTTATAAAGGTATGTAGCTTTCACCTCCACCATTCAAAGACTAGAAGAGCTAATAAGGTTATATGTCATATGTTGACCATCTATTAGCACAAGTTTGTTAATGCTGTTCCACCTAAACTAATCGAAGGATATGGCATGTGTACATGAAGAAACATAATTTACTGAAAATCTTTGCTTATTTTCATTTCTTACCACAGAAGTTGGAATTGATGTTACATAATATGATACACAATGTTCAGTAGTGAGATACTTGTTTGCTTTGTTTTGTATATTTAATTTGTATTATGTGTTGTCCTTTGTCTCTGAATATATCCTATATATATTTAAATAGTATTGTGTAATTTAAATTTTCCTTAGTTGAGGGTTGGAGGTGGGCCTTCAACTTCCCCTGTTGGGAGTTGACAAAGTTCTCGCATCCCTAACGCGGAGCTGCCAACTGTCCCTTTTTTTCTGTATGTCCCATATTTTGGTCCTGAATACGGGTGTACGTTTTTTATGCCATAAATACGATTTTTAATTTTTTTTAATAAATAACATTTTTATTGGATTTTCCGGTTTAGAATGTGCATTTTGTTCCATTCTAAAAGTATCACATTTATATAGGAATACAGTTTTAGAATATGTTTGGTTCATTCAAAATCGAGGCTACCATGCCTGTCTATCAGCCATATTGGATTTTGCAAACAGTTACTGTATCTTGTCTTCATAATATTCAACTTCTAATCATGTTGAATAAGAAAGCAGAATATTTAGAATTTTTGCCAGGAAAAAGAGAAGGAAACAACTGGAAGGACAATTGTGCCAACTTGTGTAGATTTGTGAAACCATCTAGTAAAGGAGAAAACATTGTTTTGCAAATTGTGTAATGTGATTTCGCTGTTCGGCATGGGTAACGCCCATGAAATACAAGAGCACGAAAAAGCTAATAAACATCAGCTTGCCGCTTCATCACACACAACTCAGCCTGAACATAGGATGGATATAAATACCAGAGAGAACCTCAATGTATTTATGTATTCGGGGGTTGGCTGCTATGCTAACAGCATTCACGCTATAGGAGGTGGTTTGCTCCTTTCTCTTGCGGAGGTAGAGCACTGCAACCATGGGTTACACATCCTCCCAAAAGGAATGTAGAGCACCTTGATGGTGGGTTGCACCCTCCCATTGGAGAGGTAGAGCATGCGATAGCAGGTTGTGCCTTCGCTTGAAAGATGTTGAGCACAGTAACTGTTGGTTGCACCCTCCCTTTAGGGATATTGAGCACCACGATAATGAGTTGGTCCAGCCCAGCAGGGAGTTTGAGAACCACAATATATAATGTGCCTTTAGCAACATGTTGCCACATTACTTTAGGGAGACAACACATTGCACCCATAATGCACAGAGTGAAGATGAAGTCTTCTCCAATTATCACTTCTTGACCTCATGGTTTGGGGACAGGGCCATGACTCAACTTCCCCCTCTTCCACCTCCACCATCCCACCCTGTGCAGGATTTACAATTCATACACAGGATTGAGGCTAGCGATGGGGTCCGTTTTTGTGTCCTCAATCCCCAGTTATACCTATGAACCCTTGTTTGATGTGGGGCCTTCCACCACAGCGACCTTGGTCCATAATGCTCCCATGGACTAGTGGACCATGTCATACCAATTGAACTGATGCTGCGGTTCATGACCCACTATCACCTCACCAAGTGTAAGAAAGAGATGCCATCATTTTCTGTTCTTTCCCAATCGGCTAAAATTAAGGTGATCATTGACTGCCTATTGGATAGAATTGTGGAGCAGGGGATTCTAAGTCTTTTATTTCAGGAAGCCATGTACCAGCAACATTCTCAGCTAGCTGGTACAATACGTACTCAGTCACCTTCAGTACTGGTCTCCAGGCCATTGATAAGAATCTAGTAACAGGTCAGATGTCCACTCCACTGTTCTAAAGAGGACAAAAATGTGTTTCATACAAAAAAGGCCAGGCTAACCTGAAATGTAGTCACTATATCGTCAGTATTAGATTTAAAAGCCAATGTGTTGACTAGAGCTGTACCAATGTCACTTTTTGCCGATTATGCCGATACCGCGTATAGCCGATTATCAAACTTGCCGATACCGATTATGAGACCGATTATTTGATTATCATATTATGTACTCAGGTATAAGCCAACAAATTTAGAAAACAATAAAGGCCTGGAATGTGTCCAAATAAATTACTACTCTGTTGTCCATGGTGGGCGATTTTTTTTTTTTTTTGCAAACAGGAAAGTTTCGCGGCACAATAAATATGTTCTAATCACTATGTAACTTGAGGCAATGGTTTTGAGTTTATTGCAGACTTTCTATGAGCAAAGGTCGTCGGCTTGCTTTGACGACAACAAATACTCGTTATTGCTGCGGCAACATCAGATAATTGTAAAACATTGATATAGAATTGTTTTATTTGTTTAGTATATGTCGGTGCTTCAGAGGTACAGTAAAACCTGTTATGACTTATGAGAGACCGCCACTTCTGCCAGATGGTGGCTTGGTGAAACACTAACAAAAGAAATAAAAAATAATTAAAAAAAATCCGGAAATGATTCTCACTTACTAGTATTAAAGACAATGAGTTCGTTCACCCTCCAGGCATTACGGATTAACTGAAAGACAGACGACGTACTCAAACCTACACTGAAGCCCTTTCAAACAATTTCTCACTGGGACATAAGGACTATCGGTGTTTTGTGAGTTTTCATAAAGATAAAGAAAAAACACAAACCTCAAAATTGACTGTGTATATATCCATCATTACTCCCTTTGATGTTAATCTTACTGGCTATTCACATGACTGTGGCACTACAATGGCGGTTAGCGACATGTACTTTAGTCTGGTTTACTGCAGTTTACAAATGTTACCGGACGCTGGAGTTGAAAATTTCGCACAACTGGCAGCAAGATAAATTCTTTTTAAATACTTTATTAGAGCAATCTCTTTGTTACAAAAGATTAATTGATGGTTCGATGTGTTTATCTCGATATATGGTTATTCGACTATACAGTAGTGTTAGTTAATGAGCAACTTGTTTGCATACTGCATTTATCCCGAGCTCTAGTGTTACAAAGGATTAAGTTACGGTCAGTCAAAACACGACTGTATATACAACTTTTATCAGGAAATTTGGTTATTTAAAAAAATTATTTGCATCGGCACTGATTATTTTTGCCGATACCCGATTATACCGATTGTGCTAATAATCGGCCCGATTACGCGTACGGGCGATTAATCGGTACAGCTCTAGTGTTGACTGCTTCGGCTAACTTCAACCGATAGATACGATGTGACTCGTGTCTGAGTCCGTGTCACTCAAGCCTCATTTTACCCTGACTTTACAGGTATCCTAACATTTTTTGTTTGTTTTAGGGCTTAACGCCATTTTTCAGCATGATAGGCTATACATGGCAGCCAGTATTATTGGTGGAGGAAGAACCCGAGAAAACCCCCAGAAAGAACCACCAACGCACGAGAAGCTACTGGCAAGCTTTCTCACATAACTACATTAGCCGAATCTTAGACTCAAACCCACGCAGACTGAGGTGAGACAGCAGTGATCTGTAACGAAAAGAGCTTTAGACCACTCGGCCACTCAGATATTTAATTTTGCATCATGAAAATTTATCTCTTTTGTTTACCATGACACAGTTTAGCAGTTCAGAGTCCTGCTTTTGGGCCTCAAAACCAGGTTCTTCACTACCAACTTGAAGGGTATGGATTGCATCGTCACCCAGTTCCAATTAACTTATCTACAATGATGGCAACATACCTGGACAACATCCCCCTGAAACATATAGTAAATTCTATTCTGCTCCAAGGCAATCAGGATCATCATGTCTGTTTCCAACAGGACTTGCATTTGAGCAAGAGGGTTCTTGCAGCTCCACAGATTATTCATTGCAGCAGCTGACTTGATCTTGTTTGGCCGTTTCTTTATGCACCCTAACAAATTAAGTTGCTGGCACAATGGCACCCCTTTTCAAGTCCTCTTGATCAATTAGTCATGATCATTCCCGAAATATAAACATTCCTGTGTCAGTGAGGCAGTCCAGGAGAAACCCCAAGTTCAAATAATTGTATGCACCGATGCCAGTGCCTGCGGTTCAGGTGTGCACCTGCTGCCAGACTTCACTACAATCATTGGCATGTGGGAGCCATGGGAGTATCCTCAATACAAAAACATTTTAGAAATGAAGACTGAAAGACTCATAAACTTCTTTCATTTCAGGAGGATCGACTCTCAGATTAAATGGTTCTCAGGTGATGGTTTCCTACCTCCTCAAACTGAGGGTCGCACCAGATTACCTGACCTGAGTGTTCTGATTTGGGCATTTTCTACGTTGGTGCATTAGTCTCCATATCAACATACAAATCAGATACATTCCAGGTAGATTCATTGACTTGGCAGACACTGTATCCAGGAAAAGCAATGATCTTCAAATGCAATGGTCTCCATCAATTGGTCTTTACTTGGATCTGTGAACTCCGGAGGCAGGGTGTCCTATGATTGATCGTTTGCAACAAAAGTCAAAACTCACTTTTGTTGATCGAGTTCCAGATCCAGAAGCTTGAACCATGAAGGTTCTGTCAATCAGTTGGGAGGGGTTGTGGACATTTGCCTCCCCACTCCCAGCCTTGGTGCCAAACATATTATGGGAAATTACATGGACATAAATGCAACATGATTCTGACAGACATCTCAGATGGCACAAGTCCTGGGTTGCTGATCTGCACAATCTAGCGATAGATCTCTGTCTAGGAAGATTCTGACCAACCCAAATTATCTCAGACGTCTCGGTCATGGGTGTTCCTGGATGAGATTAACATTTCTTTTTATTTCATTAATTGTTAGATATACAATGTGCATGGCATATAATTTCATAGTTTCAAATAGCCTGATCAAAACCATCATTACTATTGATATTACAACTGAGCACTCCTAATGTTAACATTTAGCATGGTAATAACAATGGAAGAAGCTCTAGCTAAAACAAGACAAATTTTATGACTGGAGAAAATAATTATTGTAATTAAATGAAGTGAATGTGGAGACCACACATAATAGCTGTTTAAACATCAGTAAAACAAAGTTAGGGTCATATAAAGGACAACGAGTGGATTTTAAATGATTTCATATACTGATTTATGTAAATATAAAAAGTGATTAATGTTTAATGATAGAAGTATATCTTTATTGCTATATAAGCAAGAATTATTAATAAAGAATGGAATATAATTATGTAGAGTTGTGGTTATTTTTCTTTAAATAGTGCTGAAATTTGACAAGCCTGTTATTTGGAACTAGTTTTGTTCCGATCATCGATTGTGAATTCCACAATCGATTTTGTGTAAAGGGAGACTACTTTTTAGGTGTATACAAAGCACAAAGGTTAGTAAAACTCCCAGCCACTAAAGTTGACCTGAAATTTATTAATTCCCTTCACAACTACAAATATGAAATTTATGATTCATAATTAGGAGCATGTAGTCATTATTACTTGGTCAAGTTGTTAAATTGTTGAGTTAATAAATTTAAAACACATTTTGTTGATTTGTTTCAGTTAAATTGCAACATCTTTTGTAGTATTTATAAACAATGACAAACAAGAAAAACATGTCCTTCTATACTTTAAATTATAGACACATCACATGTGAATGAAAGAATTTCCGGGCATTGTAGTAGTATTTTAGTTACATATGACTGATCAGCCATAACAAGTTGCATTTATTTAACGAGGTTGTAGAACAAAAGTAACACATAATGTAACATTATTGTCAGGTTAAAGTATACATGTCATTAAAAGAGATTACTCCTGTATATTTATGAACATACTGAACTCTTGATCAAAGATATAACCGTATAACAAAAGATAAAACTTGTTCTTAGTAACCGATTATAATCGATGATCAGTTGGTTAAGAGGAACCGATTATCGATTATGAATTTCTGACTGATTCCCATCACTATTTGGAACCACATGTCTTGAAAGACCGTTTTTTGTTGACAGAAGGTGTAGTCTGGTAAAATAGATTTTACTGTAATAGATCTACCTGCTGATTAATTTAACATTTGATGGACTTGATAGTTTGGTTTTGAAAACTATTTATCGATCTGGATATGAATCAGTTAGAAATCTGCAGCTGTCTGACTTTTTCACACTGACAAAAATGAACTTTAATCGGATAAGCATCTTAGATATTCTCACTGGCCAAAGCAAAAAAGTGAAGCTTATGGGTTCATTACCTGCCCAGGCCAGTCTGAGTCTCAGTACCTGCCCAGGCCAGCCTAGGTCAGCTAACTTGTCATGTCCTTGGGAAAGACACTTAGCTTCCATTTCATTGGCATGATATGGCTGATATTGTTTTAAAAGTGCCTATAAAACTAACAAAACTGAACTTAAATTGTTTTAAACATGTCCCAGATGTTGTACTGATAAGATTTACTGATCCTGGCCATACTTTGTTTCATAGCTGTGTTTGTTGACTTTGATCAAGAACTTGGTTTCTATGCAATAATAATTGTAGTTGTGCTTTACATAGCTTGCATTCTAAACTTTGCAGATGGATTGCCTTTTGGCAAGAAGTATTTCAATATGGTGCTACAAATGTTAAAGGTAAACATCACTGCTGAGAAAATGAAACTACTAAATAACTGGTATGAATTCTGGCAATATACCTTTGCCAGACACTGTAGACATCTTGCCCTTCTTTGAAATTTGTTAATTTGAGGGTGATCAAGTCGGCAGGTGAAATGTCATGGTAACACTGACCAGTCAAAGCAGAATAAAGTGCAATAAATAACATTTTACTTGACATGCTTTTACAAAATCTGATTCTTCAGATTATTTCTTGTTGACATTATAGTTGATTCAGAGATCCAGAGAGCATGAGAAAATGTGATTTTAATTACACAGATTAACTTGAATGAATGAATGTTAAATTAAAGTGAACCAGCCACGAAGGATCATTATTTACTGTTTTATCTTTCAAATGAAAGTTATTTAATTTTTCCTGTGGGGTAAGGAATGGTGCCACGTCCCCATGGGCGTTTATGCACACATAGTGTGCTATTTAATTTGGTCGTCATGTCGCGCCCCTATTGTGGGACTATTGACATGAATGTAGGACCTGGGTGAGTGGGAATAGATCAAACATGCACTCAACCCTATCAGCCAATCAGAAGGAGTGTACCAGAGGTGCAATGGCACCAAATAATGACTGGTGAAAAATTGTTTTCATGTCTCGTCATGTTGGGGGTTTCTGGTCACGAGAAAGGAGAAAAGGTCCAATAAAGCCAGCCCATGTATGTCGACAGCCTTAAAACGCCCTAGCCATACTTCTTTCAAATCGGGTCCAGTTTCATTAATGGACGGAAAATACACCAGTAATGTGCAAGCCATCTGTGTAATTCAATCAAATTTTGTGTAGTTGAAGATTTTTTCTAACTCTTAACATACCAATGTTTCTAGTGCCCAGTGTATGTATTGTAAGTCCCTAACAATTTTAATTATAGAATGTCTGTGCAACATATGTAGGTTGGTCACTGTTAGGTTATATGGATTGTGAATTTTGATTGTCGATGTTCGAAATTGATCAAGATAGCTTCATCAAAAGAGTTTGTCAGATAGAGCTTTCGTACCAAATGAGAGCTCTGTATTGGCTAAAGGGCAGTAGCCCGTAGAAGGGCTTTTTGATGGAGGGTTATGTAATGGTAACCAGTCTTCCCTCATTCTGGTTTGTTTGCTCCGGAGTCCTCCTGTGGTCTTTTGTTCCTTGTGCCTCCCTTCATCTTGATTGTCAGCACCGGTGTCCTCTTTTCTGGGTATCTAGATCTAAAATTGTCCCTATCAATTTGGAAATACTCTGTGCTGTTGTTACCGATACCACCTTGTACTTCTGATTTAGTTTTTAGGAGGATACTGACTAATTGGTATTTGGATGCACCCTTTTGTTGTTGTACCGGATGTTATTTTCTTAAATGCTTCAATGTTTATTTCTATATCTTTTGTTATCCTTGATGCTTCATCTAATTCTATTTGGTTGTTTAAAGTGTGTAGCCCCGCCAAATGATTGGTCAATGAACCCATGTGACATCCTGGTGGGGCTACAATTTACTTCTTAAGGTTGTTATAAATTTCAGAATTAGTATGTTATTTAGGTGTTTTAGTAGTCTGTCAAAATGATTGGTCAATGAACCCATGTGACCTTTTTGTAGGGCTACAATTTACTTCTTAAGGTTGTTATAAATTTCAGAATTAGTATATTAAAATTAGGTGTTTTAGTAGCCCGTCAAATGATTGGTCAATGAACCCATGTGATCTCATTGTGGGGTTGCATATTGCTCCTTAAGGTTGTTTTACAGTTTTAGAATTTTCGATTAACTAATCAAATATTATAGACATGTTGCTTTTGACAACACAAGAAACTTGTGCATTGGCAGCCAACAGTTAAATGTCAAGTAAACAACAATCCAACAAATGAGAATTTTTATGTAATAACTTTTGCTATCTACTTAACAGAAGTTTTCAACCTTCAATAGAGAAAAGCCTAGTGATACTTAAGTCAAAAGGTCAAAGGTTACCTTGGCCCACATTAAAGCACATGTGCCTAGTAGGCGTATTTTGTACCATTTGCAGTAGTACACAATTTATCTTCTTTCTCATTATTGTAGCAAAGATGTCCAAGGAAGAAAAATGCAAGTTTGCAATCAAAGAAATCAAGGTCACGGAAGAACTCTACCAGAAATCCTATGATATGGTATAGTAACAAAATAGTTCTTTTGTTAATATATGAAGTAAAACAGGTGTACATCAGCCACCCATGGGAAATGGCCTTTATAGACAGGTGACATTATTGTTAGTAATAGTATAATTATTATTACTTCACTTGCATTAGGAGTATGCTTCAAAGATAAAGGTATTTTTTTTTAGCTATTTAACAACAATCAAAATGGCAATTGTGTAAATGCATTTATTTATCTCACTCTCTTATACATGCAAACACTTGATCTCTTATTAAGTAGAAATGGCATCTATTCAAAATTAGGAATTGACAGCTTACCTGTAATTGTGAAGCACACAAATTAATCTTTGTTTGGCATGAAAACAGGTGTTCACATTTTAATCAATTGATGGATTAAACTGTTGCTCAAACAGGCAGAGATCAAAAGACGACTTTTCTTCGCAGCATTTGATGATAAGTAATTGAAAAGAAGATTCCTGTGGCTTTTGTTATTAGCATCAGAAGATTATTCTGAGTTTCATCTGCCCCTTCTTACCTGATTTTTTAAAATTTAGACATATATATTGGGGTGTAGGGTTAGAGTCAGTTATCTATTATTAAGTTGAATCATTCCACCACAAAGACAGATTCAACAGACAGAGCACATGTCAACCCAGTAGTCACGTGATACAGCAAAACCATTGTTGACACATGATCCATTCTTGATCAATCTAACTTTCTTTAAGTTGCTGCAAAGTAAAGTTTTTGATCATTCTTGGAATAAATATGTTGAGAATTATGTGTCCTTTTTGTTCATTTACATTCAAGATGTGACATTCATTTAATATTTTTTAATTTCTGTGTAAAAACATTGGAAAGGGTTTCATTGGTGATATCACATGACTTCATGGAAATGTAGGTTCTGATATTTGTGTAGTCATGTGGCTAGCAATGCAAGTGCCAGGTAATTGACTTTGACCCTACACCCCAACGACATAAATGTTGAAATTCACAAATCGGGTATGAAGTGTAAGAAAAGACTCGGATTACTAAACCATAAAGGATATCACTTGTACAGCATACCTCTTAAATGGTTAGAAAACACCATTCTTTTGAATCTGAAATGTTAACTCCTTTCAGCTTCCCTGGAGTACAACATGCAGTCAAATATTCAGATAATATAAATACCATGCATTGTTCATCGAACAAAAGAAGTGAAATTTATGGCCACTCTGATGTGCTCCATAAGGTAGGCTGAAATCATTGCCTATTTAAGAAACGCATGGCTGCTGACTGCAGAAGACAGGTGATTGCTGATTACTTGACATTTGGAAATTTGACCAGAGACGGAAATTAGAATCGTTGTTGTTGTAGTGTTTGACGCCATTTTTCAGTACACAATACATGGCAGCCAGTATTATTGGTGGAGGAGGAACCCAGGAAATCCACCGTAAAGAACAACCAACCCATGAGAAGCTACTGGCAAGCTTTCTCATATAACTACATTAGCCGAATCTTAGATTTGAACCCACGCAGACATATGTGAGATGGCAGTGATCTATATTGGAAAGCGCTCTAGACCACTCAGCCACTCGGTGGCCCCAATTAGAATGGTAGTTGTGACCAGGTGACAGATGAACTCAGTTAACTGTTAAGAAAGGTTTGAATGTACTTAAATGTGAAATATAGGTGAAATATATTTCACCCTTTTATAATTCCTGTATTTTCATTTGTGAAAAATTTATCTTAATATGTCCACATGTGAAATACTAGATTTCCCATTATGCCTTGTGATGCCTGATACCGTAGACAGAAGATGTACAGTCCTGTCTCTTTATCTCGGCATCCATGGGCCTGAGGTATAATTATTAACGTAAATGGGTGTTGTCAGTAGTTACGTTACGCATGCTACAGCTGTCTCAGACAAACTCTCACTTTAAAGCTTAAAAAGGGAAACAACTAATAATTTGTCATGGCTGATAAATAGGGCTGTCAAAAACCACGGAAAACTTTATATTTTTTTTATATTTATATTTATTTTATGTGGCTACTTTATAATATGTCTAAATTAGGAAATTTGTTATTGTTGATATCACGTGACTGTATGACCTCTGATGTCATTGAGGTAGGTTGCAAGATTTGTGTAGTCACGTGACTAAGAATGCAAATGGCCAGATCCAGGTCAAATTTCAGCAATTATCTACTTTCATCTCGTCTGTCAGCGGATTAATAACAAATGCTGTGCTCACGATTTTTGAGAAAGTAAATCATATTCCTATCGATTTCAAGCAGGTATATCTCGATGAAAGATCATTCAAGTTTGCTGGGCAGGCTTGTAAGCGGCTACCCCATGCCGAAATTAAATGGTGTCGCCAAATTCCAACTTGCTGATGATATATGATATTTTGGTTGTGTTGTCAACAACTTATTTTTGTGAACGGGTACTCGTCATTAATTTTCAATGCCCGGGTTTTTAGCTATAGCAGTTTGGAATTTTTTTTGATATATTGTAAATGTTATCTGACAGAATACTTTAGTTCTGTGCCAATGTGATTGTAAGGCAATGCTTGCAGACCCACTTAAGTCTCTTGTTATTACTCCTCATTGATTGCGATCTTTCAGGTCATTGGTGCTTGATTTAGTTGTTAGAACTTTACAGCCATAAACTAAGTAACCGAAAAGAGCAAAAACCAGGATTTGTTTGTTTGTTTGTTTGATTAGGATTTTTAACGTAGCTTTTAAATTTTTTTTAGTCATATCACTATGATGTCTGCAATGAGGCAGTTTGTAGTGATGTCTAGCACTGGGGCATCATGCCACAGACATTTAGCATGATGTCCCATGCAGGCACATTGTCCTGACACCAGGCTGACCAGTCCTAACACTAACCTCTTAATGCTGTGTGCCAAGCGAGGCAGCTGTTAGTACCATTTTTGTAAGTTTTTGGTATGACTGCATGGGATCGAACCCCACAACCTCTCACTTCCATGGCAGACACTCTAACCACTAGGCCACTGGAGCGGTTACCAGGATTTGTAAAATTCAACAAACAGTTATTCCCTAGAATTCAGAATGAAACTTTTAAAATCTTATTATAAGTATTGTGAAATAAAAAAACAAATTAGTCCTTAAAGTTCTTTCACAGATCCTTATGAATAGAGTTTCAAATAAATTCCAGCAGTGTTCCAAATTAATTCTAAAATTTTGAATGTGCCAGTAGCTAGGATTGAGCTAATGTGCCAACAGTCTTAAAATATCCTTGAATGATTTCAAATTAATCCCAAGTTATTGATGAGTACATTGTAGCTCCAGTGAATAATTTAAATAAAGAAATATTCCGAAATTAAAACTGAAAACAACATTATTATTGATGTCACTTTGGATGTTAAGGTAGGAAGGAGCAATTCTAATATAATCCACCTTCATATAAAAACCTAAGACACAATTTAAGAACCAGGATGAGGGTCAGCTTTCTTTCTTTATTACGTTAAGTGTCAACAAGGATTGGTAATTTTTAGAAGAAAAACTAATGTCCTGGACTCCGATACAAGCTAATATCTTTTCTTCCAGTAATAATGATCTGCATATTTAATCTATAACCGTAGAGAAATAATATCTACATGTTATTTTGTTTACTAGGCCTCACAATTTATAAACATGAACAAAAAAATTAAACCCAATATGCAAATTAAATATACATAACACTGTTTCTAGCCTCAGAAAATGATGAAATTAAAATTCAGAGGAAGATCATTAAAATTTTAATTTGTTCTTGATGCAGTGATTTGGATTGTCTTTATTTTTAAACAGGAGATTCACCATGGAAGGATTCTTCATCCATTCATCAACCCCATTGTTGCACGTGCGGAAAGCCTTCCAACCAAGTTAGAAAAAGGGTTAGTAATTGCAAATCTACCTTTTATCTGACCCATATAAGCTTTGCAAAACATAGATATCACTTTCACAGTGGTGATAACATCATGATCAGTAATGTTCAAATTGAGTGTTTAAGTTTTGTAAGGAAGATACAGCTGTTGGGAATTATATAGTGGGTTTAGAACTATTCTTTAGACTACTGTATTTCATTTAATTTTTTTTAATACCCTTTACTTTTTGGTACACCATCTGGCTATTAAGATAAATATTAATTAAATATATAGTATTTTTGAATCTGCATTTTTAGGACAATCTTTTAAATTCTTATACATAAATTTCTGAGAAGATTTGCATTTGTAAAAAAAATAAAAGTAATTGCCATTATTTAACAAAAATGAATGTGAGATTATAATCATAATCATATACAATTAAATTGGGTTTATCATTTGTGTTTTTAGTTTTGTATTTTTTGCCTCATATTTTGATGTGTTAAAATTTTAAAGGTTCCCATTTCAAATTACTTAAAAAATATTCTGATGTAAGATTTAGATCTTAACCACAATATTAACTGCTAAGTGTGTGATGGAAATGGTGATAGACTTTGAGTAAGTTCTTAAGTCAGGCATCAAATAATGAAAGAAGAGATTAAGAAAGAATCACCAATTATAATCACACTTATCATTTCCTTTTTTTTTTTTCATTAATGTTTGAACCATGAGTTTTTATGTTTTTTCTTTGAATCAGGAAAAGACATTCATGCTTCAAATTGCTTTGGAAAATACTAATGAAACAATTTAGATACATAAGACTGTTAATGTGTTTTTAATGTATTTATATTAATGTATTTGAATGTATGCTTGATATAATAATTCCAAATGAAAAACTTAACTGTTTATGTCTGATTTTTATCATGCTAGATATAGAATCTTTTTTTTATCAAAATATCTTAGGAATTGTATTATTAGCAAGATCTATGTGTTTAAATGAAAAACAATCAACAGTATTTTGTACATGTTAATTGCTATTACATCAGTGTAACCTATGCAGAATTATCGGATGATTGGCTGAGGATTTTTTACCATTCTGTCAGCTGTATTTTTATAGGACTGTGATCAAAACTTAGTTGTTAAGCTTATATCATTTGAACTTTGAGTCGGAATGTAAGCAAGGTTCATGCATATTAATGAGTTGATCTTTTTGCGGATCACTGCCATCTCACCTCTGTCTTTGTGGGTTCAAGTCTAGGATTCAGCTAATGTGGTTATGTGAGAAAGCTTACCACTAGCTTCTTGTGGGTCAGTGGTTCTTTCCAGGGTTTTCCAGGTTCTTCCTCTACCAATAATACTGGCTGCCATGTATATCATATATTGTGCTGAAAAATGGCGTTAAACCATAAAAACAAACATACAAACAATGAGTTGATCTTGAATTTTTCATTAGCTCTGGTTGTCTGCATTGGAGTACTTCTATTATCAGAGTTTGATGAAATATTTTAAATACAGGTAACCTTTTACAGTGAAACTCTTCAAAACTGAAAACTCTGTATACCATCCCCCATATGACCAAATGTTGAAGTTTTCTTGTTTTAATATCATTTTTTTCAGTAAAATAAAGGTACTAAACTCCAAATACTGAAACAAACTGCAACTTCAAATTTCAATTTTATTGTAAGAACCCCATAAAAACAAAATTCCTTTCAAACTTGAAAATGTATTGTCCATGTATACCATATATGTTGTGACACCCCATTTGGAAAATGAACTCCAACTGAAATTTTATTTTAAAAAATATAAAACTACTTGAGATAAAACTCATCCACTGCAGCATCATCTCATCAACCCAACCCTTCTCCTGCACATGTCTGATCCATTCTTTCAGTGCATAATATTTTTTTTTAGCTTTCATGCACCTTTGGAAAATTATCATTGGAGGCAACATATCGCCTAAATCTGCACACATAGAATCTATGCTAAATCCTGCATTGAATAAAGTAGTTCTGATCAGTGAGTATGAATATGTGCTAACACTACATTCAGTAATGTAGGGTAAAAGTTTGGTATATGAATCTCGATTGTTTTAGATAATTTAAAGAAAATGGAATTCTGCAAAAATATAATAAAGAAATGGCAGTGATGCATACAAGCATTATTTTAATAGTGCTTGCAAGTTTGACAAACTAAATGATCTTGTGTGCCAATGGTTTAGCCTAACTAAGACAAAATAAATTCCAATCTTTGACCCTATAATATGTACCAAGGGTGCACAGCCTTTTTCGGCCAAGGGCCAGATTGTGTAATCTAGGACCAGTTGAAGGCTGCACACACTAATTCTTTAAAATAATTACTACTCATGGGCCAAATTTCTGTATTGTTTTAATTTGCCCTGATAGCCAGACAGAACATGTTTGGGAGTTGAATCCGGCCTGCAGGCCAGGGGTTGTGCACCTCTGATATATGCTGTCTCTCTCTTGTCAAACAAGTGCTTAGAAAAAGAATTTTTTGTAAATCTATGAAACTTTAGAAAACTGAATACCTATCAAAACCAAAATTTGTTTTTGGAGGGGGTTTTATGGCTTTCAGTTTTGAGAGGTTTCACTATATTGTTGTATTATCCTGATATTGAATGCATTTGAGTATGAACATAATTTACGCAAATTTATGATGCAATGTTTACCTTTATTATAATCATGGTAGCTTATATTCATAATTTTCATGTCAGCATTTTTATGAATCTTCACTGTCTGCAAAGGTTGATTGCATGGGTCATGTATTGAACTGGTCACACATAGGCTGAGCCTTGTCAGCTAAGGTTGATTGCATGGGTCATGTATTGAACTGGTCACACATAGGCTGAGCCTTGTCAGCTAAGGCTGATTGCATGGGTCATGTATTGAACTGGTCACACATAGGCTGTGCCTTGTCAGCTAAGGTTGATTGCATGGGTCATGTATTGAACTGGTCACACATAGGCTGAGCCTTGTCAGCTAAGGTTGATTGCATGGGTCATGTATTGAAATGGTCACACATAGGCTGTGCCTTGTCAGCTAAGGTTGATTGCATGGGTCATGTATTGAACTGGTCACACATAGGCTGTGCCTTGTCAGCTAAGGTTGATTGCATGGGTCATGTATTGAACTGGTCACACATAGGCTGAGCCTTGTCAGTTAAGGCTGATTGCATGGGTCATGTATTGAACTGGTCACACATAGGCTGTGCCTTGTCAGCTAAGGTTGATTGCATGGGTCATGTATTGAACTGGTCACACATAGGCTGAACCTTGTCAGCTAAGGTTGATTGCATTGGTCATGTATTGAACTGGTCACACATAGGCTGTGCCTTGTCAGCTAAGGTTGATTGCATGGGTCATGTATTGAACTGGTCACACATAGGCTGTGCCTTGTCAGCTAAGGTTGATTGCATGGGTCATGTATTGATCTGGTCACACATAGGCTGAGCCTTGTCAGCTAAGGTTGATTGCATGGGTCATGTATTGATCTGGTCACACATAGGCTGAGCCTTGTCAGCTAAGGTTGATTGCATGGGTCATGTATTGATCTGGTCACACATAGGCTGAGCCTTGTCAGCTAAGGTTGATTGCATGGGTCATGTATTGATCTGGTCACACATAGGCTGAGCCTTGTCAGCTAAGGTTGATTGCATGGGTCATGTATTGATCTGGTCACACATAGGCTGAGCCTTGTCAGCTAAGGTTGATTGCATGGGTCATGTATTGATCTGGTCACACATAGGCTGAGCCTTGTCAGCTAAGGTTGATTGCATGGGTCATGTATTGATCTGGTCACACATAGGCTGAGCCTTGTCAGCTAAGGCTGATTGCATGGGTCATGTATTGATCTGGTCACACATAGGCTGAGCCTTGTCAGCTAAGGTTGATTGCATGGGTCATGTATTGATCTGGTCACACATAGGCTGAGCCTTGTCAGCTAAGGTTGATTGCATGGGTCATGTATTGATCTGGTCACACATAGGCTGAGCCTTGTCAGCTAAGGTTGATTGCATGGGTCATGTATTGATCTGGTCACACATAGGTTGAGCCTTGTCAGCAGTAAATTGGGCACTTACAAAGTTTATTACCCTTCTCTGATGACCTAGTGATTAGAGCGTCTGCCACAGAAGCGGGAGGTCGTGGGTTCGATCTCTGGCCGAGTCATACCAAAGACTTACAAAAGCAGTACTAACAGCTGTCTCACTTGGCGCTCTGCACTAAGAGGCTAGTGTTAGGACTGGTCGGCCTGGTTTCAGGAAAATGTGACTGGACGAGACATCATGTTACATCACTATAAACTGCCTCACTGCCTCACTGCAGACATCATAGGAATGTGACTGAAAAATTGTTAAAGCTATGTTAAAAATCCTAATCACACACACGCACATTGTTACGTGTATTTGATTTGGGTCATTTATTTTTTATTTTAATTGTTTGTTTGGCAGATTCAAATTTGACATTTTAAGTTTAAGATTCATTCATTGGGAGATATTTTATTTAGAAAGTGGGATGACATGTACTCTAAGAATAAACACCAGGTGTTGACCTCATTTCTGACCTGGCTTCAGAGTTGTAAACAAGCTTTTAAAATGATTGGTTGATTTCAAGGACATTATGGAGCTGGGTTATAAACATCTTTCTATTTTTAGTTGGGTCATACGGTGTGTATGAGAGTTTTTGAATGTAAATTTATTCTAAAAGATTCTAGAAGATCATGTGACCCCTTTCTTGTTCACGTAAAAACAGGTATATAAATTATGTTTTGGAGCAAACTATTTAGTAGAAGTTGGGCTGTTAGAATACTAAGTTGTGTGTCGTTTTGAGTTATTTTAAATTACCTTGTACTGGAAATTATTTTAATTCGTTTGGATCAAGAGGATTTATTTTGTTATTTATCTGTGCTCATTGAATTTCATTACCAAGAACTGACTTCATCACGTGACATCATCTTCCATCTTGGATGCTTCACTAAGATTCGAACTTGGAATTATATGGACATGGTGGTGAGATGGCACTGATTCGTAATGGATAGTTTTATAGACTATTCTGCCACTCGGGTGGGCCCCTAATTTCAAGCGAGATATAGCCCTTCTTTCCAGTGCATTATACCCACTCAGTAGCTTCTGACTCAATGAAATCAAGCCAAATTTAACATGGAGCTTAGAGAATTAGAAGTTAGCCCATGCTGCACATATAAATAAAATTATTCCTTCATAAGCTATGGAGAACCAATTGAAACTGAATGTGTTAAAATTCTTTATATTAGGCAATTTTGATTCTGGACACTTTTTGCCTCAACTTTTCATGTGAGAGAACAGATAGATCAGGGCAGGGCTGATCAGGAGATTTACAAAATATGGTCGGTCATTTTGACCTCAAAAGAGGCTTTTCATCGATCCAATTTTTAGTATGCAAATGGACAATAAATACAACGATAAAACACATTTACATTTTTATAATATTTAAATATGCACATCAACTCATCAAATCAGTTCTCTCACAGTAAATGTAACTTAATGACATTCATACTCTTCGCATATGTGCCACAGATATTTTGAGCATTTCTTAGGAAATCATGAATAATTAATCTTGGTCCTTGAGTAATGCCATATTGTTGCAGTATATGAGAATTCGGGACATATTTCTATTTTTGTTTTTTCTTCAGAATTTGCTATTTAATGTATCCGTACATGAAGAACAGAGAACTCCGTTGTAACATTGACAAGGTAAATGAAAGAATGAATCTGTGTCCCAGGGAACCAAATGAAAAAATATGGAGTCGTTGTATATATCAGATTGTACAAGCTGTGGATTTCCTTCACAAACCTGCTGGCTCAGTAAGGTAAGTATTCTGAATAGTTTCATGTAGACTTAACATGTTATGATCCATCTGCAACTAGGAGTTTGATTTTCTTTTGCCATCTTCACTCAGCCCTGCATATTAAGATATCAGTAAAATGACTACCAAGATGTATGATAAATTCATGCAGTGGAATTTGTTGTTTTAAAAGTATTGAAGTTACAAAAGCATTCTCATGCACAGACTCATTCTAGACAAAAGTTTATGATGTTGGCTTATGAAAAATTAGTGATGGCAATCGGACAGGAAAATTATGTTGTTTGATTGGCTGTAGAAAATTACTGACCAATCAGACATGATAATTCTGGTCAGCTGATAAAAAATGACTGATCAATCAGGTATCAACATTTTGAATAGTCTGAACTTGAGTAATAGAACATTTTTATAAAATTTGGATCAGGTCCCGTAGTCAATAAGCCATCAAAATATGGATATTTGACCCCTGTTTATTTTGAAAATTTTCATAACTTCACCAAGCAGGAGTGCAGATTTTATGTCTTGTTATAGCTCACATAGACAAACAAACTTAATAGATTAAATAAATTATGGGCAAGAATAACTTGCCAAACAAATGCTATCCTGTTAAATTAATATATTTGCTGTATTGTTTCCTTTGGCATCCAGGCAAAAGCGATTCACCTTAATCATTTGGCGAGGTTTATCAGTGGGAATTAAATAATGCGTGGGATGTGTGCTGCTTTCCATGCATGTTTCACCATTTAAAATTGAAGTTCAACTGCAGATGAATACACAGGTGTTAAGTTCTGACAAGGTTAATACTAAAAATTGAGTGTTCTGTTGCATTTAATGTTCTGAATCAATAGAAGACAGACTTGCTTTCTAGATACAAAGATCAGTTGTTATGATTGTATTATTATATTGAATGTCCTGAATCAATAAAAGACAGACTTGCTGTTTAGAGAGAAAGATCAGTTGAAATGATTGTATTATTATATTGAATGTCCTGATTTCTATTGTTTTTTTTTTTTTACAGTTCAGGTTGTGCATCAAAGATTCTGTCTAAATACATTTGTTCTCGGCCACCAGTTATGTCATAAAAATTTTTTTAAAGAGGTGGAGAATAACTTGTGATGCATTTTCCAACTTAAATAGATTTATGTTAAATGTGAAATACTTTAAACTTAGAACCTGTCAGTTTTGTGGTTGAAAGGTCAGATTTAAAGGTTGTTAAGACTTAATGAAGAAAAATGGTTTAAGATAATAACCATCTACAAATACCAAACATGGGTAACTTAGTTTCAAGGTCAAAGGGGTAACATTTAAGGTTTGTTGTCGTCAAGAAAGAATGATAGTTTTTGTGCAATAAAATAATTTCTACATCAGAGATATTGAGAAAACTTTGTGAATGGCTTACATATGATTTAAAGAAGAACCTTTTTGATTATGCCTCAAAATTAAAAGCTTTAAGGTGACTTTGACTAAAGAAAGAATATATACATTCCTGGCTACATTCCTTGTTATATTCAAATACAGAGTTTACTGTTGGATATATGTTTGTTGTTTGTTGTTTGCAGTCTATATTGTCACAAGAAACATATTGTTTGTACAGGGGACCAATTTTCCATCGAGATCTTACCTCTGGCAATATCTTCTTGGATGAAAACTTTAATGTGAGAATAGGTGACTTTGGAATAGCTGTAGAAGCCAAATTGAATGCAACTAAAGCTACAATGACCAAGGCATTGGGAACTGAAGGCTACCATCCTCCTAATATGAACATGTATAAATATAATGCGTCCTATGATGTGTTCAGTGTGGGAGTGGGTAAGTAGATTATTAGCTCTTCGAGCCACAAAGATATGTGACCTTATGATATAGCCTGTGACCATTGTGCATCAAGACAGTTTGCTGTCCATCATATAAATATTCTGACACCTTTTAGTTTTCATCACCAACTCCTTTCAATTACCATTCATTTTCATGCAAGTTGCAAACAATATTTTGGTGTTTCTTCTCAGAAATTATATTGATCTATCAAAATATAACGCCACAGTTACTGAAAGAGGAAAACAAACAATTACACCCTTGTAACTGATATTAACCAAATTTCACAGAAAAGTCTGGCATTAAAACATCTTAAATTTAACAATGAAAACAAGTCTTGACCACTTGAGATCAGATCTGGAAGCAAGCATGTAAAGTTTATACAAGTAAAATAAGCTGACCACAAAATATTACTGTCATTAAAACACATTGATACTGTTTTATTTTATAATGACTGGGTTTTATTACATTTGGCATTACATTCTTTATTCATCTATTTATTTATTTATCTGGCATGGAAATCTAAGCAAGCCATTTGCATATGCACAGGGTTTATACAGTACCTTGAAATGTACTTGATTTTTTATTCATTCTTGAAAAGTATTTAAAAATATTCCTCAGTCCTTGAAAAATATAAAATTAGTTGCAAACAAATTTATGAAAGTTTCTTTTCATACCATTACACCATGTAATCAAAGCAAAACTTTGCTATTGGGCATTTTACAGCACATGACCAATCAGATATTGATAATTGCATGTGGACCTGATTATAGAGTGCATTAAAAAGTGCACTAATCTTTTCCAACAATCATTCTTCTTAATCAGTTTATTTTCTGTGGCAGAAGTACATCAGCAGCAGGGAGGGAAATCCCTACTTTTTGCCTAAATGTCAAAAAAATCACCCCTCGATATTGGCCATTCCCGATTCTGAGACTTAAAAAAAATCGCTAACTCTTATTTTGCGAATCTACGACTTAACATTTTTTGCCTTGGTGTGATGGTTTACCACCGGGTGTTTTTTTTTCATTACCGTCGGTGATTTATCTGTATATGTGATCAAGTCCGATACGATATCGACTTCGCGGATCATGTAGCGCTATTGTGACAAATCCGTGAGGAGTTCGCTGAGCATTACTGAAAAAGTTTTTAAATTGATTAAAATCTCAGAACACCAAGTTTGCCAAATATTTCTTAGCGTATATATATCCACGCCGTTAAACACACTTAGTAAATTACAATTATCGCGAATTACTTTAGGAATTTGTGTATATCGCTGAGTAACATAAATAACGTCTGCGTTTTTATGTCTTCCACGTGAGAAAATTCTTGCGGGATTTTTTTGTTTATCTAACATGACATCATCGTACACTACGAGATTATTAACTCTTCCGTCAAGATCGTCGACAGATGGAGCATCATTGATATCGGTTATTACATCGACAACATTTTCTCCGGTAATTTCAGATGCGTTTTCATTATATTCTTTTAATACATTATAGCAGTGTTGATCGTCTACACTCGGTGCTATTAAATATAATTTATCCCAGGTCATATGTTTCATTATCATCGTTAACAACAACTGAGTTTTTCCACTTCCAGATGGTCCAATAATTATCATCCTAATAGAATTTGGTAGCATCACATTATGTTTAACTGGTTGTTGTTTCTTTGTAGCGCTAAAATCAATCACTTCCATTTATTAGTATGGTTTATTTATGTATAAAATTATGGATTTATATTGTGTTAAATGTAAGAAGCGTACGCCAACAAATAATGAAACAACAGTTACAACTAAAAATAATCGACTGGCACTTTCAGGTAATTGTGAAATTTGTGGCACAAAAAAATTTAGATTTATAAAAAAAAGTAGCTGGTGACATGGCAGCACAATTATCTAAACTTCCAGGGCTACCATGGGCAAAGTATCCAGGTGAAAAACATCTTCCAGGATATAATTATTGCGGACCAGGAACTCGATTAGATATCAGACTAGATGGAAATGATCAACCAAATCCAGGAGAAAATCCAATTAACGATGTCGACGAGGCTTGCCGTGTTCATGATATTGCTTACCGCAGTGATGATATTCAGCAGCGTCATCTCGCAGATGTAAAATTAATTCACACGTTAAATGCAATTCCTGATAAAAAATTCAAAGAAAAGTTAGCTTCTTGGTGATGAAAGGTAAAATAATATTTGGAAGCGGAGCTTCTCGTGTTTAGAAGTGCAAGCACTTCCAATTTAAAAATCTAAATTATTTTACAATAACATGGAATCTATTTATTACTCTCCTAGAGGATATTGGAAAGGTTACGCAGCAATTAAAAAACTCGCTAGCGCCGCATCAGTGAAATATAAAACCGCGAAAGATTGGTTATCCAAACAGGCGTTATGGCAAATTTATCTTCCGGGTCCTAAAAAAATTAATTATTCTCATTTTGATGTTTTTGTACCAAATTAAGTTCATCAAGCCGATATATTATTTCTTCCTCATGATAACGGTTACAAATATGCATTAACCGTAGTTGATATCGCTAGTAGATATAAACAAGCAATACCGTTAAAAACAAAGTCGTCAAAAGAAGTCTCCGATGCATTTGAAAAGATTTGTCGTAAAGGTCCACTAAGATGGCCAAATCTATTACAAGTTGATCCCGGCAAGGAATTTCAAGGTGTCGTTACATCTACGATGAAAACTCATAACGTAGCTATACGACGAGGACACACTGCAATACACCGCGATCAGGCAATTGTAGAGCGATTTAATAGAACTCTCGCTGAGCGGTTATTTGGATATCAATACGCGAAAGAATTTACTCAAGAAACTCGCTCTCGTGAATGGGTCTCAAGGTTACCAAAAGTAGTCTCCGCGTTAAATAACGAAATAACTCGAATGATTGGCATCAAACCTAACATCGCAATAAAAAAAAAGTATGTACCTGGTATTAGAAATGCTAGCATTTCCACTAACACTTCTAATTTCCAACCAATTCTCGGTGACGTCACTGTAAGATATTTATATGAGCCAGGTGAACTCGAAGGTGGTAGCGCAAGAGCCACTGATCCTATTTGGAGTATCACCACACATAAAATATCATCGTCGACACGATCTTTTAGTGGAATTGCAAGCAATTCTAGGCCAGCAATTTATAGATTGGATTCATCCGCGCCTCAGCGAGGATTTACACGCGAACAACTACAAGTTATTCCTGACGACACTCAATTACCACC
This sequence comes from Unio pictorum, assembly GCA_030141615.1. Classification (NCBI taxonomy): domain Eukaryota; kingdom Metazoa; phylum Mollusca; class Bivalvia; order Unionida; family Unionidae; genus Unio; species Unio pictorum. The sequence goes on from JARLTB010000224.1 coordinate 8,398,898, forward strand.
ACGAAAAATTAATTAGAATTGCTTGCAATTCCACCAGCGTGACGTACATTACACGCGAGACATGTTAATCTCACATTGCCAACGACGTGTCCGAGATTATTATCGATTCTGTCAACGGTAAATTGGCGACAATCTCCAGGATGAAATCTCCAGCGCATTAAACAGTTGCAAGTAGCGCAGTGATTATCTTGTTGCGTTTTCAACGATAAAATCAATTTCGAGTTAATATTAAAATTTCTATTTTTTTTCTTATCTTGTTGTCGATATCCTGATAATTTTTTCTCAATTATGTAAATATCAACATCAGAACTACTCGCGTTATCTTCGATGATAACTCTCCGCAGTTGATTTATTCGTCTAGCTCTAGATACCGCTAAATAAACTAAATTTGACCATTCGATACGATTATCTATGATCCAAATAGTTGTATCTGTGATTGTTAATCCTTGTGATGAATGTATCGTAGCCGCGTATCCTAACACCCAAGGTGAATTTTCAGCACTCAATGCATCTTCAACTACGTTGAGGTCCACGTGCACAATTTCATTTAACGCTAATTTTCAATTCCACCACCAGGAATATTAACATTAATGTCTTGTTGTCGTGTGTCAGATGGTCTGTAACATAACGGTACTTTTACATCAGAAAATTTCTCTTTATGTATTTCGAATAATTGTCGCTGAATATCATCTCGTGTTATTTTTCTACTGGCAAATACCATATCGTTGGGTGTCCATAATTCCCAAAAATTCTCCTCAGGAGTTTCAGCGATAACTTCTCTGAGAATTCTACACTGCTCGTAATCAGATTTCCGGCGGATTCTAGATTTTAAATCTTTTATTTGCTCATCTAGTGATCTATGATCATCTGTCATTTCTTCATAATAATCAACATTGGCTTTCAACCACTCATGAGGTGGTTCTCCGCAAAACGGTGGCGGTTGACCATCATCACCGCACATTATCACTTTAGTGTTCTTCGTGGATAACCAACCGAGAAACTGTTTTAAATTTTTCAGCGGCACTGTACATATTTCATCCCAGAGAATTATCGGTGGAATAAATTTATTACCCATCCGTTCCGGAGTCCACGCATCACCTTTCCACCTAAAGAAACTGTGATAAGTACTAGCAGGAATTCCACGTTTTCTTATATCTTTCTTTAGTTTGTGAGTTGGTGTTAACGCTTTTATGTTGGTGAAATTACTTGCAATTCCCATGCTAGTATCAGAATTGCTTGCAATTCCACTTTTATATAATCTAATAACTCTTTCAGTTTTTCCAGAGCCTCCACATCCGTTTAAGTAAACCGTCTTATATCTTGTTAACGGATCAAATACTGACGGAGCTAAGGAAAACCCTAATTGAATATTTTCTGTATTTTTTCCGCGGTAACTATCAAGTATCTCAACATCTACGTGATGATTATAACAGTGTAACCGCTCGTTTTTAATTCTCCAAGTTCCCCAACCTTCTCCGAGAAATGGTTTAACAGCGTTAATATGTTTCTCGTGAAAATACATAGAATCCGTGGCAACTCTTACAGCGATATCCGGAAATTTATTTATCATCGAAAATAAATTAATACTTGTATACGCTAACATGGAAGATCTTAAATGTGTGTACTGAGCATTTTCTCCGTCGATGTAAGTTATAACAGTTCCATATTCTTTTCCATTTGACAAAAATGCTTTTCTACTCGTTACAAATCTATTAGTATCAGTGAGATGTTTAATAATAATTTGTTCTTCAATTGGATCAACCACCAATCTAGAAGAAGTTCGAGCATTAGAAAATCTTCCTCCTTGAGTAAACTTCCCAATGATTTTTCTTCCGTAGTCTTTTGCGGATTTTTCTCTATCACAATATATTTGTTTAGCCGTTTCAAGTATTTGTTCTTCGTTGTATTCCGGAAAATTCTTTCTTACATTTTCAATTTCTCTATCTAAATTTGGCGTTGGTAGCCAAACATCCTTTTGAGACTTATAACTTATTATAGCTTCACCAACTGTTAACATCGTTAACATACCACTATCTAACATATATCGCAACAACACTATTGGAGTCCACGCTTTCTCAGACATATGTTTGCCAATCCAGCAATAACTACATGGATGTAATCCATCGCGAAGTTTTAAAGCAATAACTTTAGCGAATCCAGTTAAATCAAAATCAGGCAAATCCCCGTTAATAGCAACACGCGTCATCTCATGTGTTGGATGTCCGAAACGTTTAAAATATTCAGTACACACTCCCATTCCTAAAAACCCACCTGGGTAACTAGCATTCATGTCAGCGGAAATTAAATTAACAATATCATACTTGGTATTCCACAATCCGCCATGTCCGTATTCAACGCAACTTAATTTTACATCGTCAAGAAATATTTTCGGAGTTTTTCTCCAAGAATTTATTTCACGAGCGTAATGAGCAATTACTGATGAAACCGTAAAAGAAATACGTAATATATTTTCGTCAAAGTTTTCCACGAAATTCTTTGCAGCATTTTTCATACGCGAATCTAATTGTTGCTCGCGATATAATTCTCCGCTAGTTTTCACAAATTGATCGTATCCCATTTCCGGGTCGTCACTACTCGAAAATAACCAGACCCCAGTTGGATCATCTCTGTGTATCTCCGCGATTGCATCAAATAATTTCCCCTCGTAAAATCCACCACTGTTAAATTTTTCAGGTATATATTTTACAATCTTCGATGGAGGAAATTCAGTTATCGTGGCATTCCAAGCATGCCCGTTATGATCAATAATTCTAATCGGAGATGATCCATGGTTGCTATATTTACACTGGTGTAATATTTCTCTGGTTATAGTTTCCACGATAATAGGATATCTCAAACATGTTTGTAATTTAGCAACATCGCTAATTGAAGCCCCGCCTTGCTCCGTCATTCGTTTTCCCCAGGATGTTATTTTTTCGTGTCGTGTATCAGTTAATGTTGCGTGTGAAGAATTTTTAAAATGTTCCATAACTCGTTCGGGCAACACAATTTATCACCGACGACGTTCTCATCGGATACATTTTATCAACGTCGATATCTACATAAATTCTATAACACCCATACATCACAACAGTTACGGGATAACTTTTGTTATAATAATGGCCATCAATGCCAACTAGCGTTCCTGGATTCATATCACGATTGAAAATCACATTTTTTTTATCTTTCATTACAGGGTCATAATTATCTCGGATAATCCAACCATGAACTTCCCCGGTAGTATCCCATTTAATCCATTTTATTCTACAGTAGTAGTTGTTGTTATCCAGCAACGATAATATATTCATCGCGCGAACTTCATCTATGGTGCCGTCATATAGTTTTTCACTATCACTTACTCTAAGACTAGTAAACATATATGCAGCTCCGCTGAGGCGAAATTCTTTCATCGCGGATTTTCTTATTTTTTTAAGCTGTTTACTGAGTCCCTTCAATGATAATCCGGATTTTGCATCAAGAGAAAAATATTTTTTGCTCATTATATTAAAACAAATATCTAATTCAAAAAAATAAATAAAACAAATGTTTAAATTTTAATTAAAAATATATAATATTATATAATGTACAATTGTAAGTGGTTGCTAATCGGTTCGACAAACACGTGTAATAAATTATCGAAAAAGGAATATTGCGGGCAGCATCAAGTAAGTATTCGACGCGGAAGTACCGGCCCAAGGCCTTGCATTGTGTGTGGTGTTGGGGTACGAGGAAAAACTCAATTATGTTTAAGTTGCGGGGGGAAAAAATACAGAGAACTAAAAAGATATTACGATGTTTATACTCATATTAATCACCGCATCCCGGTTATCCAGACCCTGGAAGACTATATAAACAAACCAAGGTGAATTTACATTTAAACAAAGAAATTCCTATATAAAATAAATGACTTCAAACGAATTCGTTTCGCATCCAATCTTTGTTAACTACGAGGCCTCGCCCGATGGAACTATTAGAAATCGACAATTAAGAAAAGAAATTGGGGTTGTTGATAATAGGGGGTATTTACGTATCGGTATAAGGGTTCAAGGAAAAATGAAGAGTTATAGAGCTCACAGATTTATCGCTGAGATTTTTCTCGGAGAAATTCCGCCTGGTTATGTTATTGATCACATCGATGGGAATAAATTAAATAACCGAATTGAAAATTTAAGAATTATTACTCAACGACAAAACTGTCTTAATATGAATCCAAATGTAAGTAAAAATCGCAAACCAAGACCTGTGACAGCGTTTTATAACAGCGAGATTATAGATTTCCAATCAATATATTCTGCCGGGAAATATTTCAATATCAATAACACATCAATAATAAGAGCCGCCGATGGTATAACTTCAGCAGCGTATTCTGATAAATTTAATGCTAAAGTTTCATTTGCGTGGATGTAAAAAAAAATATTTACAGAATTTCTAAAATCGTGCAAAGGTATTTTCATTATTGATCCCAGCTGTTATCAAATTGCTCAGCGAATTTCGATATATTTTTTTCTTCTTCAAATACATCACCGACGGCCCTCAGCAACGTGTTAAGTAACTTAGAAAGTTCAACAAATTCATCTAACACAGATTCATCACCTGTTAATTTAAGTTGATAAATTATTTGATTTCGTTGTCTGATTAGCGTTTTAGCTACGCGATATTCTGATCGATACGTTGGATAATCCTTGGCTCGCGCGGATGCTATCCTACGAAATTCATCTACAAGGTAATCAGCGTTACAGTGAGGTATTTTTTTTTCTGATACAATTGCAGCGATTTTCGGGATTTTATTTACACGATTAAGTTTCGCTACGATATCGTCGACGATATTTTGGTTCATTTATCCTATATGTTTTTTAAAATCTAAATAGATTTTCAAAGAATTTTTAATTGAAAGTCTAAAGATAATTCACAATAATGATCCCTGAATCACTCACAACTAGACTAGCTCGAGAAAGATTAGCAGCGATTAAGAAATTTTTTCCAGTTAGAGATTCAGTATGGCGCCAACTTCAACAACGACAAGTAGCGCAAACCGATTTTACTATCGGAAGTGAACAATTATTTGCACCGATAACAGCAGCGACCAGCAAAGTAAAAGAATCGGTTGAGTCAACCGCGGATATTTCCAAGAATCTGTTAGCGCTTCAATAGCAAACAACAGATATTTTAAAAAAACTTCCCGGTGATATAGTAGCGCAACAACAGAAAATGATCAAACAACAACGATTAGATGAGTTAACAGGGTTTGAGGGACCACAACCACAACCAGCAATCGAATTTGATCCAGATGAACCTTATGTTACCGAACCTGCTGAGAGAGATCTTGCTCCTGAAAAAATATTTACCGAGTATGCGTTAAACGAAATTAGAAACATCGATGATGATGAGGAATTAGCTGTTTTTACCAAAAATAATTTTAGATCTCGAGGAGATTTGATAAACCCGCCTTATTTTAAAAAAATAACAAACAGGCTGACTTGGGCGAGAAAAATATATTTAGCGAAACATGGCGGAGATAGTATTAGAGCCAAAACACATCCTGGATTTAATAAATTTTACAATACAGCATTTGGTACAGTAACTGGTAGTGGAATCGGAAATCCAAGGATTTCAAATTCGAAGAAAATTGCAGAGCAATTTCACAATAATTGTCCTTGTCCAGACAGCGTCATCAACGATGTATCACGGCTAGAAGTGTTAATCGGCGGAAAACGAGCCGGAAATAATTCTCCGGAAATTACAAATGAGGCCGCTGATATCTGTCGGCGATTATTTCAAGGTCGTGTTATGGACATACATACCTATCGGGAACTTATTGAAGAACTAGTTGAAAATTCTCCTAGACATTCCTTGAATTTCACACATGGGTATCACAGCGATTGAAAAATTACAAAGTAATTGAAAACACTAGTGTTTTTATAATAAATGATAATTCACTACAATCACGATAAACCCACATCTGTTTATGTGGCAAATTCTAGATATCCAGTGTATCGAGCGTATTACGGAGATGGATTAGGAAAAACAATTATGGGATTATTTGGTAGGATTGCGCCAAAAGTTTTCCCGTATGCTAAAAAGGCTGGAATGAAAGCAATTGAAGTTATTAAAGATAAGGGATTAGGTGTTATTGGAGATCTCGCTGGAAAAGCATTTACCGCTGTAAAGGATAAAGTAGTCTCGCTGGTACGACCGAAACGTAAACCACAACCATTACCATCCACGACTGTGATGCCAGCAGCGGTTAGTAAAGTAATCAACGAGGCGGTACAACAACGACTAGAAAATCTTAGCAATGTGAACTCAGGGGAAATTCAAGAAGTTTTGGGTAGCCCTAATGTTGCCAATATGATAGCCGGAAGTGGTTTTGGAAAACAATTTCTATCTCAGCGACGGAGATAAAATTGCAATAGAAAATTCATTAACATCTCCATATAATGTTTAAGCAACAAAATGATCCCACGTTTGACATAGACGCTCCAGTGTTAAAAAATGATTCAGTTGGAAATTATCAGTTATATGCTTATCACGCAATAGATCCTAAAATACGAGCCCGAATTGAACTTCAAGTTCAAGATACCAGCAAATACTTTTTACCCTGTGAAGCGTTTATTGAAATTGAGGGAGAAATTGTAACTAACGTTGCAGCTAATACACCTTACGCAGCTGATGTTAAAGTTGGATTTGTTAACAATGGTGTTATGGCGCTATTTGAAAGTGCACGATATCTCATCGACGGAAAAGAGATTGAATCAATAGAACGCGAAGTTGATATCGCAACAACGATAGTCAGACTAGCAAGATACTCAGATGATTTTACAAGATCAGCTGGGCCATCAATGATGTTCGCGAAAGATACCTCCGACCACGCTGATAATAACAAATATATTAAACTGAGAACACCCAGAGCTACTGCAATTGATGGTGATCAACCAGATGACGGTAATCATGAACCTAGACCAGCAGGCGTATTCGATATTGTAAAATCTGACAACATAAATTTCAATCTGGGATTTACAACGCGTGTAGGAATGTTGCAGGGGGAACGACGAAAATTCTCATGTGCGATTCCGCTATCTCATATATTTGGATTTTGTAGAAATGTCAGAAAAGTTATTTACGGGGCAAAACATACAATTGCGTTGACGCGGCGAAGTGATGATAATGCCGCAATTTGGCGTACCGGTGGTGGTGACGGAAAAGTTAATTTGAGTAAGTTGACGCTGTGGATGCCTGTGATGACTCCGTCGTTGGCAGCGGAGCAACGATTAGTATCATTTATGGAAACAGGTGGGAAAACTCTGCTAAGTTGGTTAACTGTGTCCACGGATACCAAAGAAGATAATGTCGCTGACACATTTACGTGGCATCTAGCATCTAAAAGTGGATCTTCAGCACCGCGTCATATATTTATTGCGCTACAACGTCGAGATCGATTAGGTAGTCAAACCCACTCCCATATGATATTTGACAAATTAGGGGTTAAAGAAGTATCGCTGAGAATAAACGGTCAACATGAACCCGCGGAAGATATACAACTAAATTACGATGAAAATAATGTTGCCAGAGCTTATCAGCGATTACTATGTTTTATGGGTCGTGATCAGAATGTTGATACCGGTCTGCAAATATCTCAGTATGATTTTAAGACGCTATATCCGATTTATTACTTTTCGTTGACACATCTTGATATGATGAGACAGTCTCTCGTTGATATACATTTCCGAGCCCGTATAGCACCCCTTGATGTTAATTACAGAGCCGTAGCTGTAATTCTCAGTGATAAATCTATGCTACTCGAAGGAGCTGGCGGACGAATGAGACTCGTTGATGCACCAGTGGAAAATCTGTAGATTTTTACAACTAGATCAATTGAAAATATAAGTGTGTTTTACAATAAATGCCATATAACGTCGTTAATGTATCACTGACTGAGGGTCAGGTAAAGAAATTAAAATCAAAATCTGCAAAAGAATGTGGAACTACAATAACGTTAAAACCAACACAAATGACGTCTGGGACACATAAATTATCGCTGACTAATCGTCAAATAAAACATTTCAATGACGCACTTAAGAACAAGAAAGGTGTTCAACTTGATTTTTCCAAGGGTGCAATTGCTAACATGATAAAATCCGGTGGTATATTTCCGTTGTTTGCTGCGATTCCAGCGTTGATTGCAGCAGCCGCACCAGCAATTGCAAAAGCTGCAGCGCTCGGAGCTGTTGGAACTGCTGCGGGAATGGCTTTGAAAAAGGCAACTGGAGGGAATATTAAAAAAAAGGGGAAAGGTTTAAGACTAGGACGACCACCAACCGGAAAAGGTCTTCGATTATCACGACCAATTTGAAAAATTTCACTGAAAATTCGAAGAATTTTACACAGATGTCAAATTTTGATCTCATCGCGAAGGTTGAAAAATCAGCGCATACTAAATTTCCGATAAAAAATTTCAGAGGGGTATTTATGAGAGATCAATTACCGAATATTCCAAGTACACCTGAAACTGAAATTATCAATTTAGATAACAGTGATGGACCCGGAACACACTGGGTTGGATACGCAATTGATCCGCGAGGAATTATTTACTTTGACTCATACGGGTTACCACCACCAATTGAGTTTTACAAATATGTGAACAAATTCAAGGGAGTTCCAGTGTGGTATTCAACGTTACCGACACAAACTTTAAGTGATCCACCAATCTGTGGTAATGAAGTATTGAATATGCTAACTAAAATTTCATCATCGAAGAAACCACCACATGTAGTTGTAAATGAATATACTAGTGGGAAATGAATTTCATATTGAAAATCTAAAAGATTTTATATAATGTCTGTTGATATTTGGGGAAGATCGCAAAAAAAAAGAGAAAAAAGATAAAACTATTGACGATAGTGTAAAAAAAATAATCAAGGATGAACTCGCTAGTAATTTTAATTTAGTAAGTGTTGACCCTGGAGAGATAGTTGTATTTCAAGATCGTCAAGGAAAATTAGCAACTAGTAATTTATCGCTGGATGATATGTTAACAAAACACCCTACCGCAGAAGATCACTCCATAGTGGTATTCAAACAAGGTAAACTTGAACCGAGTTATAAAATTACAGATTTTTCGAATAAATTTAATACAATAATAAACACCGAAGCATATGTAAAAACCGCAACAGATAATTTAGCGCGATTACGAGCCGAATATGATACTCATGTAGCTAGTTTTGTTACGCTACGGAGAAACTTTAATACCACCGATAACGCGATTGAGAAATTCTTTGGTAAAAAAAATATTAAACCGGATGATATTACAACAACTCTTACGGATATTACAACAGGTCAACAAAACTCAACTACTGATATAACTGCAATGGGTAAACGGTTAGGTGTTGACCGTGGTGAGGGTGTGGTTGAGAAATCATTTTCAGATTCAATCTTGTTTATCAACAACGCAATTGAGAAATTCTTTGGTAAAAAAAATATTAAACCTGATGAGATTAAAACAACCCTCGCGGAAATTACTCCAAAACTCGATAAAATAAAAACATCTCACACAGCAGATCAAATTAAAAATCTTACTTATATTACCGCTAAAGGAAAACTAGAGTATAGTAGCACTAACAATACTATAACATTTCCAATTAGCGTAGCTGGTATTTATCGGATGACACTATTTTCCGTACACGTATTTAATTTTGTAGCTCGGGATACAGGAGGAATAATAAATGGTGTTGGAACCCCATATCAATCAAGTGTAAATACGTTATTGATGAACGCAAATTTCATAAATAGCAATTATAACGTAATTTTATTCCCCGCCGATCCAGGTGTAACTAATTCATCAATAACATGGATTGTAGAATTTTTAACTTCGTATATCAATTGAAAATCTAAAGATAATTTACAATAATGCCAAAAAAAATCAAGGATTTTCCAATCGAAGATTTTACAATTCCACCACCATCTCAGTATCGTTATGATACTATATCGAAATATCAGCAACAACTACAAGATGCCATCGATGTTTATACGGTAAAAAAGAAAAAGTATCAGCGTAGAATTAACGCGCTAGATATAACTGTTTATACGGTATCTGGAATAATTGCGTCAACTGGGATAATATTATCTTCGGTTACTATGACCGCACCGATTGTAATTCCAATTGTTATTTCCGCGGTAACAACACTCACTGGTATCTTCACCGGAGTGACAAAAAAAATCTCATCATGTTCCGCAAGTAAACTACGGGATTATACGATAAAACTCAACACAGCAACGAGCGCGTATACGGGATTAACAGCGCTAATTTCATCAGCGATAACCGATCAAGAAATAACCGAAGAGGAATTTTCACATATCACTGAGTGTTATAATTCCACGATGAAGAAATTAAATAGTGACAATATAAATAGCGATGGCAATACAAAACTTACAAAGAAATTTTCAAATAACTAAAAAAAATAACTCACTAACGTTTTCTAGGAAATATCCGATTGAATGGTATGTTATTGGAATCTCGCCAGGTGAGTATACCATTGATGAACTCAATAAACAGTTAAATGAAAATATAAATTTAACTATTGGAGAGCTTCCTGTTGTAATAAGGATTATACTTGGATCAAACGGAGACATATTTATAACATCTCCGGAAATCGTAGTTGATATTTATCAAAGTAGTATCAGAACAATTATAGGTTGGCCGGAACATCCTAGTGAAAACAGTTTAATGTTTTTAACATTTGGAAAATATGAATTGAAAACCTAAAAATATTTTACAATAATGTCGCAAGAATTACTTCAGCGAATAGCAGAAAACACCACACCGGTAAAAACGAGTATGATTACAATATCATCAAAGACTCCTGAATTTAGCGTGAATTTTCCTTCTCCGGTTCCAGTGAAAGAACTTGCGTTAGCTAAGTTACGAGTATATAATAGTTGGCCTAATATTAGATCAACATCATTTGGTGGTCAACAACCAAATAATTCACTAGTGTTTGCAAACAAGAATAAACCAGATGGCACTCCAGACTGGCAAATTGTATATATACCAACTGGGTCATATGAAATTGAACAAATCAGAGATGAGTTTGATCGTAAAATAAAATCTATTACCGGAGAAGAAAAAAAAATAATTATTGACGTTCACGAACCTACGTTATCATCGTCGATTGAAATCGCAGATGGATACTCTGTAGATATTTATAACAGCTCAATAAGAACAGTGTTAGGTTGGCCTGATCACCAATATATTAAACCTGAACCTAAACCGGTAAAATCCGACTACGTTACTGATCGTATCGCAGATGATAATCCTACAAGAACTTATAGATATTTTGAGGAATTAAACTTCACAAAAGTATATCGTAATGAGGATGGTATTTATATCATTCCTGTCTCTAGTGATTATAAACCTGATAAACCTCATACCGAGGAAAAAATACTACCCATCGTTAGTCCAATGGGTATCTCTCAAAATTTCTATCGGATGATAAGCAATTTTAACCTGTTATTGTTATCATTAAAATCTGGTTCTCTAACCCAAGCTGAATTTATTAGTGTTGTAGCAGTATGTAATAAAATTATCTACGATATGGAGAGATTTAATTCAAGACTAATAAGTGTTTTCACTGATGATAATTCTCCGATATCACATACGGGGATAGCAATAGATTATAAAAGAGAAATAATAGCAGATCCAACATATAAAATGCCAGGATATAAACCTGAGCAACTAAAAAAAGAACTTAACGACGCCATCGATGAAGGTTTCAATAAAATTTATGATAAATGGACAATAAAATCAAAACAACCACTAGAAGTAATTCTTAAACATAATAATAGTTCAGAAGGTGGTGGAAGACATATTGCACCGAACAACGTAAATATATCTTCGGTTATTGCGCTAAATTTAGTGTGTGACGCCATAGAAGGAAGTTATCAAATTGATTTAACAAGATCAAATCAAGCTCAACAGGGATATATTTTATATTCCTTTGCCCCATCAGTTTCTCCAGGTTACTTGTTAATAGAAGATCCGGTTAATCCAGTTTATATGAGAACTCATAATAATTTCCTCACAAAAATTAATTTTAAACTTACCGACCAAGCGAATAATTTGATAGATCTACGCGGTGAAGAGTTAGTTATTAGTCTATTTGTGAGATCTTAAAGATTTTTATCAATTAAATTGTATATTCCAATGTCCGGTAAGATCTCTTATTTTTTTATTTAATTCCTTATTATGTTTTTTAAGAAGAAGTATTTCATCCTCATTCTCGTCAAGTTCCTTTTTGTATTCTTTTATTTCATCCTTGAGCTGTAAAAGTTCATTATTTAACTCGGTAATTTCAGTTAACTGAAGATTATTTACTTGTTTTAACCTATCAAATTCATCTTGGGTAAGAGAAGTTTCTGAACTTTCAAGTTTTGAGTGTAACATTTTAATTACCTTAACTTGTTTTTGATTTAAGTTTTTTAGTATATTAATTTCATTAGATTGTTCTTGATTAGACATTTTTAAAGAATTAATTTCATCAGATTGTTCTTGATTTAAGACTTAATTTATCATATTCGGCAGTAGAAATATCACCACCACCTGATTTCTCAATTTGAGATTTAAATTCTTGTAGTTGTTCAACTAAATTATAGTTTTTGTTTTGTAATAAATCTAAAGTTGAATTTAATCTACTATTTTGATTAGATAATAAATCTATTTGGTCTTGTTGTTGCTGATCTTTATTTTTTAATGAGTTTATATATTGTTGTTGTTGCTGATCTTTATTTTTTAATGAGTTTATATATTGTTGTTGAGATTGTTCTTTTGCTTCAGCGTCAATACATTTTTGACAAGGTAAATTTTCAGGTATGTCTGTTGGAATTCCACCACCGTGAATTTCTGCGGGTGGTTGAGCAAAAATTATTTGCGGGATATTTTTTTGTTGCTGATAAAAATTTTCAGAATTTCCGATAATGTCAACAATCTTTCTTAATATATTATTTGTTCTTTTTTTGCTATTTATTGGACCACCCCAAATAGAATATAATCGAGTTAATCCAATGTGATATTGTTTTAAAATATCAGCGATTGGTCTTTTACCCTTCAACGCGATAATATTTTCGATATCTTCATCGGATAACAACGTAGATTTTATGACCATTATATAATCGATGTTATAATAAAAAAAAAACAAATATAATTGATTATATAATTGATCACATATACAGATAAATCACCGACGGTAATGAAAAAAAAAACACCCGGTGGTAAACCATCACACCAAGGCAAAAAATGTTAAGTCGTAGATCGGCAAAATAAGAGTTAGCGATTTTTTTTTAAGTCTCAGAATCGGGAATGGCCAATATCGAGGGGTGATTTTTTTTACATTTAGGCAAAAAGTAGGGATTTCCCTCCCTGCTGCTACATCTTTGATTTTTAAATCATGGTGAATTAGCTGGTTAAACTCTCGGGACAATGGATAATGAAATATATAAACAAAAATGCTTTTATTGTACATCCAAGCTTCTGATTTTTGGTGTATGATCTAAAATTCGGAAATCTACTGGAAGTCTGTTATTGACTTTTTCAGCATCTGGCATAAATTATGAACATATGTCAGTTAATGGAATGGCAGCTTTCTAGACCATATATTTACATCTACAAGTAAAATGTACCTGTAAAATTTTGATGAGCGATCATACGACAGCAGATATAAAAAATAAGATGTGGCATACTTTTGTGGCAGATGATTTTAAGATGCTGCGTAAATGCATCATATCATGCGTCAAAGTTGTTCCAGAAATCGATTTTGTCTGCTGTGGACAAATATAGGCATGCATTATTTATGCAAATCATGATATACGAGGTCAGCCAATGTGTTTTTTGTGAAGTGTGTTGGATAGAGAAGGTGGGATTCTGCCATCTCCATAAACTCCAATCATTACAGAATATTCAGGAGGCTACATCCATACCCACCAAAGGATAAACACATGTATGTGGCATAGACAATATGGAAGATTTACCCAGGTATTTTTCTGTGAGAGCTTACCCATTTCACTTGGAGAAAATGCCTGGGAAGTGTACAAGACCTGGTAATTAATTTCCCATATACTTGAAAGTGAAATAATGTTGGATCATGCCTCCTTGATTAAACATTCTACAAATTTGCCTTTACCAAATTACAGGTCTATCAACTCTGAATCTCAATCAAAATTTCCATCCTGTTGATTTTTGTTTGTAAGTGTTGTGCATTTATTCATTTCATCAGATTTATTGTGTATTATCAGTCACATAGCAGTGTCTTTGTCTGACAATAGACCAGGTCATTTTTACATAAAACTGGATAATTTCCCATCATTTTCAAATAAGCAACTACTGCTGACTTAAATTATTGCCAGTTAGTGGTCCATAATTTTCTTTTGCAGGCCCATCACTGTTAATGCTCAGGGGCTGCTCGGCTCACCACAGTGGAAAAAGTCTAATACACTGACCTAGAATCGTGATATAATTATTCTCAAGAATGTGCAAAGAAACAAAAATATTTCACACACAATTATAGTTCAAATCAAACTCTTTTAGAAAGTGAGATCAAATATAAACAGCAGAAAAAGTTTCTGTATCTACCAACACCAATTACATTAAGTACTCAAATTGATTTTCTTCTCCAGGTTGCAGCTTTTTAATGGTAACCAACACAACGCTCTCTGTCAAAATTGTCCATAAACAAGAATTGATGTCGGTGCTTAGCATTAAGAGGCTTGTGTTAGGACTAGTCAGCCTGGTATCAGGATAATGTGACTGGGTGGGACATCATGCTACATGTATATGGCATAATGCATCAGTGCCAGACATCATGTTAAACTGCCACACTGCAGACATGATAGCGATATAACTGAAAAATTGTTGAAGCTATGTTAAAAATCCAAATCACACACACACACACAAATACAGACCAGGTATGTCACAAACCAAGTTTTAGGACATGCCAAGGCCACTGACGTCATGCATGCCATGATGGATGCTGTTTCTGATGCAGGCTTAGCACTCGATTGCATTATTCAAATTAGCTTGGATGGCCCT
This sequence comes from Unio pictorum, assembly GCA_030141615.1. Lineage (NCBI taxonomy): Eukaryota > Metazoa > Mollusca > Bivalvia > Unionida > Unionidae > Unio > Unio pictorum. Next base: position 8,413,971 of record JARLTB010000224.1, read on the forward strand.
TACAAGAATCGGAAGCTACATGAAGATCTTGGTGACCAACTACAGAAGGATTATGGAACCAGACTCATTGGTTTGTGTGGCGCCTCCATGTTGTCCACAACAGTGTTAAAGAAAGAATGTCAGCAGCAGGCTGTACTGTATCCAGTTTCCTCTTGTCAGCCTACCATCTATTTAAAGATGCCCCAGCAAGGGTGGAAGACTTTTGTCAGAGCTTCCGAAGGACAGAAGCTCCATAACAAGGTTCCCATGGGTCATGGAATCCTGGAAAAGTTTAGGAATTTAAAAATTAAATCTCAAGGGCCTTGACTAGTAATAGAATTTGTCACAACCTTGTAAAATTTTGGAACAGACATGTAATTTCTGACAATGAAATTAAAAAATAAAAAATAGTTTGGGGCCCCGAGTGGCCAAGTGGTCTAAAGTGCTGTCCATTACAGATCACTGCCATCTCACCTCTGTCTGTGTGGGTTCGAGTCTAAGATTCGGCTAAATTAAATGTAGTTATGTGAGAAAGCTTGCCAGTAGCTTCTCGTGGGTCATGGTTCTTTCCAGGGGTTTTCCCGGGTTCTTCCTCCACCAATAATACTGGCCGCCATGTATAGCCACTGTGTGCTGAAAATTGGCGTTAAACCCTTAAAAAAACAACAAAAAAATAGATTCCTTCAAATTTCATAGAGCACTGAGAACCAATTAAATAAGATTAGATAAAATTACGATTGATAAATGGTTTCATGTCATATAACAGTAGTAATTCCCCTAACAGTATATAACACATGATTTCCTGTGCAGTTTTAATGGAAAATTAAAATTGTCAGCCACACCACTTTGAATAATTAGCACATGACAAAAAATCAATTTCATCAGAAAAGTCTGTTATTCTTTGATCTAACGTACAAGGTAAGTACTAATTTGGTTGTTTATATTTCACTCTACATTTTGTCTAACAAGAGTTAGTTCCCCTAACAGTAGATCTCAATTGATTTCTGGTGTAATTCGATTGGAAAATTCAAACAGTAAGCAGTGCAGCTTTGAGTAATTACCACTTGACGATCTGTCAAAATGAAGTTAATTTCTTCCGAAAAAATCTTATGGTAAGTTGTGTCCAGTCATCCAAGATCTTGGCACATGGAACCTACAAATTTCAGTAGATGAACCTAATGTTTGACATGTTAAATACAGAGACTAATTGTTCACACCCTGGAAAGTTGTTGTTGCCAACAGATTATGGTTTCACTGCCAGAGTGGAATGTAGAGGAGACACTTAGCAAACTCTATTACTTCTTTAAAGATTTTCCAGCCAGAATAGAGGACCATCAAAAGGCATCTGGTCTCAAGGAGCTGCCACCAAAATTCTGTAAGCACAGGAACCTCAGAAAGACTGCAAAAGTAAAACAAGAGACTCTGAATGACCTTGAATAGAAGATAGAAACTCATGTTTTTAGTGACATCCCTGTATTCATGTTTGTCAATTGATACACCCATGTTGTGGTCAATAAATCATGGCTTGATCTGAAAATGGCTCATGTTCAAAACCCTTTTGGATTTTCTCTTTACTTTTGTCACATTTTACAATAATATTTCATGACTTTAGTTTCATATTGTGACTGCAATAGCTCTTTTGTAATATTAGAATTATCATTTGTTTATCTTATTTCTTGGCATCAAGGGGAACTAGTATATGTTGACAATATGGCCTCACTTTTGACCATCTGTTCCAGACCCCTTGGTGCACAAAACTGTCTTGTGGCAAGTGATGCAAAGCAAAATGAACCTCCTTGCTGCCATACAAATTTGATTCTAGAAAAAAAATCATCATTTCACCTGAAAGTGATAAAAACAGACTTGTTTAAATTGATACCTCTTTTTATTTAATGCCCATTGATGGGTATTGACGCATACACATTTAAATGGCATACTTGTAAAAAATTAAGAAAAGCATCCAGCAGATTATTAAAATCACCATATACTTTTTCTGTTATCTACATCTGTAGTTAATGAGTAGGGTGAACATTTCTTGAAATGCAGTATTCATTCTTATCATATGTTGACAGTACTTGAGGATTGATTATTATTAAATAATGTGCTTCAAATACGAGCCACATTCAAATCACTATTTTATAGCTTGGGAACCAGTCTACTGGTGAGGGGATAAAAAGTAGAGTACTAAATAGTTTGAGATCCTGCCAGTGCAGAAATTATTTATATCTTTTTTTATGTCAACATGAAGTTGTATGAGAAATGAATTAGTAGCTCATCCCTCTTAGGGTTGAGGAATTGTTATTTCTACAGGCTTGCTTGGTTCTCTCTGTTAACTAGTGCGGAGTCATCAATGTCGAAATAGATTTTAATTTGAATTGGGACTCTTCCATCTTTTTTCTTTCCACTGATTTTTATTTTAAAATGTATTAACCATTTACTTATTTAGATTCCTTCTTTACCCATGAATTTAAATGGTCTGCTCCCAAATAATGTTGAGGTAGGAAACTATAGAGCAGAGACATTTAACGAACAGAAGTTACATTATGCAATGTAATTTCACATTTGCTGCTATGTGTTTCCTATGAATCAAATTAGATCAAATACCTGAATTTCACTTAAAATAATTATCATATCATTTCTGAATGTAAGTTTTTTTGACTACTAGGGCAGCATGAGCCAGATGATCAATCTCTGGCTTTTTTGTGACTAATTAAGTTATGAGAATTGTTGTCACAGTGACCTTTTCTTGTAGTAATGTTTTGAAAGATTATAAAACTGCACACCATGTGAAACACAATATTCTATGGAGCTTTTACACTTTATATTCAGTGATGCTGGAAATTCTAACAGGAGTGAAAGCTCAACTAGAGGAAGACCCTTTCTATCTTTATAGAAAATATAGTTGTGAGGGCAGATATGACGACTTGATTGAAGATTTAGATGTGGTGAGTAAAAATATAAAAATAATTAACTCATTGAAGCACATTTAATGCCATTCTGTTGAATGTTTTGTTGATAATAAATCTAACATATCAGTTGAAGAAATGTATGAAATCTAGATCTAATATATCCATAAACAATAGTTCAGGACATTGATATGGATCGATATTTTCAGATACATACATTATGTTAGGATATTAGCCTGCTACCTCACAAATCCAGCCCTACTAAACGATGAAAATTTGTTTTTCCCTGTCTATATTGGTACCGCCAGGTCTCATTAGTTTTTAGATTCATTTTTTTTACAGACAATTGTAAAATTCATCCTCCTACAATCCAGTCATTTATGTGTTCTGTGGGACCATTCAATGTTTATTTTGGGTTTATTGTGCAGATTTATTGATCTACTGCAGGTTGTATGCATTATTTTACAATTTCTGCCAATTTTGGAGTGATTTTGTCACTTTTCGGGACTCATTTTTTAAGAACACTGTTCCACTGATTTATTCTTGACATTCTGTAGGGTCATTATGTGTTTGCATTCCTTTCCACATGTCTGAGCATGGCCTTCTTACCTGTAAGTTAGGATGCATGAATTTCATGCAGATCCATTGAATCCAACTCTTAATACTTCTTTACCGTTACTGGTAGTCCAGCCATCACTGGCCATCACTCCATTGCCAACAATCCAGCTGACACTGGCAGTCTAGCCATCCCAACATGGGGACTATTTCATTCATTTTGTTCAGCTAAATAGTTCATATTGGGATCTTTGTGATAGATCTGTCTGTCTAGCCACGTCATCAGCACCTTATTATTATTATAAAATAGATTTCAGTCAGAAATTTTTCCTTTCAGCCAGGCTTTTGTTGAAGCCAGTATTGGTGATTGCTAGACTCATATATACCGTCAGTACCCAGGCCGACCACACACCATTTACACCAGATCCATTGGGTCTCATGCATATTAAAAATGCACCCGTTACCGACTGTCTAGTCTTTCCAACATGGGGACCTTTTTGTCAAATTGTCCCATGCAGTTACAGTTTACAGGGATCTTCATGACAGATCTGTCCATGCAACCGTCCCATGCCCTTTCCTTGACCTAGATTTCTCGTTTGAATGCGTTCCCCAATCACATTAACATTAGGATATAAGCCTGCTACCTCGCAAATCCAGCCCTACTAAGAGATGAAAATTCGTCTTTTCTGTCTGTCCTATAGACAAAGGGTAATAACTCTTGCCCCTTACCTCCCCTTGCCACTGCCACATGTCGCTAGTTTTTAAGCTTCGCTTGTACTGTTTACAACGCACAATTACACCTCCATATAATCCAAGCCATTTTAGTGTAAAATCGGACCATCTAAAGTTAAATTTGGAATTATTGTGTTGGACAATCATTCTTCTACAGGTTGTATACATTATTTTACAATATTTTCAAATTTTGAGTGACTTTGTCACCTTTTATGGTCGTCGTCTATCGACGACCCCGTTGCAACACGCTGATGGCATTACTCGTGTTATCATTTACGACTTAACGTGGCACTGAATAATTTTGCTTACTCCGTTAGTAACGGTTGTGGTATTAGCGAATTAATAACATGCTGAATTGCTAATTTGTGCTTTGTTTTTCTTCTTTTGTCATTTCAGTAGAAAGTATGTACCAAGTGTACATCATCTATACCATGCAGCATGTGTAATACGTGGACAGAGCCATTGTGGCAATGGATGAAAATAAATGTTGGCATGGTACAACAGTCCGACTTTGAACAGATGCGTTGTTTGGTCCAGGAAACTACGGTGCAGCTATTGACATCAGGCTATATATTACCTCTTTGGGGGAGTGTTCCACCAAGTTTAGGTTGCCCAGTGGGCGTAAGTCCCACTGCATGTCCGATCATGGCCTTCGGGCCTGTAAGTCAGGACACATGGGGTTTTTACCGAATCCATTGGATCTATTTCATTATACAACCTCGACATCACTGGCCATCCAGCCATCCCAGCATGGGGGCCTTGGTGCTAAAACAGTCTGATCAACTATGATTTACAAGGATTTTAGTGACAAATCTGTCCGTCAAGCTGTACCGCCGGCAACATGCCAATACTATGATGGAGGTTTTATTGAGAAATCTGTCTGTTCAGCCAGGCCATTGGAGCGGTCGGTACCGGTGATAGCCGGACCGTCGCCGACATTCAGGCGGACCACACGACAGACAAACCAGCCGGCAGTGCCGTCCCAGTATGGGGATCTTATTGCTAAAACAGGCCGACCAACTATGATTGATAGGGATTTTAGTGAAAAATCCGTCCGTCCAGCTGTACTGCCAGCAACATACCAATACTATGATGGAGATTTTAGTGAGAAATCTGTCCATTCAGCCAGGCCATTGGAGCGGCCGGTACCTGTGATAGCCAGACCGTCGCCGACATTCAGGCAGACCACGCGACAGACAAGCCAGCCAGTAGTGCCATCCCAGTATGGGGATCTTTTTGCTAAATCAGGCCGACCAACTATGATTGACGGGGATTTTAGTGACAAATCTGTCCATCAAGCTGTACCGCCGGCAACATACCAATACTATGATGGAGATTTTAGTGACAAATCTGTCCGTCCAGCCAGGCCATTGTAGCGGTCGGTACTGGTGGGAGAAAAAAAAAATTGAAGAAGTTCGGAGTCAGGCAGCTCAGGAACTGCCCGTCCAACTCGCCACCCAACTTTCACAGGCTTTTCGAAACAATCATCCCCAGCCACAGTGGAGGGATGATAGGCGGACCAGGGAAAAGGGATCCTTACAATCAAATGTGCAGTATAGATCCCAACCCAATGCTGGGAGCCAACAGTGTAATGAAGCTAGGAGGCAACCATACAGAGGCGGTAAGAACCCAAGTTTCTCCGCCTTCAAGCCTTGTAACTCAAGACATTGACATACCCTCCCCACCGCCCACGGACAGTCTATCTGTGGGCGGTCACATCCTGCAATTTCAGGACCACTGGACCACTTTATTACCTCAGAACAATTGGGTGATTCAGGTCATTTCGGAGGGACTTCGGATTTCATTTATCCATTCCTTTCCCCTGTCCTCCTCTCCCCTCTTCACGGATGTACCGTCAGATTGGGAGGATACCATTCTTATCCAGAGGCCGTTCATTGACCTGAGTTGCCTCAACCAATACATTTTACCACTGAATTTCAGTGTGGTGATGGTGAAATCAATCCATCTTTCCATCTGATGGGACGGGTATGCCGTCAGTCTAGATATGACCAACGCATATTTTCACGTCCCTATCCACTGAATCACGGAAATTTCTCCGTTTTGCCTATCGCGACTCGGTTTATCAGTTCCAGGTCCTACCTTTTGACCTCAACATCAGCTCTTGTGCTTATACCAAGGTTATGGTTTGCGTCGTCACTCTGTTCCACTCGACTTCATCTATAGTGACGGCAGTGTACTTGGATGAATTCCTCCAGGAACATTTGTTAAGTTCTACTCTGCTCAAAGGCAGAAATGATATTCAATCACTTTTAGATCATCTAGGCTTTCTCGTGAACTGGAAAAAGTCTGATCTTTTCCCATCCCAGAGTTTTAGTCCATCTGGGTATGGAGTTTCTCACCGATCTGAATCTGGTAAGGCTTCCTTGTGTTTGAGGTCATCCGGATAGTCGAACTCGTCGAGTCCGTTTCCAACAGAATGTGCATTTCTTTGAGAGAGTTCTTGCAACTCCTCAGATTATTCAATGCGGTGGCGGACTTGATCCCGCTCAGCTGTCTTTTTATGCGCCCCTTACAAATGTGTTACTAGCACAATGGCACCCTTATTTTTTCAATTCCCTTCAATCACATAATAATGATCACGCCCGAGATACGATCATTCTTGCATCAGTGGCTCAACCCCTGTTGGCTGTCCACAGGGATTCCTCAGGAGATACACCAAGCGGAGATAATGGTATGTATTGCGGCCAGTACCTTTAGGTTGGGGTGCCCACCTATTGCCAGACTTCGATACCATCAGCGGCTAGTGGGGGCCAGAGGAGAGCCCTCTCCACATCAACCTTTCAGAAATAAAGGCTGTCATCAATGCTTTTCGTTTCTGGAAGGATCAGCTCATATTCAAAACTGTCCTCATTATGTCAGAAAACTCTGTGGCAGTCACTTGACTCCTCAAACAAGGGGGCACTAAATCACGAGACCTGTGCAATCTGATCCGGCAGTTTCTACATTGGTGCGACAATCTCAACATCAATGTATGAATCAGACCCATTCCCGGCAGACTCATTGTCTTGGCTGACACTCTATCCAGGAAAGGTCAAGTCATTCACATGGAATGGTCACTCCATCAATCGGTCTTTCTTCCAATCTGCACACTTTGGGGGCATCCGATGATCGATCTTTTTTCAACAAGTTGGAATCGCAAGTTGCCCACCTTTGTCTCTCCAGTTCCAGACCCAGAAGCTTGGGCTGTGGACGCTCTGTCAATCAGCTGGGAGGGGTTGTGGGCATTATCCTACCCTCCCACGGTCTTGGTACTGAAAATAATCCAGAAGTTAAGGGGTCATAACTGTCAGATGATTCTGATTGCCCCTCTCAGATGGAACAACTCCTGGGTCACCGATCTACTCGATCTGGCAATAGATCTACCCAGGAAGATTACAGTCAGCCCTAATCTCTCTCAAGCAACCACGGTCATGGGTGTTCTACCCTGTCCGGACTGTCTTTATCTTCACGCTTGGTTCTTGTCCGGACGGCCTTGCGAGACAACAATTTAAACCTTTGATTGTGGAGAGAATCTTGAGAGCAAGAAGGCCCTCTACTCTGAAGGCTTACGAGGGAAAGTGGCATGTTTTCAGGGACTGGTACCATATCAATAACATTGTCCCTTTGAGTGTCTCAATCCCTCAACTGACCGACTTTTTTCTCTTTATTTTCGAGGAGAAACAGTTGGCCCCAATTACTATCAAATTCTACTGATCCATGGTATCATACACATTCCGCCATTCGACCAAAAAACCCTCACCCTCTTTCCAAATGGAATCTGTCCTGGGTTTTAACATGGCTCAATTCAGTCAATATTGAGTCTTTAGCCCACAATTTGTTAAAGCTACTATCATACAAATTGGGTTTCATGATAGCCATAGCTTCAGCATGCAGGGTGAGTGAGTTACATACCCTTTCCAGTGACTCGAGCTATCTTCAGTTCAGATCAGATGGTTCGGTGGTCCTCTAGACGCAACCAGGCTTTGTAGCCAAAAATAGGTCACCATCCATTGGCAATCCAAGAATCGTCATTGGCTCGCTTTCTTCCATAGATAAGTCAGGAACAGCTGCCATGCAAGATCCTGTTTGTGCACTCAAGCACTATTTTAAATGCACAGAGGCGAGTCGGGTCACATGTAAGCACCTCTTTCTTCTGGTGACAGTTGGGAAATGGGATATCACCCCTCAAGCCCTTGCTTCGTGGCTGAAGTGGGTTATACGCTCAGCATACTCTGATGTCTCACAAGATCAGAGTCGCCTCATGAAGATTACCGCTTATGAGATTATAGCAATCTCAACGAGCCTTGCATTCGAACGTAATGTTTCGATCCAAGATATAATAGAAGCTGTTGGCTGGCATGCAGAGTCAACCTTCTCCAGTTTTATCACAAAGTTTTGACCTCGCAGATGCAAACCTTGAATCTAGTAGGTCCGGTGTTGGCAGCCCAGATGACCACTTGACCTAAATTTTTTACTGGCGAATCCAGCAAAGCTGATAGGCTGTGGTATTGTATTCAATACCACAGCCTATCAGCTTTGCTGGATTCGCCAGTAAAATTTTTTGTAGGTAAAACAATTTCAATAACTATCTTCTTAACCGTTTAAAGGGGTCACATATCACATGACCGTAGGCTGTGTTGCTGATGAAATTAGGAGAACGGGTTATCGTTCAAATGGGGAATCCAGCCATCATTACCTAGAGGATACCTGAGGTAGAGGTAGGATGTTCAGCATTCCCTCATCCTATGACCTTTTCTCCTAACGTTAATGTGATTGGGGAACTTATTCAAAGGAGAAAGCAAATTTTTTAAGTAAATTATGTTTCTCCTAGAATACTTACCCAATAACATTAATTAAAAACCCTCCCAACCACCCCGCCATGCGAGCATCCTCGTATAGTATATATCGCTCAGCTTAAAAACTAGCGACACCTGGCAGTGGCAAGGGGAGGTAAGGGGCAAGAATTATTGCCCTTTGTCCATAGTACATAGACAGAAAAGACGAAATTTCGTCTTTTAGTAGCACTGGGTTCGCGAGGTAGCATGCTTGTATCCTAGGTCAGATGGCAGTGATCCGTAACGGAAAGCGCTTTAGACCACATGGCCTGAGGCCTCCTGGCAACTGTTTGTTATCAGGCAGAAAGATCAATAGCTTGGCCAATAATGATTAAACTTAAATCTTATTTGGTGGATTCTCTTGCAACCATCAGAATTCAATAGCAACTTGGCTGAATGTATATTTTGACTTTGTCTCCAAAACCACTTGTGCTCTTTGGCTTTTTCATCCATTGTGGAAATGTTTTATGTGGCATCCTACCAATATCTTTCTTTTTTGTGGCATCCAGGCAGTTGATTTGCTGTTATTATAATGAGTTGGAAACTTTATTTTTCATATCTTCTTTGATTCTTTATTACAAGTTTGAATAAATGTTAATGGTAGTTTTATTGATGCTTTGTATGCTTTACCATACATAGATGTTGTTAGAGGTAGTCCCAATGATGTATTCAGACTTGAGTTTTCTGTTTTGAAGCAGAATTCTAATTTGCTCCTTATGAGATTAATCAGATTCTTGAATTTTTTTCAGTTTTTTTATGTCATCTACAATCCAGTTTTTAAAATATGGTCATTCAGGTCCCATTCCACAATAATAATAATAATAATAATAATAATAATGAGGACTTTGTATAACGCCTAATCTTTCGAAGCTCTAAGTGCTTTACACCATCAATAATGATATGACTACACTACAGAACAACAAATGACAAAAACAATGAAATTGGAAAACATAAAAACATGCTGAAAACATATAAGATACAAAACATTAGGTCGCTAAGTTTGTCCCTGCAGTCGAGAAAGGTGATTCTTGAGAGCACTCTTAAAAGGGACCACTGTATCTTTGTGTCTAATTTCAATGGGCAATTCGTTCCACGTTGCTGGGTCCTGGTGTGCAAACGAACGTTGTCCATATGACTTTGTTTTCACCTTGGGAACAATGAGTGTATGACTGGAGTCTGTCATTGAAATATAGCACAGAGAACAAATTTTGTGTTTGATTCTGTTTCGAATTGATAGCCAGTGTAGGTTACAGAGCAGTGGTGAGGTGTGCTCTGATTGAGGTACTCTAAAGATGATCCGTGCAGCAGTGTTTTGAACTTTTTGAAGTTTCTGGGGTAAATATTGTGATTAACCAGACAGAATTGAGTTACAATAGTCCAGTCTCGAAAGTACTAATGAACACACATGTTTTTGTGGCATCAACTGAAAGATATTTACGAATGGAACTGATGCATCTCAATTCAAGATATGCAGCCCTGCAGATGTTCATGACATGTTGGTGCAATGTAAGAGAGTACTGTCTAGAGTAACGCCTAGATTCCGTACTGACTGTGAGAATTTAATGTTGTTGTTGCTGATATTTATTGTCTGAGGTAAAGGATGTGAATGAGAAAGTCTTTGTGTTGTGATCAGAATAGCCTCAGTTTTATCATCATTCATCTGCAGCTTGTTACATGTCATCCATGATTTCACTTCCGAAATGCACTTCTCTACTCCATGGATGGTAGCATCAACTTCAGTTGGGTGGCTGGACTTGTATATTTGGGTGTCATCAGCGTACAATTGGTGCAACACTGGTTGATGATCTATGACACTTGAGAGCGGCTGAGTGTACAGAATGAAGAGAACAGGTCCAAGAACAGATCTCTGTGGAACATCACAACATACGTCAACTGGGCTGGAGTGTATTCCATTTGCAGATATAATTTGTGTCCTGTTGACTAAGTAGGACTTGAACCACTGTAAGGCTATATTCTGAATGCCAAATACATGCTAGAAACATTGAAGTAATATATCATGGTCTGTTGTGTCAAATGCTGCAGATAAATCCAGGAGAGTGAGGACTGTAATCTTTCCACTATCCAAAGCAGAGAGAATGTTACTAAATACTTTCAGAAGAGTAGTAGAAATGATCATTCTCAAGTGTTTGTAACGTATATTATTTAACACTTGATTGATTTGTAAAAGAATACTCCGATTGGCGAAAGTTTCTACTTATCCAATTAATCTTCATGCAATGGAAACTGATATAATGGAAACAATGAAGCATGCTTAAAAACCATGGCACGTTGAGTTTTGAGAGGGCAGGATACCAAAAATTTTAGATAAAGGTTGACATATTTATGGAAATTGGAATTTCTTGAAGATAAATTTAATGGCTTATGTAGTTGGTCAGTTCATAAGAAATCTGGACGCAAGAGGACTGGCATTTTGTGATCTTTGCAAGAAAGATTCGAATTTTGCAAATCATGTTTTTGGATATTGAAGCAGCTGTTAGTTACAATGTGGCAGCCTCAGAGTGGTAGTAATAGGGGTACAAGAGCAAAGAAAACACATCCAAAAGAAACTGCACACAGCAGAATTGAACATCAGAAGCACAAATTACTGCCAATACATTCAGTTGTTTGAAAGGGGGAAAAAAAGATTGAACACTCAGCCAAAAGCATCAGTGGTGACAGTAAGTAAAGCAAAGGAAGTTTTTTTTATCAAAGCTTCAAGAGGACTGGCATATTAATATTAACAGATAAAGTCAAGTGTGGAAGAAACAATTGAATTTATTTATTATTTGTATCTAGTTGATGTATTTGTGTGTTTATAAATGTATTTTGGTGTTCTGCCATACAGTAACAGAGGGTTTGAAGCACTCCTTAACAACAGGTTGGTTTTCATATAAACTGGGTAAAAAATGTCTTTAGGTTAGAGTGTCATTACATCTTTTATAATATATAGTTTGTAGATTAATTTGAACCCAATGAATGATATGAGGCTTAATTACTGGAGCTTATTTTGCAGATCTGTCATTTAGTAGGAAATTTGAATGAAATTCACAAATCTTCTCGAGGATTATATTGCTGAAATAATCCAGTTTGCGAAAGTTTAAACAACAAAACAAAGAACTCTCTTTCATGAAAATTGTATGAAATGTATAAAACTTTTACCTGATAGTTTCTTAATGTCACTTTAGTGAAATTGAATTATTTTTGGGGGGTATCAATTATTGTAATCAGATTGTCAATAATTAAATTCCTGGATTGGGGAAGATGACATTGTCATGGAAGGCATATTGTTCTTTTTGTTGGATGTTTAAATTTGTAGTTTGTCTCAACCTTAAATCCATGAAATTTGGTTTATAATGTTTAGCTTTATTTTGGTACTACATAAATTTATTTTATAGAATAAATGGTGCTGGCTTGGAGATCATACATCTTTAAGTATTAAATTCGTTGTTTCTCTTAGTCAAATAAAAGTGACTTTTTGGAAGTAGAAACCTTTTTAATTGTTCAAACCATTTCACTGACACCAGCTTTTAATTTGGCAATCATTAGGTCTGGGAAAAAAACTCCAATATCGATCTTGCACATGCCTTTCACAGGATCAAACTCGTGTCTCCAGAAAACTAAGGATTCAGTGGATAAACAAGTTTAGAGTTACTTTTCATTGTTTTCAGAAGGCTGAAAAGAATGAAGCAGCAAGTTGGAGCAACAAAGAATATAGAAATAAGTTTGCAGACATAGCTTTGCAAGCTGTTGAGGAGGATGAGGAGCAGAGAAAGATGGTTAATTTATTGCAGAAATTAGAAGTAAGTTGCAAATATAAAATGTTGTAAATGGCAAAATGTTATAAAGGATAACTTCTGATTTAGAAAGGTTTCACTGTGGTTGCAAAAGTTATAATAATTTATACAGAATATAATAATATATTATATAATTTCAAAGTGAGATATTTCATAATGATATATTGAAACCTATCAGTGGAAGATTACCTGGCTGTATATATTCTGAGGTTTCTTAGCAAACCTCGGACAAATGTTCCTAAGAAAAACCTCGTAGTTTTGGTTGCTGATTTTCCGAGGTAATAGTCCAAGAACAGAATTTTAAAAACCAATGTGCAAAGTTTGTATTGTCAAACGTTCGAGGATTGCCTCGGACTTCCGAGGATTTTTGTAACCAATACTCTGATGTTTCCAAGGTTTCCTCGAACATACCATCCAAGGTGTTCTTGGATATTATTGTGAATATTATAGTGATGAAATAATTAATATCACACGACAGTTTTTGTCGTCAGTAAATAGATGAGGATTAAACATTATTCACATAAATTTCAGATTTTTTAACCACAAAAAATAAGGTACTTTAGTAAAAAATATTGTCACCAGTTAGTTTAAAATCCATGAATGATCACAATGAATGCTGCGTAATTTTCTATGGAAACAAAATTGCCATTTCCAACAAAGAAACTCAGCCAGTTAACACCTAACATTCCTCTTCCATATATGTAAAGTTTCATTACCATGATCAAATTAAAAAAAGGAACAAAACAAAACAACATAAAACAAATTCAGAATAAATATTTTATTCAGTAAATAGTGTTATATGTCTCAACACTTAAACAAAAGGAAATAAGGTGGAATATAAAATTTGGGAAAACAGTTGCCACATACATATATGGTAATGTTTGACTGCAGATTTGAACTATTAAAATGAAGTCATTGGCATAAAAGTTACAACAAAATTGTGCATCTTTTATTTGCCAATCAATTTCTGGTGCTTATGTACACACTGTTTAGCACATGGTTTCTTTAAATTATGTCAGATGGCCAGTCCTTTTCGTAAGATAAGTGCAGTGATAAGGATTAATTGTTAATTTGTTACACTGGCATTATGTTTGTGTACTTAATTCTAACCTCTAGCTATTATGCTACTATTTGTCCTGGAGATAATAAGATATATCAAGGTAGAAATGGCATGTACCATGGGCGCTTGCACATTGGGGTAAGTGGGCAGGGTCAATAGTCACCTCCTCCAATTTCAGTTGTCAGCCAGTTAATGTGAAACTTTGATTTTATATCTGACCTCTTATCATTTAATTGCTTCTATTTAAACTGCCCAATGCATGGTTTTATATAAATTCCAATCATTACAGATTACCGTTTATACATTCCACGTGTAAAAGGCATAGACTAAAAGGTTGTTTTTTTTAAAAAAAATTAAATTTTTTTTTTTAACATTTCTTAAAATTATGTTTTCTTGAAACACGACCGTGTCAGGGGTTAAGAATATTAAAGTTAGATCTCAATTCCACATAGGACAGTGGTGACTTGATTTAGATTGTGATCTTGAAAATACATTTACTCATTTTATCAGCATGATCAGGTGTCGGGCTGTCATATTTTTATTAGCACTGATGGTGTAGATAAAAGATCTGTGAATTGATTGTTGCATTTTGTGGTCACTTACTTGGCTTTCTGCCTATTTTTGTAATTGATACATATGACACTTTTCCCAGGATTTGAAATATCCAATGGTATGTCTGGAACAGTTTCAACTTTTAGTCTAGGCCCAGCATTCACATATCTTAGAGCTGCTATTTTTCAGGATCCCTCTCGTAACATTCCTTTGAGAAATGTAATGAGCACACATGGTGTTGCATTGAAAATCAACTCACTTGTAATAATGTGTCCATACTTCGTTATGCCTTTATCGTTTGGAAAAGAGAGAACAAATGTTGTCCACAGCCTTTTCTTAATGTGCTATTTACACCCTCAAGCAATGCAAAATGGCCAGTCGGGATGCAGGAGTCGCTACTATGACGTCACATCACAAGAGTAATCGAGAAGGTGTGGAATTTTTGCATACAAGGTCACGGAAATTCAGCTCCTAGAACATTTGCAAATATTTAAATATTGGCATTGTGGTCGTACATGATACTTCAGAATAATATATTCTTTTATAGTGCTGTTATTCTATATTTTCGTTGGTTTCTTGTCTCCTTTAAGCACCAATCAATCATTAATTACTAGTCCATATTGAAACATTAAGTTCCACACACACTGGGATTGGCAAACGCTACTGTGTGCTGTATGTCCTTCAGTTCCATATTGTTTTAATAGTATTAGACATGATTGTGTTTGCATCTTTTTTTTACCACAGGATATGCGACTGAATTCAAGGGAACGTTATCGAAAACCTGAAAATCAGGACAGATGTGTATCATGCTGTGTGAATCCAAAAGGTAAACACTCCATTTTAGTTTGATTATAAGTTATGAAAAGAAAATCTGGACAGATGTGCGTCATGTTCTGTAAACTCAAGATGTAAAGAACATAGCTTGGATAATTAATAAATTATTGACAGAAAAATCTGGACATATGTCTATAATGCTGTATAAACCCAACAGGTAAACACTCTAGTTTGCATAGATCAAAAATTAAATATAGAGAAATGTTTAATGAAGGACATCATTATATAAAGGACACACTAGTCCATAAGGAACATATTTGGCAATTCCCAAATAAAATCCCTATATAACTATATTTTTAAGTAAAGTTGTCTGACGTGTAGAGGACACTTATTTTTTATTCATTCTAACAAAGAGAACTGAAAATGGACTGTTAAACAACACATTTTTTTTACATGTAGCCAATTAAAACCTGAACTGTTAAACAATGGGCAATTTTGTTACATGTAGCCAATTGAAAACTGAACTGTTAAGCAATGGGCAATTTTGTTACATGTAGCCAATTGAAAACTGAACTGTTAGATGGTGGGCAATTTTGTTACATGTAGACAATTGAAAACTGAACTGCCATATGAAGGACTTGATTTGTTACATGTAGCTGACTCAGCACTGTACAAATGGAAATGCTGTATAAATGACAATTTTGTAACATATTGCAAATTTAAGAAATGTTAACCTGTTAAGTGGCATACAAAATACAGCTTTGTTTTATGCAGCTGAAACTGTAAAAACAAAACTGCCATACAAATGACAACTTTGTTACATGTAGGAAATTTAAAAGTAAAATTCTGTCAGAGAAAGAGCATATTTGTTGCAAACAGCATCCTGACCAGAAACGTTTAACTTAAAAAGAATTTTGATTGAATAATCATATTCTTACAATTGCATTGGTCAGAAAAGATCTCCTCAGTAGGTAAGGTTAGGAGAGAGAGAGAGAGAGAGAGAGAGAGAGAGAGAGAGAGAGAGAGAGAGAGGTGGGTGGGGGAGCGATGTATGTGTTATTGCGAATTCGCAAAATGCATGCACATCTTCTGAGCCATGTATAATAGTCTCAAATGACCCAAATTTATAGGTAAAAAAACGACACTACCTAGGCGAGAGAGAGAGAGAGAGAGAGACAGAGAGAGAGAGAGAGAGAGAGAGAGAGAGAGAGAGTATTTAACACGTGATTGTTGTTGATGTAAGGCACAGTATATAGACCTATGGGTTCTAAAAGTGTAGTATTAAATTACATCAATGTAACATCAAGAACACCCCAAAAATAATAGTTATGGACAAAATTTCAAACATAACTCACTGAATAATGAAATATAGTTCACAAAAACCTCTTTTGCGATAATTTTGATATATCCACTAACCATATTTTATGATATGTTATTATGCTCATATCTTGCCTTCTGCTATCATGAGCTAGATGCAAAAGTTAACCTACTACTGAAATGAAGTAGTTCCCATCAAAATGCTTGTCCTCACATGGTGTAATGATTCTAGATTTTATAGCAATTACAAAAGATGGAGAAAGGCAAAAGCTTAAATTAAAACCACTGGAACATGAAATGTAAATAACAGTGACTTTTTTGTAGAATAGTGCTACTAAAAAATGTGACTAAAGCACACTGGTCTGAACTGCACATGGACAAGTGTACTTCGTGAAATTAGAATAACTTTGAGGTTTGGTGTTATCAAAGTGGTCATGACACAAAATTCTGGTTCCAATAGGCCAAAAGAGTTTTACCCATCTGCCCATGCCCAATCAAAATAGCCAATTAAAAACAATGTCTATTATACACCTAGGCATCAGGCTAAATGAAAATCTCTGAGAATCAGATGTATTTGGATGCATTAAAAAATGACTTAAAAAATACATTTCCTAACCCCATATTTGGTAAAAATTAAAAGAATCGCCAGGGGTTATGGTTATTGCAACCATACCTTCCAATCTGTTTATGTAGGTGAGATGCAAATTATATTAGAAATCCCATAATAAAAATAAGAGAAATCTTTTTTCAATCACTTCAGCAAAATTATCCACCAAGGGTCAAAAATGTCTAGGGAATGAGAGAAACAACCCTTGTCAGCACTTTTGTGTTCTCTGCCTGATGAATCACCACTTCAATCCTATAGTGTGCCCACAACACGGGAAGACCAGGCCTCCTTTTGGTAAGTAATAAGTACATATTACATAGAGGATCTTATTTCAAGAAGAAATGTATTAATCGAATTGTTTGTTTGTTTGTTGGATTAGGATTTGTAATGTAGCTTTAACAATTTTTCTGTCATATCAACTACGATGTCTGCAGTGAGGCAGTTTATAGTGATGTCTTGTACAGGAGTATTATGCCACAGACATGTTGCATGATTTCCCACCCAGTCACATTACCCTGACACCAGGCCGACCAGTACTAACACTAACATCTTAATGCTGAGCGCCAAGCAAGGCAGATGTTAGTACCATTTTTATAAGTCTTTGGTATGTCTCGGCCGAGGATCAAACCCATGACCTCCCACTCCCGCATCAGACACTATAACCATTAGGCCACCAGAGTGGTTTTAATTGAATTGAATAATAATTAGGAATCCATACATAATGTCGATTATAATTGGGGCATTTATTATAACAAAGTACTTTGGGTAAGAGATGTCAGGGGTCTATTGTGATATTCATTGCAACAAGGAATTCATAATAGGCTGATTTTTTTTGTAGGGAAAGGAGGAAATGTAATGCAGGTTGCATACATTTAAAATTAATGCAGGTCACATGATGCTGGAAAGCACAACAGCAAATATAACAAGAACAGCCATTGTTCAAAATTAGAAATAGGAGGAGTAAATGTTGAAAAGCCTAAATCATAATATACAGCGTGTGTTGTTAAATTATGCACTTGTTTATTTTGCTATTTTTACTGATGCTGTGATATTATGTTTGTTGCAAGCTCAAGTTTTCAAAGGGAAGGTTCAGTTTCCCCAGGGGCTAGTGTGACTTTTATCAAGTTTGTAAATCACTTTATCATGTTTTTCCTATCATGTGCTGAGAAATGGCATTAAACCTACAACATATAATTAATTATGGATTTATGATAGGATCATACCTCTAAACTACCCACATCTTTTTAATCTATATTATTGCAAACAATATTAAATCATTTTAAATAATATATGCATTTGCATTGATGGGAGCCATAAAATAATGTATTTTCAAAAATATACATTATTTGTTTGTATTTCCTTTAACACTTCAAGGGAGATCGTTTCTTCTACATTATTATAGTATAACAAAGCAATTTTGCAGTTAATAAATCGGAAAATAATAGTTTTCGTAAAAAAAAAAATTGTTATTATTGTGTATGAAAATCATGACCTTCAATAAACATATTTTGGCAGGTTTTTGCATTTTCAGTTTTTAATAATATGCCAGTAATATTCAAAGTCATTAATGTTTTCTCCCCTTGTATCATCTGCCATATCTCACAAAAAAATTAAAATGTTTTTATATTTTGCTTGGACAAGAAATAGTACCTTGTAGAAGTCTATAAAGAAAACTCATGTACACACTCAAATTTTGTATTGCAGTGATTAGTTTTGCATCTGCCATGCAAACTGGATACCATGGTAACTGATGCTGATAATCTTACTTGACAGAAATCATCAAGGTCACTTTTGTTTGTTGTTTTGCATTATGTGTGAATTGTAATCATTTTATAAAAGGCCTAATCAGCCATGTGGTTTCTTTTTATTGTGATATGTCCATATGCATGTTATATCCTCAGAGATTTTGTAGACACGGAATTATTCCATCAGTTCAGTGACATTTTTGTTTGTCATTTCCTCTTTGTTTCTTCTTTAGCTTGTTTATGCATGTTTTCGTTCATCTCAATTAACAAAATATAATTCATCATGAAAAAACCTTAAATTCATTACCCATCCTGTTACCATAGTTATAATCATATATCAGTCAACATTTTTGAAAAAGTAATTTTTACACTGTGTATCATGTATTCGATATTATTGGTAAGTTTAATCTAAATCACATTATATTTATGTATAATAATATATATATTAGGACATTATACAAATTTGATAATCAACCGCACTGGTGGCCTAGTGGTTAGAGCGTCCATAGGTTCTTGTGGATTGGTGGTTCTTTCCAGGGTTTTCCCAGATTCTTCCTTCACCATTAATACTGGCCACCATGTATAGATAGCCTATCTTGTGCTGATAAATGGTGTTAAACCCTACAATAACAACAGATTTTGACTTCATACTATGTGCAAGAAAGGATTCATGTATGACAGAAACTGGGGCCAGTTACATGATAGAAATATGCAGTACATGTCACTGTGAAATAAAGCTGTTGATATACAGTATGTAACTGGTGAGATCACAAAGCATAAAACTTGCATTACATAAGACAATGTATTTTTTTTATCTCTTAATGTTTTAGTATAGTTTCTGCACTCTTGGGACAGTCTTTTCCTTTTCATGACATATTCTTCCATACTTTTTTCTCCTTGATGATTCTGCTTAGTTTCCTATGGACCAAGGTGTCTGCTATATTTCTGTCCCTTCTGTATGATATTACCAGTGGCTTTTTCAATATTTCCTGTATTTTACGTTATTATGAGGTACAGTGTGACCCGGCTATAGCACACTGTTGTATAAAAAAATTCAGATATAACCCAATTGTTGTGTGGCTCTCGAAATTTCACATAAATGTATATGTAGTTTTTGTATACAGTAAAAAAAAAAAACCATAAATTTCTTTCTTAAAAGTACAAATTAGTAATGTGTAAAATGTTATCAACAATGGAGTCAAACTGCCTTGTTGTAGCAGGGTCACAATGTATTTTCAGTGTTTTCTTTTAATTATATACCGTATATACTCGACTATAAGTCAAGAAATTTAAGGCTAATTTTTAACCTAAAAACCAAAGTTCAACTTATATTCGAGTCAGAAACAACGTGCCTGTTAAAATTGACGAGAATTTTCAGCGTTGTAAAATTAGGCACGATTCAGCCATCATGTACATACACACAATACGTGTCGGCAGCTGACCACTGAATTGTTAGTATTATTCTTATAGATTGAAATAAATATACCCGGTAATTTGTATTACATATTTATATAAAATTAATCTTAAATTTATTAAACTTAATAAATAAAACATATTCTTAATGGAAAAAATAAATTTACCAAGGTTCGACCATGCTTCCTATAAACAGATTACCGGAACATGCTGGTTCCCTGCTGCCAGTTTACAGTAAATAAAAATTTACCATAAACTGGCGATCAACTTCATACACTGCAGTTTTTCAATTTTAAAAGAAATATAAAACTTAACATGTGCGAATTAAGGAGAAAGCGGATATTATATGAAGCTGGTTACAAGTTGAAAGTTTTTTAGTATGCTGAGTTGCATGGAAATTCAAATGCTATGTGAGAGTTTGATGTGAACGAAAGAGTGATTCGTGATTGGCGGAAAATAAAAGAAACATTGATGGACATGCCGAAAAGTAAACGTGCTAGACGAGGTTTGATTTCTTCTTTTCCAACTTTAGAAGCAGAATTAAACGACTGGGTCGTTTCTCAGCGTCAGGATGGCTACATTGTTACCAGAAGTCTGATTCGCTTGAGAGCATTACATCTAAAGAAAGATGAGAAATTCAAACATTTGTCCGGAATTGCATCACTCTTAGTGTCTGCAGGCTGGGCTTCGCATTTTATGGAAAGACATTCGTTGACACTCAGACAACGCACTAAAATTGCGCAAAAGCTTCCAGCTGTTTTAGAAGAAAAGATTGAATTGTTTCATAAATTTGTGATACAGCATCGGAAGAAACACGAGTATGATTTATCACAAATAGGCAATATGGATGAAACGCCAATGACTTTCGATCTCCCGCCGAATCGTACAGTGAACCCTATTGGCAATAAAACTTCTCATTAAAACAATGGGACATGAAAAAACAAGATTTACTGTAGTGCTAGCTAGCATGGCTGATGGTACGAAATTAAAACCTGTTGTGATTTTTTAGAGGAAAACTTTGCCGAAAGGTGTTAAATTTGTTGATGGAGTCATAGTTCAGGCTCATGTAAAAGGTTGGATGGATGAAGCAGGCACCAAGCAATGGTTATGGCAGGTTTGGAGTACTCGCCCAGGTGTCATGATGAGCAAGCGATCTATGCTGATCTGGGATATGTTCCGGGCACACTTAACAGACCCAGTCAAAGACACCACACGTGAGCTATGGACCAATATTGCTGTTATTCCAGGTGGCCTGACCTCTGTCCTGCAGCCACTAGATGTGTGTATCAACAAACTCATCAAGGATTGTTTGCGCAAAAAATGGGTTGAGTGGATGAGCTCCGGTACTGCAAGTGTGACAAAAGGAGGAAATTTAATGAAGCCAGATATAACACTGGTGGTTGCATGGGTCAAGGAAGCATGGGATTCGATACCTGCAGAGATGGTAAAGAAATCATTCTTAAAATGTGGTATAGCAAATGCCATGGACAGATCAGAAGATGATGCACTTTACAATGATGGCGATGAATCAGCTTTTGAAAGCGAAATTGATACTAGCGTCGATAGTGATGATGAATACACAGCAGATATGGCAATCACTCAGGAACAATACAATGAACTGTTTGGTGAGTCTGATGATGAAGCACCAGTTTTTTCAGGATTTTAGATTGTGTAGGAATATAGACTATATAGACTACAGCATATTATCATTCTATAGGTAAAGCATCAATCTATTAATATTTGTTATATTGAGTCTTAACTTAACTTAACTGGTATACTGATCAGAAAGTCCAGCAAGACCTGTTTACGATCAGTCTCTCATAAACTCGTACTCACTATGATACCGAATTCAGGAGTCGCCATTCTTGCATTTATTTTCAATTACCGGTATAAACATTTATTTTCAATTGTATAACCGCATGCTTTGTGCCTATTACGAATGTTTAATTTCGATTATAAACATTTACCGGTATTTTCAATTGTATACCGTAACTACTTGCTTTGTGCCTATTATGAATGTTTAATTTCGATTATAAACATTTACAGGTATTTTCAATTGTATAACTACATGCTTTGTGCCTATTATGAATGTTTAATTTTGATTTTATGCAAATTTGGGTAATAAAATTTTTACATGTTAACTCGACTTGATTTTATGGGTTCGACTTATACTCGCGCCGTCGATTTTGGATGCTATTTTTACCAACTAATTACACTTCGACTTATACTTGAATCAACTTATAGTCGAGTATATACGGTATATTATATCTAATTTTTGGAAGTTGCCTATGTATTTCACTATCAAAAGAAATTTGTTTTTGTTACTTCTGGTAAATCTTCATATTTTATTATCAACCATTTTTAGATAGTTATCCTGTGTGAATTTTAACTGTAACTAGTTCTCCATTGTGAGTTTGAACTGTGACTAGTTCTCCTGTGTGAATTTGAACCATAACTAGTTTTCCTTTGTGAGTTTGAACTGTAACTACTTCTCCTGTGTGAGTTTGAACCGTAATGAGTTCTCATGTGTGAGTTTAAAACAAATAGTTCTCCTGTGTGAGTTTTAACCATAAGTTCTCCTGTGTGAATTTGAACTGTAACCATTTCTGTGTTTGTTTGAACTGTAACGAGTTCTCCTGTGTGAGTTTGAACCATAACTACTTCTCCTGTGTGAGTTTTAACCATAACAAGTTCTCCTGTGTGAATTTGAACTGTAACCAGTTCTGTGTGAGTTTGAACTGTAACTAGTTCTTCTGTGTGAGTTTAAACCATAACTAATTCTCCTGTGTGAGTTTGAACCATAACTAATTCTCCTGTGTAAGTTTGAACCGTAACTAGTTCTCCTGTGTGAGTTTGAACTGTAACTAGTTCTCCTGTGTGAGTTTGAACCGTAACTAGTTCTCCTGTGTGAGTTTGAACCATAACTAGTTCTCCTGTGTGAGTTTGAACTGTAACTAGTTCTCCTGTGTGAGTTTGAACCGTAAATAGTTCTCTTTTGTGAGTTTGAACTGTAACTAGTTCTCTTGTATGAGTTTGAATCATTACTAGTTCTCCTGTGTGAGTTATTGCTGGAGTTCTTGTCTGTTTAAATACGTTTGAATGTTTTCTCATCACTAAAAGCCTGCTTGAGTCCATGCAGTATTGTTTTGTTTTATTTTTTTTAACAGGTGACCATGTGTATGCAGTATTTGTAGCTGGCAACAATGTCGATGATACACAGCAATATCCAGGTAGGAAGGGCCCAAGCCATGACTCAGAAGTTGCACAGATGTTTGTTAGAGATGTTCATAAGGTTGTTCAGGTCCTAACAGCAAAGCATCCATTTGTTTTGGGTGCCAGGTAATTTTTAATTTTAGCTTCAGCTTAAAGTTTGAAACCAAAAGTAAAATTTGCAGTACTATGCATGACTGGCAAATTAAAAGTTTACAACAGTTTATCTTATCCATAAAAATTGATCTTTTCACTGACACATCTGTAATGTGTGTTTTGCCAGCATTTGCAATTTTAATTTTCAATGTTTTAGAAAATCTCTGGACAAGTATCAAATTTGGCAAAAACCATTTCACTTGGACACTCGTTAGTTTGTATAAATGATCCACCATATTTATTAAAGTAGAAAATCCTTTGAATTGGTTCATTTCAAATATGACTTAGTTAAAACTTGCAAAATGCATCCGGTCATAATTCGCACCTAAAACAGGGCTCCTTCACACAAAAAGTAAACTTTGACATGTCAGACAAGCCTTTCAGATTTGTTTGATTTACCATATACAGCCAGTAATATCAAGAATATGGTGGAAACACCAGGAAGATGGTGTGGCAATACAAGGAAGTTTTAACACGGGAATACTCAAATCAAAGCCTGTTTAGCATCTACAGGTTTTATTTACATGCAAGGCATTTAGTGAGGCATTACCTTGTTTGGCATTTAGTGATACATTACATTGTTTGGCATTTAATGATACATTACCTTGTTTAGCATTTAGTGATGGATTACTTTGTTTGGCATTTAGTGATACATTACCTTGTTTAGCATTTAGTGATACATTACCTTGTTTAGCATTTAGTGAT
Source organism: Unio pictorum (assembly GCA_030141615.1). Classification (NCBI taxonomy): domain Eukaryota; kingdom Metazoa; phylum Mollusca; class Bivalvia; order Unionida; family Unionidae; genus Unio; species Unio pictorum. The sequence continues at coordinate 8,438,311 of JARLTB010000224.1, forward strand.
GGATTACTTTGTTTCTATGATAAGCTGTTCCTCATTATAAGGCCTTCATTAAAACATGGTTCCCCATTATAATGTGTGTATGTTCATTGATCCAACTTCATTAAGTGTTGTTAAACTTAAATGTATTATTGTACCTCATTGTATGACGGTCTCATTATAAGCAGTATACTTCATGGTTCCAATGGAGAATTATAGTCAGGGACAACTGTACTCCTGCTTCTATGGATAGCATTTTAATGAGGGAATACTGTACTCAGGTTTCTATGAACATCGTTTTAATGGGGAATACTATACTCTTGCTTCTATGGATAGCATTTTAATGAGGGAATACTGTACTCAGGTTTCTATGAACATCATTTTAATGGGGAATACTTTACTCTTGCTTCTATGGATAGCATTTTAATGAGGGAATACTGTACTCAGGTTTCTATGAACATCGTTTTAATGGGGAATACTATACTCTTGCTTCCATGGATAGCATTTTAATGAGGGAATACTGTACTCAGGTTTCTATGAACATCGTTTTAATGGGGAATACTATACTCTTGCTTCTATGGATTGCATTTTAATGAGGGAATACTGTACTCTGGCTTATATGAACATCGTTTTAATAGGGAATACTGTATTCTGGCTTCCATGGATAGCATTTTAATGAGGGAATACTGTACTCAGGTTTCTATGAACATCATTTTAATGAGGGAATACTATACTTTTGCTTCTATGGATAGCATTTTAATGAGGGAATACTGTACTCAGGTTTCTATGAACATCGTTTTAATGGGGCTTACTATACTCTTGCTTCTATGGATTGCATTTTAATGAGGGAATACTGTACTCAGGATTCTATTGAACAACGTTTTAATGGGGAATACTATACTCTTGCTTCTGTGGATAGCATTTTAATGAGGGAATACTTTACTCTGGCTTCTGTTTACAGCATTTTAATGAGGGAATACTTCACTCTGGTTCTTTAGACTTCATTTTAATGAGGCAATACTGCACTCTAGCTTCTAATGACAATATTTTAATGAGGGAATACTGTACAATATGTCCCCTTGGTCATTATTATCCTTGTGCAATTAGAGTCAAATTGTAATTGTTGTGTCCAGTAAAATACTTGTTTTTCAATATTGTTAGAAATAATAATAATAATAATAATAATAATAATAATAATAATAACAATAATAATAATGAGTTTTTATGGGTTAGGAACCAAACATTAAGGATATATTAACTTCTTCAAACAATGGTACATCTAACATTATTTTTGTCAAAGTTAGATGAAGACTGAAAAGCTGAACAGAATTAAATTGTTGGATGAGTCAGCATTTACTGAACAAAAATGCTCTCATCATGAAAATGTTTGGTAAAGTTTAACACATCAAATCAAACAAAATTATTATTTGTCAGAAGACATTGATAAACTAATCTTATGCTAACCTCTTCCATGCAACTACCTGACTGGAAGGTGCTAAAACCAAGAGTACACAAGATCAAATTACATTTTTCTTTAAAACTGACTTGCTTATGCTTTAAAGAAAACATAATTCCTGAAAAATTCCTTCCCACCGATTGTATTTCATACAGGCTTTTTCTCTGTTTTTGTGTGTGCCACTTTTGTGATCTCAGGTGGATTGTTTGGGTATATTTTGATAGAAATACATAGTGGTATTGAAGCCAGTTGTACAGGTTTGTTAATGATTTTTGTCATGTGACCCACATCTAATCATTTAAAACTAAGAGTGACTCTTATTAGGATCCCTGATTATACAGGTCCAGACTTTTAAAAATATTCCTTGTAGCAAGGAGGATTTGTACACTGAGAATTTTTTTTCAGTTCTGTGAATCTTCACTAGTCCTTCCAAGAAAACAATGTCAGGCATGTACGTAGATAAAAAATCATTCACAGTTTCAGTAGAGTAGTAATCTTGCGTTATAAAACTACAGTCCTACCCATTTATGTCGACATCCTCAGGCTCAAGGAAATATTGTCCAGATAGGCGGATGTCGAGATAAGTGGGAGGGGGGGGCTACAAGTTAAAATTCGTCAGCAAAGGGTGACCCATCATCAGTGAATAGCATTTACACTCTGAGAAAACAATGGAAATTTTGAGTACATGAAGACAGAATCAGTGTGAAATATATATGCATATTGATAAATTACATTTTGGTTACCTTTGTGTAGTAAAATCCAAATTTAAATATTGCATTGATCACATCCTGATACGAAAAACATTACGATATTCAATGTCGGCATTAGCACATGGTTGGATAGTTGTCACTTACATGCTTCATGGACATGTACTTAAATTGTCCTCGATTTTGGTCAATCTGTTCCCATCTTATTGAGGCTACCAAGGGGGATAGGTCTATTCACAGGGAAGTGAAAAACTGTCAACAGTACATGTATTCTCCACAAATACTTTTGTATCTGATGTTATGACGAACAATAAAGCGACTGAACCAAACACTTGTTGCAGTGAAGTTCTCCACACTAGGTTTTTTCGCAAATGCTTCATTGAACCATTTTGTGGCTTCTTCCACGTCTTCAAATGTAGCAGTCTTGCTTCTTCCTTTGGGGAGCGCAGTTACCTTCAACGTAATCTTTATTTATAGACTCAGCAGCTTTCATCCTTCCTGAACAGGTGTTATTTGTAAGTGAAAAAATTTCACAGACCTCTTTGCGAGATGTTCAGCCCTTAACTTCCTTAACAGCCAGATATTTGGTTTTTAGAGACTGTAAATTTAATTTGCGTTTTATCCTGCTGTTGGTAGCCATCATAAATGTAAATAAAGTTAAAAACAAAACTTTCACAGCAAAAAAAAAATTGGTTTAATCACTGATCACTTTCAAAGGTCTCAGAACTACGTAATCCATATTTTCACGCAATTTTTACATATGGGATTCAGAAAATCGCCCATACAGGAGTCCTCAGTATGCATCAATTTCCTTGAAGGCAAATTTAAGGACTTGCTAGTCCTGCTTCGAACACCTGTTGATTGGGAAATTGTGTTCATCAATTGATCCTTGTAACTGTGTTGATATTTACAATCAGAAAATTCAGTGACTGAAATACCCACAGATGTACATGTCATTGTAAGAGTACATCTGAAGAACATGACGCACAAGCTTGGTGGCAAGATCAAAGACTTAACTATCTGGTGAGAAAATGTGCTGCTATGTTGTTTTTTTTAATCCGACCGAGACATCAAAAGCCTGGCGGGAAGATCAACAAATTGCTGAACAAAGTATATATCAGAACTGGCAGTTTGTCAACATAAATGATTAGAAAACAAAAGATTTGTTAAGCTGGGACCAAGGGCTTCTGTCGACATGTACGTTGATCTTTTATCTTGACGTCGACATAAGCATAACAATTTGATAGTAATAGTAGACCAAGGGACTGGGACTTTGCTTTTATGTCAACATAGGCAGCTTGTCGATATAAGCGTTGTCAATATAAATGGGTAGGACTGTACCAGGGATACTTTGAAAAATTTATTTGAAGTTCCCAAAAGCCAATTATTCTCAGAAATTTTGTGTGAAAAATGATGACTAAGTAAATATTATTAACATTTTTGTTTAAAGCTTTGTCATCTGGAAAAGAGGATTACAAAAGTGTTAATAAGAGAAGACAAAGACCTCATTTACACTGGTCATTATGCAACAAAAATGTTAATAAGAGAAAAACTCCTTTACACTGGTCATTATGCAACAAAAATGTTAATAAGAGAAGACAAAGACCTCATTTACACCGGTCATTATGCAACAAAAATGTTAATAAGAGAAAAACTCCTTTACACCGGTCATTATGCAACAAAAATGTTAATAAGAGAAGACAAAGACCTCATTTACACCGGTCATTATGCAACAAAAATGTTAATAAGAGAAAACCTCCTTTACACTGGTCATTATGCAAGAAAAATGTTAATAAGAGAAAACCTCCTTTACACTGGTCATTATGCAACCAAAATGTTAATAAGAGAAGACCTCCTTTACACTGGTCATTATGCAACAAAAATGTTAATAAGAGAAAACCTCCTTTACACTGGTCATTATGCAACCAAAATGTTAATAAGAGAAGACCTCATTTACACCGGTCATTATGCAACAAAAATGTTAATAAGAGAAGACAAAGATCTCCTTTACACTGGTCATTATGCAACCAAAATGTTAATAAGAGAAAACCTCCTTTACACTGGTCATTATGCAACCAAAATGTTAATAAGAGAAGACAAAGATCTCATTTACACCGGTCATTATGCAACAAAAATGTTAATAAGAGAAGACCTTTACACTGGTCATTATGCAACAAAAATGTTAATAAGAGAAGACAAAGATCTCATTTACACTGGTCATTATGCAACAAAAATGTTAATAAGAGAAAACCTCCTTTACACTGGTCATTATGCAACAAAAATGTTAATAAGAGAAGACAAAGATCTCATTTACACCGGTCATTATGCAACAAAAATGTTAATAAGAGAAAACCTCCTTTACACTGGTCATTATGCAACCAAAATGTTAATAAGAGAAGACCTCATTTACACCGGTCATTATGCAACAAAAATGTTAATAAGAGAAGACAAAGATCTCATTTACACTGGTCATTATGCAACAAAAATGTTAATAAGAGAAAACCTCCTTTACACTGGTCATTATGCAACAAAAATGTTAATAAGAGAAAACCTCCTTTACACTGGTCATTATGCAACCAAAATGTTAATAAGAGAAGACAAAGATCTCATTTACACTGGTCATTATGCAACAAAAATGTTAATAAGAGAAAACCTCCTTTACACTGGTCATTATGCAACCAAAATGTTAATAAGAGAAGTCAAAGATCTCATTTACACCGGTCATTATGCAACAAAAATGTTAATAAGAGAAAACAAAGATCTCATTTACACCGGTCATTATGCAACCAAAATGTTAATAAGAGAAAACCTCCTTTACACTGGTCATTATGCAACAAAAATGTTAATAAGAGAAGACAAAGATCTCATTTACACCGGTCATTATGCAACCAAAATGTTAATAAGAGAAGACCTCCTTTACACCGGTCATTATGCAACCAAAATGTTAATAAGAGAAGACAAAGACCTCATTTACACTGGTCATTATGCAACCAAAATGTTAATAAGAGAAAACCTCCTTTACACTGGTCATTATGCAACCAAAATGTTAATAAGAGAAAACCTCCTTTACACTGGTCATTATGCAACCAAAATGTTAATAAGAGAAGACAAAGATCTCCTTTACACTGGTCATTATGCAACAAAAATGTTAATAAGAGAAGACCTCCTTTACACTGGTCATTATGCAACAAAAATGTTAATAAGAGAAAACCTCCTTTACACTGGTCATTATGCAACAAAAATGTTAATAAGAGAAAACCTCCTTTACACTGGTCATTATGCAACCAAAATGTTAATAAGAGATGACAGATCTCATTTACACTGGTCATTATGCAACAAAAATGTTAATAAGAGAAAACCTCCTTTACACTGGTCATTATGCAACCAAAATGTTAATAAGAGAAGACAAAGATCTCATTTACACTGGTCATTATGCAACCAAAATGTTAATAAGAGAAAACCTCCTTTACACTGGTCATTATGCAACCAAAATGTTAATAAGAGAAAACCTCCTTTACACTGGTCATTATGCAACCAAAATGTTAATAAGAGAAGACAAAGATCTCCTTTACACCGGTCATTATGCAACCAAAATGTTAATAAGAGATGACAGATCTCATTTACACTGTTCATTAAGCAACCAAAATGTTAATAAGAGAAGACCTCCTTTACACTGGTCATTATGCAACAAAAATGTTAATAAGAGAAGACAAAGATCTCATTTACACCGGTCATTATGCAACCAAAATGTTAATAAGAGAAGACCTCCTTTACACCGGTCATTATGCAACAAAAATGTTAATAAGAGAAGACAAAGATCTCATTTACACTGGTCATTATGCAACCAAAATGTTAATAAGAGAAGACCTCCTTTACACTGGTCATTATGCAACAAAAATGTTAATAAGAGAAGACAAAGATCTCATTTACACTGGTCATTATGCAACAAAACTGTTAATAAGAGAAGATCTCATTTACACTGGTCATTATGCAACAAAACTGTTAATAAGAGAAGATCTCATTTACACTGGTCATTATGCAACCAAAATGTTAATAAGAGAAAACCTCCTTTACACTGGTCATTATGCAACCAAAATGTTAATAAGAGAAGACCTCCTTTACACCGGTCATTATGCAACAAAAATGTTAATAAGAGAAGACAAAGATCTCATTTACACTGGTCATTATGCAACCAAAATGTTAATAAGAGAAAACCTCCTTTACACTGGTCATTATGCAACCAAAATGTTAATAAGAGAAAACCTCCTTTACACTGGTCATTATGCAACCAAAATGTTAATAAGAGATGACAAAGATCTCATTTACACTGGTCATTATGCAACAAAAATGTTAATAAGAGAAGACCTCCTTTACACTGGTCATTATGCAACAAAAATGTTAATAAGAGAAGACCTCCTTTACACTGGTCATTATGCAACCAAAATGTTAATAAGAGAAGACAAAGATCTCATTTACACCGGTCATTATGCAACAAAAATGTTAATAAGAGAAAACCTCCTTTACACTGGTCATTATGCAACCAAAATGTTAATAAGAGATGACAGATCTCATTTACACTGTTCATTAAGCAACAAAAAATGTTAATAAGAGAAGACCTTTACACCAGTGATTATGCAAGAAAAATGTTAATAAGAGAAGACCTCCTTTACACTGGTCATTATGCAACAAAACTTAAAATAAAAGAAGACCTCATTTTCACTGGTTATTATGCATGATAATTTCACAGACAGATGATTTAAGTTAATACAGTGATAGCAGGTTATGACCCTTTAAACAAAAAACTTGTCTCCATGATGCAAAAGTTTTAAAGAGGGAATGTTTAATCATATTTGTATTGATTTCATGCAAGCAGGGCTTGAGTCATCTCATCATCATCTCCGCCTGTGGCCCCGTTTGGGACATAGGCCGCCAACCAGCTCCCTCCAGGCGTCTCGGTTCTGGGCGAGTCTCTCCAGCTTTCCCCACGTCTTGCCCATCTTCTTTGCGTCTGCATCCAAATCACGGCGCCAGGTGTTTCTGTGTCTTCCTCTCTTCCTCTTTCCTTGAGGGTTCCATGTGAGGGCTTGCCTGGTGATGTTGGGAGCAGGTTTGCGGAGGGTGTGGCCAATCCATCGCCAGCGTCTCTGAAGGATGTCATCCTCAACTTCGTTCTATGCCACAGTTCGTCGTTGCTGATTCTTTCTGGCCAGCGGATCTTGAGGATCTTCCTGAGGCAGGTGTTGATGAAGACCTGGATTTTCTTCATGGTGGTAGCGGTGGTTCTACAGGTCTCTGCTCCGTACAGCAATATCGGCTTCACGATGGTGTTGAAGACCCTGATCTTGGTGGTGATGTTAAGCTGCCTTGATATCCATATGTTCTTCACGCATCGGCAAAGCAAGGGCAGCTATCCATCAGGGCTTGAGTATGGTTGTTTTAATTTGCTAAACAGTTATAAGCAGTTACCATGTGCTAATACTGCATGGCTTCAGCAAATTACAACTTCTAGTAGGCAATGTGCGCTGACCGCATACCTCAAAACATATTTAAATATCCAAAATGGAGTAGGAAATATCAGTGGAATCATACAATATTTTATACAACTTCACTGTGTTTCATGTTATTTTTCATACACCAAAAATAATTATTAATTTCAGTGTACAAAAAATTATATGTAAAATAATTATCATTGGGTGGTACTGACCGTGAATGAAAAATAAAAGGGATCATACCTGAACAAGTTCAACGGAACACACGCTACTCAACAACCTCATGGTACAAATGTACAAAGTAAACATTTATTTTCTCTCATTCAGCTCTCAACTCAAGAATCTAATTACAATAAAAGTAAAAGTACTCAAAGATTTTCGTTGTTATTATTGAACAAAGAGACAGAAAATTATGTTTGTGTGCAAGCTTGTCTGCATTTACAGGAAATTTAGCTGTTATGTTGTGTAATGTTGGCAAAATGATTTTAGATGGTTTGAACATGTATTAGTTATAGGTATTATTTATTAGTAAATTGTATACGAGACCACATTGTCTAGAAACTAAGTGCTACTTGTATTTTTACAGCAACTGTTACAATAATTTCATTATTAAATTTCAATTAAGAAGATAAAGAACTTGAAACAACATTTTAGTTAATGCATGCATACGAGAGAGAGAGAGAGAGAGAGAGAGAGAGAGAGAGATATTAAACAAAATAATTTTGTCAGTCTACTAGACTGTATTTATTCAGGGTGGTTTTTATTTGTATCGTTTGCAAAGAGAAATAAAGACTTACATGACGATTGTGATAATCCTCATGTATAACTACCCTACTATATTATATTATCAATAAACACCGCTAAATCAACAAGTTTCAATTTTTGTTTTAATTACGATGTACTTGATAACAACAGCCACATGGCTATGCATTGTTATTTACGCGGTAATAAAGCATGCTTAGCGCTTTGGTTATTCCAGTTAAAACCAGATTGAGTGCAAGAATTGACAGAAGAGGTCAAATCAGCAAGACTGCCAGTAGGGAAATGAGGCTCTCTTTAGGAAAATGAAAATCTGTCAATGTGCTGTTGAAGCTGTTGTCCATACAACAGATGTTATAAGGATAAGCATTCATATGTATTACTTGTTATTCCAACTCGCCAATGTAACTTTTGCTGGATAAGAAAACATCAAAGATTTTCCTAACTCATTTTAAAATGCATATGTTATTTTATTATGGTGATGGACTTAATAAGGAGAACTAATTAATTTTAATTAAGGATTATGTGCTGTGAAGTCTTTTGTCCATTTGTTAATACACATCAATAGATATTGTAATGACAATAATAGAGTTTATGCACATGGGTACCCGCAAGAGTTTTTGCAGTGGGGTGGGGGTCAGTCAGTCACAACCAGGATAGTTTGTATAGTAAGCAGCCTGAAGCTAAAGCTATTATTTATTAAGCATTTGAACAGAATATTATGACATATCTTCAGCGTCATTTGCATGATTTAACTTGTCAGAATTACTATATATATTTGCAGTATGATTTCTGGGAGATGGAGGTCACGTGACTCCCTTGACTTGTGTTGTGGGCGCTCATGCTTATGCATCTATCTATCTATCTCACCAACAGTTATTAAGTTTTGTTTTTAAAAAATGGCGATACTCTATTTTTCATCCTTTTTACAACTGTAAATCTTCTTAGTAGAAATTTTATGTCCAATAATTTAATGGATTTTTTAGAAAAATGCAAAGCGATATATATGTACAAAAAATTATGATATATTTAAATAATTATTATTTTGATAACTGGATTATGTATGAAAAATTAAAGGGTACAAAAAAATATATGAAATACAGCATGCTATAAATCTTGCAAAACTGCTAAAGATTAATACAGACTCATTTTGAAATATGATTTATAAAATCATCATTTGTTTTAACCCACTATTAGTTTTACTTTATGCACAACTTGATTATCTCAAGTTGTTGTATGTACATATGGACAGTTTTGCAATGGGCCTTGTCTGATAATGACTGTTTCTGGGAGGAATCGGTGGTGTGGTGAGCTGTTGCAATGCCAAATTATAAGGCTGTCATTTGCTAACACTTTTATAAGGGTATTGCACATATACCTTGAAATTGAGATGCAGACAGAAACTTCATACAGTTCATTAATTTTTGTTATGCATAAACTAAATGCACTAAGAAAATGTGCCAGTTGATCTTTGTTTCATCTGCATAAACACTGAGTGAGGTAGTCAGTATAGCAGGAGAGGGAAGGACATATATTACACAAATATACTGTAAATGCAACTTTTTTTTAAAAATGTATTTTTGCTAGTACTTAAACATGTGGATTGGAGTTATTTTTTCCAAAGAAAAATTACCATTTTCTGCACCTTTAAATTATGTGATTTGAAGCAAGTGTGACAGTAGGTACTCCCCCAAAACAGGAATTCACAGTATGGTGCTCTTTTCTCTCCTGGTGGATTGTTGCACATTGAGCAATACCAAGTGACACTGACCTACCCCAAACTGCAATTGTCCCCAGAAATTAATAAAATTCCATATCTTTTTCATGATAGTGGAACAGAGTTACTCTAAATTTCCTCTTGGCAGCTTAACCAAGGTACTTTGTAGTGGATTAAATTTGACATTTACAGTTCTTGTTTTCTTCCATCTTGCAGTAAGGAGAATGTAAGGGTTGTGAAACCAGAAAATCCAGGGACTAAAGACAAAATGGAGGCAAAAATCAAACAGGCCTTTGAAGAACTCAATGCTGCAATCAAACAAGCAATTGAGATGGAAAATCTTGATCCAGAGAAAGACAGGCTTCCAAATTCTCTTTTTATATTTTACTTTAGTGGTCACTGTTCCACAGAAGAAGGATTGTATCTAGGGAGTACAGAGGAGACCCTGAAAGCTTCAACACTCTGGATTCAGGAGATGCTACACAAGAAGCTTGGTGTAGATCAAATAGTTGTTGTTCTTGATTGTTGCCATGCCAACTCTCAAAACTTTACAGATACCCATGGGTTGAATACTGTAGCAGACTTTGAAGATGGCAGAAAAAAGGCAAGCATTGTACAGCTGTCATCATGTGATATAGATGAGAAATCCAGTGCAAAATTTGAAAAAGAAGGCCATGGCAGCTATTTCACCCACTTCTTTTGCCAGGGTCTGTTGGGTGTGGAAAGTGTAATATTTGAAAATGATACAGTCATGTTCTGTGATGAATGTGAAAAAGATAGAAAAGATCGAAATGCTGTTGATATTACAGTGCCCTGTGGAAAGTATCATAACCAGTGTCTGAGTGACCATGGTGTAACATTTTATGCCTTGAAGAATTTCATACAAGGACATTTTCAGCACCTAAGGAGTAACACTAGTGGCCCCGAATTTATGACACAAGTTCACAATGCTCAAGGGGAAAAGGAGGTCTTTCTGGCATACTACAATCCATTTAAATGGCACATTCCCATTCATCTGAAAGGGTCAGATGTATTCCATAATTTTTGCTTAAACTCTGATACAGTTTCAATGGACATGCTCAGGCAGGACATCATCAAACATTCAGGTAAGTACTCATAAAAATGTCAGGGCCCCAAGTGGCCGAGTGGTCTAAAGCACTCTCCATTACAGATCCCAGCCATCTCAGTATTTTCTTGTGGGTCGGTGGGTTCCTTCTGGTGTTTTCTTGGGTTCTTCCTCCACCATTAATACTGGCCACCATGTATAGTCCATCCTGTGCTGGAAAATGGCATTAAACCCTACTACTAGAAATGTCATTATATTTTATTCTTTGTTGGTGTAGGGTTTAATGTCACTTTTCACATACCTACATTGGCCGAATCTGATACTCGAATCCATGCAGAGGTGAGATGGCAGTGATCTGTGACGGAGTGCACTTTAGATTACTCTGAATTTTGTGGCAGACTTTTATTGTGAATGAAGATATGTTTATAACTCAGTCACATTAAAACTTGGACAGCATCAGAGATACTAAAAAAAATCAGTTGTATCATTTTGGAACAGTACATTGCACGATGTCTTCTGATGTTAAATAATGTCAGCATGTTCCAATAGTACTCTAATTAAGTACTCGGGAGGAAATACATACTGTTCTAAAATATATCCTTGTATTCAGCCAATCAGAACTTTAGAATTTGTAACATGATGTTTTAAATCTGTTTCTAATATTTGTAATATTACCGATGTCCAATCCATGCATTCTGATTTTTGTCTCATCCTGTCACATCACGTAATTGTGTTACTCCATCAGTAATTTAATTTTTAACTTGTTAATATTTTAAAAGACTTATGGATCTAAATCAAAGTTGATTTAAAAACTATACTTTAAAAAGACCCAGTTAAAGTTTGATTCAGACAAAGCTTTACCCTTGTATTACTTTGATTTTCAATGTATTCAGACAGAGCGTTACCCTTGTATCCTTTGAAGTTTGAATGCTATTGGAAAAGGCATCTTTGTTAAATGAACACATTTCTAGTTTTAACCCTTTTTATTGTTGCTTTGAATAATTTTAATTACTTACCATCATTCATTTGAAAATGCAAAAGAAAATGTTCCATTTGTGGAAAAATAAAATCTTTAATATATGCATGTCCATAGTTTGAAATGATGATTAAATTATTTTATCTTTAAAAAAACTTTTCTAGTTGAGACAAATTTGCATTCCGATGTGCTGAAATTTCATAAGAGTTATGAGAGCACTGAAAAGGACTCCAGCCATCTGATTGCCATTCACCCAAGGTATGGCAGTGACAGGGACAGTGAATTGATTAGTCTGGACAGCATTTACAAAGCCAGATCCTGTAGTCGTGAACTTGAAGCAAGAGTGCGTGAGAACATAAAGGCAATTTCCAATGGGCCTGTTAAATTGAGCAAGATCAACTCTACAGTGGTCATAAATTCTGGATTAGAAATAAATGATGATGATTTAAAAATCTGTCAGGTGAGCAGTTATTAGCTGTTGGTTTGAGAGTCTAGCAGGTGAGCAGTTACTAGTTATTGGTTTGAGAGTCTATCAGGTGGGCAATTACAGTTTTTGGGTAGAGAGTTAATAAAGTGATAAATTAAGCACTATCAGTAGAATGTCAGTGAAGTGAGCAATTCATAGCAATGGTCAGAAAGTCAGGTGAGTCGTTATTACCTATGAGTGGAGAATCAACCAGGTGAGCGATTATTGACTCTGAGTGTCAGTAAATGTATGTGACTTAATGATTCAGTAAATGCTTGTGATAGTTAAAAATATAAATGTCAAGAGACTTCCAGATTGTGATTATGATGTTAGATTTCTTGAGATCATTTACCAACATAACTCATAAATGTGTTGTTTTAATAATTCACTTGTTCTTTTATCATGACAGTCAAGAAGTGGGGTGAGAAGAAAAATATAATTTTTCAGAAATAATAAAAAGGTGTTATTTGCCTTGTTTCTTGCAGGATGGCAAGCAATTTAAGAAAAATGAGTTGTAATTTTAGGTTATATTCTGTCAGCCATGATAGTTTAAGTTTTCAGTCTCAAAACCTGGACTATGCTACATGCATTGTATTTATGTGTGTTTCTGTGTATGTGCAGAAGTTTAACCCCCTCCCTCAAGCTCCACGTCTCAAGAATGGATTAAATCTAAAAAGTCCTTTTTCATTTTTTTAATTCATTTGTATTGAGTGGGTACCAATTTTGGTGAATTTTATGTTTTAATGAACCTTTGAACTTGACTGCTGAAAATATTTAATTTTTAAGAAACCAAGAACGTTGAAATTTAGTGAATTCACAGTAGTACAGATCCTATTGAAAACATATTCCATGATCTCTGCAGACCACATGCAGTCATATCCCATGATCTCTACAGATCACATGTAGTCATATCCCACAGTATGTACATACCACATGCTGTCATATCCCATCATATCTACAGATCACATGTAGTCATATCCCACAGGATATACAGACCACATGCTGTCATATCCCATCATATCTACAGATTACATGTAGTCATATCCCACAGTATGTACAGACCACATGCTGTCATCCCACAATATCTACAGACCACATGTAGTTATACCCCAGTCTTTACAGACCACATGCTGTTATATCCCACAGTATCTACAGATCACATGTAGTCATATCCCACAATATCTACAGACCACATGTAGTCATATCCCAGTCTGTACAGACCACATGTAGTCATATCCCACAGTATCAACAGATCACATGCTGTCATATCACACAGTATCTACAGACCACATGGTGTCATCTCACAGTATCTACAGACCACATGCAGTCATATCCCACATTTTTTACAGACCATATCCTTTCTCCAAGATCTACAGTTCACCTAAAACTATGTCGATGAGTATGTACTGACCACATTCAGACAGATCCCACTGTATTTACAGAATACATCAAATCATGCCCCAAAGTTAGAGATCTTCAGACCACATGAACCCATATTCGAAAGTTTGAAGTCACCATTTGAAACTGATTGAGGAATTGTATAATATTTACTGATTGTATAATACCCTATTTTGATTCAGTCAAATTCTTGCCAGTTCTATACACCATGTTTCAACCACTCCAGTGTCCTCGTGGTTTGAGCATCTGCTGCAGAAGTGGAAGATCATGGGTTCGATCCCCGGTTGAGTCATACCAAAGACTTACAAAAATGGTAGTAACAGCTGCCTCATTTGACGCTCAGAGGTTAGTGTTAGGACTTACAGGCCCGGTGTCAGGATAATGTGACTGGGTGGGACATCATGCTACATGTCTGTGGCATGATGACCCAGTGCTAGACATCACTATAAACTGCCTCACTGCAGACATTGTAGCAATATGACTGAAACATTGTTAAAGCTACATTAAAAATCCTAATCAAACAAACAAACAAATACACTATGTTTCACCTTGCATGACTCCTACATCTGTGTCCTAGAAGAAGTCAAGAGATTGTCAGAAAATAAAGTAGAAAAGATTAAAAATATTTTGTTTCCTTTTCAGAGTTACATTCAGGTAGACATTAAATCTCTCAAGAATGGTGAAAATTATTTAAGGGAAAAAAGGAAACAGTTACCATCTCAACTCGAGGACATCAAGACTCTATTCTATGAAGTCTCACAAGTACTACGTAGCATACGTACCTTTAATAGTGGATCACTTCTTGAAAAAGAAAAGGAGAAAGTGCTCAGGATTTATTTGTATAAAGAATTCTCTATTCTGGCAATTGAAGCCATATGAAATTGGCAACAATGAAATTAGGTTTCAGGAAATAACTTTGAATTTCAATATAAAACATCGCCATGTGTACATTTTTAAATATATTCCGGTGATTCTTATCTTGTGTTTCAGATAGATTTCATATAATGTTCTGCTCATTGTATTGTATGTATACTTATTTTTGCATGAGAAAGTCAATTCTTCAGTAACAAATATGTACTTTATATCTGAATTATAGCAGTACTGCCTTGTACAACGAATGGGGGCCCTGAGTGACTGAGTGATCTAAAATGCTTTTTGTTACGGATCACTGCCATCTCACCTGTCTGCATGGGTTCGAGTCTATGATTCGGCTAATGTAGTTATGTGAGAAAGCTTTTCCAGTAGCTTCTCGTGGGTTGGTGGTTCTTTCTGGTTGGGGGGGGGGGGGTCCTGGGTTCTTCCTCCACCAATAATACTGGCTGCCATGTATGGTCTATCATGTGCTGAAAAATGGCGTTAAACCCTACAACAACTATATTTTATAAATGTTGAAGGTTTTTAAGCTACCTGCCAAAAGAAAGTGAACAATATTCAAATTAAAAAAGGTTATTTTAATTTTGTTCTACTGGCTTTTGTCATATATACATGATTGTGTAAAAGTTTACCTTGACAATGATATGAATACTGCTAACTGCATAATTGGTGGTGGTTTAACTTCTTTTATACCATGGTTCTTTGCTTCTTATACAAGAAGCCATGGTAGCTCATTTGGTTGAGGGTCATGGATTTATCACCCACTCAGATCAGCCCAGGATATCTGCTCCAGTGTGATCTTAAAGAAGGTACATAACTTCCATTTTCTTGGCATGTTATAGCAAATAATTTGTTTAAATAAAGTTAGAAAATTTTAAAAAGGCACCTTTCAAGAGTGACAGCAGAAAATGACAAACATCCATTTTTACGATTTTGTTAAATTATTTTTTATTGACATTGAAACCCTCATTAACAGAAACCTTCCTGTGAATGACACCTTTTTAGATGCATGATAATTTTAAAAATCTGTATTCAAAAAAGTGTTCACAAAGGACATTTTTAAATGGTGTCGCAAGTATCATTCTTCAGTTTACTTTCTTTAGAATTAAATATCTTTATGAACACTCCAATAGCAGTTTGATTGTCCACCTCGTATGTAGGAGGTCACGGTTTCAACCACCCACCAAGATATACCAAAGCCATATAAAAATGGTACTAGCAGTACCTCACTAGGCATTCCACATCAAGATGTTTGTTTTAGGACTGGTCAGCCTGGTGTCAGGATAATGTGACTGGGTTGGGCATCATGCTATGTCTGTGGCATGACTACAATTTTTTTTAAAGCTACGTCAAAAGTCTTTATCATACACACACACACACACAAATATATTAGTCTCTGAATATAAAAATGTAGAAATACAGTTGGCAGTGACAAAATAGTCCGTGAATTTTTCTGCCAGTATACAAAATGTACAGTGTTATTGATTCTGAAAAGTTGGGAAGTTTATAGCATGATTGCTGCAGAATAAGGAAAAGAAAGACATGATTGATTCGGCCTAATGAGGTACTGTTTGATTATTCATAGTAAGGAAATGTTCAATATAATTGATGCGGCCTAATGAGGTACTGTTTGATTATTCATAGTAAGGAAATGTTCGATATGATTGATGCGGCCTAATGAGGAACTGTTTGATTCTTCATAGTAAGGAAATGTTCAATATAATTGATGCAGCCTAATGAGGAACTGTTTGATTATTCATAGTAAGGAAATGTTCGATATGATTGATGCGGCCTAATGAGGAACTGTTTGATTCTTCATAGTAAGGAAATGTTCAATATAATTGATGCAGCCTAATGAGGAACTGTTTGATTCTTCATAGTAAGGAAATGTTCAATATAATTGATGCAGCCTAATGAGGAACTGTTTGATTCTTCATAGTAAGGAAATGTTCAATATAATTGATGCGGCCTAATGAGGAACTGTTTGATTCTTCATAGTAAGGAAATGTTCAATATAATTTATGCGGCCTAATGAGGAACTGTTTGATTCTTCATAGTAAGGAAATGTTCTATATGATTGATGCAGCCTAATGAGGAACTGTTTGATTCTTCATAGTAAGGAAATGTTCAATATAATTTATGCGGCCTAATGAGGAACTGTTTGATTCTTCATAGTAAGGAAATGTTCTATATGATTGATGCAGCCTAATGAGGAACTGTTTGATTCTTCATAGTAAGGAAATGTTCAATATAATTGATGCGGCCTAATGAGGAACTGTTTGATTCTTCATAGTAAGGAAATGTTCTATATGATTGATGCAGCCTAATGAGGAACTGTTTGATTCTTCATAGTAAGGAAATGTTCGATATGATTGATGCGGCCTAATGAGGAACTGTTTGATTCTTCATAGTAAGGAAATGTTCAATATAATTGATGCGGCCTAATGAGGAACTGTTTGATTCTTCATAGTAAGGAAATGTTCAATATAATTGATGCGGCCTAATGAGGAACTGTTTGATTCTTCATAGTAAGGAAATGTTCAATATAATTGATGCGGCCTAATGAGGAACTGTTTGATTCTTCATAGTAAGGAAATGTTCTATATGATTGATGTGACCTAACGAGAAAATGTTTGATTCTTCATAATAAGGAAATGTTCGATATGATTGATGCGGCCTAATGAGGAAATGTTTGATTATTCATATCCACGAAATGTTCAATATGACTGATGCAGCATATTGGGGTAATATTTGGCGGTGTTGCTGGTGTAAGGATATTGAATGTATAGTGTTATTTATGCTGATGTTCAAAAAGTGGTGCAATGTACATTTGAGTGATACAAAACAATTGATGAAATTGTTTTGTTCATGATACAATACAAGTAATACTCTATGAATAGTAAAAAACACTACTAAATTTATGTTCCTGTGAAAATTTCAATTTTTTCAGTGTATGTAAATTGTTCTTTGTTCAGTTTCTCTCAGAAGAATGCTTTCAAAAGATGTAATCTTCAATTGTTTGCTTGTCGTGTTGCTTAAATATATGTATCTGCTTATGTTGTGCTACAATATGTCTTTATGAAAACATGTATACAATAATTATTTTTATAAATTATGCAAGCAAATATATATGAGACATTTGTACTGGAGTATAAATTGTATGTGTTGAATTTTTTTTCTTTACATTTTCCATGATTTTTTGAACATGTTAAGGATGACTTCTCAGAGATGCTCAGATTCCATCAAAACTCATGAAGTGTAATAATCTCAGAAGTCGTTATTTCTCTCATTTCAGTTCATTGTTATTGTTAGTTGCTCAAAGCATCATGGCATAAATGTTTGTACATCATGTTATATTTGAATCGTGAAAATTTCTGCTATATTAAATGCAGTAAGGCCATCTCAGTTCAAAATCCACTTGGCAAAATGTCACAAAATTTTACTGAAATCTTTCTGGCATAACATTCTTATAAGTTTTGTCCAAATGATGCCAATATGCCATCACATATGGTTGCTGTTACTAAAAAAAAATAGACAAATTTTAATGATCTCTTGGATAACTGCTCAGCAGCATTTGACTAAATTTTACATAAAGTGTTCTGGCTTATACAAATGATGCCATTCAGATATCTTTGTTATGTAGCAAAACATTTATGCATCTACAATAAATGAGGAATAGGTTTTGACCTATTTTGTCATGAAGTGTCCTGACTCGGTGGTCCATTATTAGTAGACAAAAGATGTTGATGTACAGATATGGTTGATGATTCAGAAACAAAGAAACCTTGAAAATGTTGTTTTTGTAACATGTGCAATCAAAAATATTACAGCAATGTCAACAGAAAAGATATTAATAATGCAGATTATTGCTCTTGTATTTAGCTATTAGGCAGATCTCAAATCTGTTGAGAGATTTCAGGCCTGCATTGGCTTCTTGTTAATTATGCTAATTCTGAATTTGTTTGCGTTTTTTTATTATTTTATATGAATATTTGGCTTGAAGGCATCTGTATGTAATGCAGAAATGCTACATAATGGAACCTGTTAAGATCATTATGATTTTGTGAATGTTTTGTTTGTATTTAAACATAGGATTATGTATTTTGTTATTGTATCCATCTGTACATCCTCCCTGTTACAGTCTTATTAGCATAGTTAATTCCACTGTTTAAATAACACACAATACATAGGTTAATATATTCTTTATTGTACATATAAAATAATCTTTGGCATAATGGGGGCAAGACCTGTCACAGCACACTGCACCAGCCCAGCTCTGAATTCTTTCTTGTTGAAAAGGAATGCCTCAGGAACTTGTGGGAGTTAGAGGGTTGTGAAGCATGTCCGACACCTGTATGTGGAGCCTAAAGGGCTGATACGAGGTATATAGGGACCTGATAACCTAAACTATATAAATAAAATATAAAAAAATTGTCATAAAGCTTACTGTCTGCACCAGAAGATGTGTATTATTTTGGCAAATCATTTCGCTCTACAATGACAGTCCAAATTACGCAACCAATTTTGCAGTGTATGATACAACCTGAGTAGCACAACTAGTATTGCAGTGTATGAACCAATCTGATTAGTGCAGCTAGACTTGCTGTATTGGATGGTCTGAATAGTCCAATGAGTCCTTCAGTGGATGACACAATCTGAATAGTGGAGCTAGTCCTGCAGTGTATGACACAATATGACTAGTGCAACTAGTCTTGCAGTATTAGAATTTCTGAAATTTCCAACTAGTCATTCAGTGGATGACACAATCTGAATAATTTAGCTAGTCCTGCAGTGTATGACACAATCTGAATAGTGGAGCTAGTCCTTCAGTGTATGACACAATCTGAATAGTGGAGCTAGTACTGCAGTGTATGACACAATCTGACTAGTGCAACTAGTCTTGCAGTATTTTACAGTCTGAATAGTCCAATGAGTCATTCAGTGGATGAGACAATCTGAATAGTATACAGCAGTCATCCATCACTCATTTATTAACTTTTGTTTGTTATCATTACTCGTTCTAACTGTTTGGAGGATTGGAGTGGAACTGTACACACTCAAACATCCAAAGGTCTCACTGATCTTAAATAGTTACATAAACAAGGGTCTTCCATAAAAGTCTTCATATGATGTTTAGTTGGTCCCAAATAAAATGTTGCTGGTCTCGCATTCAGTATGGCCATCATCTGAAAAACTTGTAATGTCACTTCTCCTTCTAAATGGGTGCACATCATGTCAATGAGTTTTTAACAAAAAGACTTATTATGATGAATAGTTAGTTCTGAATATAAAAGCTGTTAATATGTTGACCATTATGACCACCATGGTGGCCATCTTAAAGATCATTTTATCACTAAAGAATATCAGTGATGGTTTCAACTCTCATCAGTTAAAAAGAAGCTGCAGTCATATACTTGAGTTCTGAAAATTGTTTTTGGCCAGTACAGCATCAGTCCCATTGTTATGAATTATTGTTGTGAAGTGGCTACATGTTCTGGTCAATATCAATATGCACATATTGACAAATCCATGTGCTTCCATGACTTTGTAAACTTGCATAAAGTTTGTAAATGCAGCTCCTCTTACAGTTCATCATCAAAAGATGTGTGTGTTGACCAAACATTAAATCTGCAATAATTTCACAATAAGTTTGCCCTTTGTTTACCTTTAATATTTACACAGAATGTGTGTATTTTTTTAAAATCCTATATGCTCATGTCTATAAATGGCAGATATGGGAGATCTATTTATGTGAAGAAATTGCTCATCAATTCAAAATGGACATTGTTTATAAGTTTATGACAAATTATGAGATATGCAAATTTGTGTATTTTATAATGATTTGGTTCATTTACTCTGTTGTCAAGTCTTTTGCAGTCAAACATGAAAAATAATGTATTTGTAAAACAATTGTGAAATTACTTTAATCTTGAGTAAATATATTTTTTAATGATTATTCTTTGCTTTTAATATCAATATCAATATCAATCATAGAACAATATAGTGTTACATTGTGAAATTAAGCAAAGTGAATGATATATATATATATATATATATATATATATATATATATATATATATATATATATATATATATATATATATATATATATATACAGAGTCAACTCCACTTAACTGCACACTCCAGATTACTGCACGTAGTCACGCCGGTCCGTTTTTTTCCCAATGTTTTTCAATGGAAACAAATTTCGGATAACTCCACGTCGCTTAAATGCATACTCCAGATAATAGCACAATAAATTTTCTACCCTAGGCACATTATTCAATACAATTTTACTCCGTTTAACTGCACAATGTATAGTCAGGATCAATTATTGCCAGTCCACTGCAGTAGCGCTTCAGATAAGCCGACAGTTAAGCGACTTTGTAAATGATTGACATGTAAAGGACGCCATATGTGGTAGATATGGTAGATACATGTATATGCCCGCCCACCAGGGAGCAATAGCGTGGGAATAATCATAGTACAGCATGGGAAACACTGCTATAAACCGTATTTGAAATAGGGGGTAATCATTGGTAATTCAACCTTGAATTATGAGCATTTATTTTACATTCTAAAATGAGGGGCCCCGAGTGATCTAAAGCGCTTTCCATTACGGATCACTGACATCTCACCTCTGTCTGCGTGGTTTCGAGTCGAAGATTCGGCTAATGTAGTTATGTGAGAAAGCTTGCCAGTAGCTTCTTGTGGATCGGTGGTTCTTTCTAGAGTTTTCCCGGGTTCTTCCTCCACCAATAATACTGGCCACCATGTATAGCCTATCGTGTGCATCAAAATGGCGTTAAACACTACTAAAATGACTAGTCGCAAGTGTAAATCCCTGATGTTAGCTCAAAGTTTCGAGGTCACAAAATGCATTAAGAACAACAGAAGTCAGGTCTCTGATGCACTTGACTTCGGTGTTAGTCACAGTGATTTCACGAATCCTCAAAAACAAGATCATTGAAGACTGGCAACATAACAGCAATCCTTCTCAGAAGAGCAAAGGAGGTGGCAAGTCCGAAGATGTTGAAGAAGCGCTGTTACAATGGTTAGCTCAAGCTCGCAGTCGACAGATTCCGATAAGTGGACCACTGTTGCTTGAAAAAAGCTAATCAATTGGCAAATGGTTTGGGTTTGCATGATTTCAGATCAACAAATGGATGGTTGGAAAGATGGAAAATGCGCAACGGAATTCAATTTAAATGACAACACAGCGAAAAACAGGATACAGACGACTTTGGATCTGAACGAAGGGTAATTGATGTTCTACCCAAAATCTTTAAAGACTACCAACCAAAATACATCTTCAATGCCGATGAAACTGGGTTGTACAGTCAGTTTCATCGGCAGTGAAGATGTATTTTGGTTGGTAGTCTACCCAGTTTCATCGGCATTGAAGATGTATTTTGGTTGGTAGTCTTTAAAGATTTCGGGTAGAACATCAATTACCCTTCGTTACCCAGTACATGGCGGCCGTAACCTGTTGGGACTTTGTCTTTCAAAGTTGCAGAACCACCGGAATGTAAGAGTGCCAAAGATCGTTTGACAATTTTGTTTGCATGCAATACGGATAGTAGCCAAAAATTGGATGCCTTGGTGATTGGCAAAAGCAAATCCCTTCGATGTTTTACGAATTTGAAAAAGCTGCCAGTATAATACAAAGCAAACAAAAACGCCTGGATGACGACATAAATTTGGAAGAGTTGGTTGAAGCGCGTTGACAATCTAATGTATTTGCAAAAGAGAAGCATCATTATGCTGTGTGACGATTGTGCAGCTCATAGCATCAAACTGTCAAATGTTAAAATTGTTTTCCTTCCTCCGAACAGAACCTCACAGTTTCAACCAATGGATCAAGGAATTATAGCGAATTTCAAGAAGTACTATAGATCGCTTGTTATTCGAAAACTGCAGACATTGATGGATCATCTCCCGAAGAAAAAGCTTCAACCAGACAAGGAATCTGACAGTTTTAGATGCACTTCATATGATTAGAAATGCCTGGAGCAATGTAACACAGTCAACCGTAACAATCTGATATAGGCGGGCCAGTTTTTTGGTGTCTTCTGATGACACGTCACTTGATGACCCCATATATATCGGCGAAACCCCATTCGTCGAAACGTCACACTGCATGAATGTTTAAGAATTCGAACAGAGAGAGAGAGAGAGAGAGAGAGAGAGAGAGAGAGAGAGAGAGAGAGAGAGAGAGAGAGAGATGCATATATGATTATGTCAAGGAATGGAGAGAGACTGGCTATAAAGCTATATTTTATAACTCCGATGATTAGCATTCACCTGCATCTGTACAATGATACACTTTTACCAGATCAATTCAGTTTATGCAGTTCCTCGTCACTGAGAATTGTCGGATTTAGCCAAACGTTTTGCTGATATACTGATACCTTGAATGAGCTAGATTTCCAGCATTCCTCAGCATCATTTCGGAGAGTTCTGACCACTGATTGACCATCCTTGTAACTGATTTGTATAGAATATACTCGTATATCAATAAGACCTTATTATGTTTAAGTGGCTTTGATTTCTAGAATACCGCAACATCAGTTACAGGAATTATGGCCTTTGACATACATACATACATACATACATACATACATACATACATACATACATACATACATACGTACGTATATATATATATATATATATATATATATATATATATATATATATATATATATATATATATACACACACACACACACACATATGAGGGGGTGCAAGGTCTGGGCCTGACGCCCCGCTTGCCGTAGCCTTTCCTTTACAGGTGTAGTGATCGCCGCAGGGCCACTTTCTCGCTCTGCTGGACAGGAGGTTACTTGCATATGTTCTCTCCTACACTATTGTGTCCACAGCAGCACCTTAACACGGGGCCCCTTGTTTTCATAGAGCCTGCTGTGTGGCGCGACCGCGTGCTCGGCGGTATAACTGGGTAGGTGAAGCTAGTTAGCCTTGTCAATTTGTCTAGGATAAAGAAACTCCGATTCAAAACCCACCAAGTCCCATCCATTGGATGATGGCTCAACTGCCTTGTGGATATCTTCGGGAGAAGGAAAGGCTACGTGAGAAAACCAAGACAGAAAATCCGGAGTGGAGCCCTCAAGGCGGCTGGGTCTCGACTACGACTTCCTTCCGGCAGCTCCTGAATTCAAACTGGTGCCAAATGTCATGCTCAACATTCCTTTGGACCCCACCACCAAGGACGAGAGGCGTATCCGGGCATCTGGACAGCCCAGGATCTCTATATTCCATACCCAGGCTTGCGTCCTGGAGAGGTCACTACAGTCTAGCTACTGAGTGAGGAAACAAAACGTAAGCTGACAATTTACGGGTTTTAAGTCCCACCTGATAGGTGTAGGAAAGGGCGGCACGGGTCAGCTTTTACGGTGGGATGGATCATCGTGTCCCATTGGCCAACTACCGCCTTCCCCAAGCAGGACAGCCCCCGATCAATAAGGTGTTGACCCCCCCCCCCATTGTTTGCCTGCCCCAGTGGGTGTCTGGAGCTCAGTGTGTTACTCAGCATGACAAGCAGACGCAAATTACACACCTGACAAAAGAAACAAAAAACAAATAAAGATGACTCCAGCTCTTTGATTCGCAAGCTGGAATGTGCACACCATGTGCACATGCATCTCCGACGACCTCAGGGAGCTGGACGAGACCAGGAAAACGGCCATTGTAAATAGAGAACTCACCAGACTAAATATCAGCATAGCTGCCCTTTAGAAAATCAGGCTCACCTCTAGTGGCTCCCTCATAGAGGAAAACTACATCTTTTTCTGGAAGGGTCAGGTACCTGAGGAGCCTCGTCAGCACGGAGTTAATTTCGCCTTTCAAAAGAATTTTCTGGCCTTGGTTGAACATTCCGCACTGAGCATCTATTATCCATCCGCTTTATCGCTGCTGCAAGTCCGGTCAACGTCATCAGTGTCTACGCCCCCACCGTCACGTCTTCAGAAGACACAAAGGATCATTTCTATGGGCAGCTGGATAAACAGATCAAAGGATGCACAAAAGCGAACCACTATTCCTCCTTGGCGACTTTAATGCCAAAGTAGGTGAGGATCACGAGTCATGGCCTACCTGTCTCGGATATCATGGTACTGAAGAGACCAACGAAAACAGCCAGAGACTGCTGGAAGTGTGCACCTACCATTGCCTGTGCATCACAAACACCTTTATCAAGTGTAAGTCACAACACAAAGTGACATGGAAACACCAGGTTTCATCGCTGACACCAACTCGACTTTAACCTTGTATGAACAAAGCACGGATGACGGTCCATACCAAGGTGCGGGAGTATGTGTCCGCCCTGGACAAAGCTCTCCAGGACTTGCCAGAGAACGATGCCACAGCCAAGCGGAACGCCAGGAAGGATGCTATCTACAGAACATCCATGTCCGCGTTTGGCAGAAAGAAACGTCCCAGTCAGGACTGGTTAAACGCATACCTATCAAGGATGGAACCACTAATCAAGGAGAAGCAAAAAGCCTTTATAGTCTACACAAAAAAATGCCCTAATGATTGGATGCTTACTGCTCTTAAAAGTGTCATAAGCAACACCCAACGCATCACTAGACAGTGCGCGAACTAGTACTGGCAACAACTGTATGAAGGAATCCAGGGCAGTGCAGAGTCCGGAAACATCCAAGGTATGTACAGTGGCATCAAGAAGGCTATAGGCCCTACAGTGAAAGGGGTCGCTCCCCTGAAATCAATGATGGGACAGAAGAGCACAGACCGTGGGCAACATATGGCCAGATGGGTGGAGCATTACTCAGAGCTATGCTCCCGAGAAATGACAGTCACCGATGCAGCTTTCAGCAGCAGAAAGAAACTGCCAACCATGGAGGAGCTCGACAAAGCAATAGACTCCCTCTCAAACGACAAAGCACCAGGTAGTGATATACATATATATATATATATATATATATATATATATATATATATATATATATATATTTAGAGAGAGAGAGAGACAGACAGACAGAGAGACAGACAAACAGACAGACTTGAACGATTATTTTTATCAATATTTCCTAGTATTGTTCTTATTTTAAAATCAGTCTGCTGATTTATGTAAAAAAATTGTGCAGCAGAAAGAAACTGCCAACCATGGAGGAGCTCGACAAAGCAATAGACTCCCTCTCAAACGACAAAGCACCAGGTAGTGATATACATATATATATATATATATATATATATATATATATTTAGAGAGAGAGACAGACAGACAGAGAGACAGACAAACAGACAGACTTGAACGATTATTTTTATCAATATTTCCTAGTATTGTTCTTATTTTAAAATCAGTCTGCTGATTTATGTAAAATTGTGTTTAGATTTAATTTGAGAGAATTTATTTCAAATAATTTTTGGAATTGCAGAGTGCTCGTATTACTGTTGGAACTAAACCCAAATCTATGATTATTGTGAATTCATTGAGGGAGTTCTGGACAATGTTGTTATGATACATCAAAACTGATGGAACTGCTGCACATTCAGGGGTATACACACTTGAGCACTCTTTTGGACTTGTGATATAACTTTGGACTTAATTCACAATACTGTGAACTCCTCTCAATTTTCATTTCATGACTTTGATAATTTAATTAATTACAAATTATGTAGGTTTTAATTTCTGCTACTTTGTTTAAAACTGTAGAATATAATAGAAGGATGAGACAACTTCTTTGTAGCGTTCTGCAAAGGTTGGGGTGGGGTACTTCCAAGGTATTAATTAAAATATTATGAAAGTTCCACCTGGCTCGTGAATTTAAATTTAAATTAAAGACCAAATAGGTATACGGCTCTGAGCCCCCAGTCAGCACTGCCGACGGTTAAATTATATATATATATATATATATATATATATATATATATATATATATATATATATATATAACACGAAGATGAAATTCAACAATAACAATTTAATGAAGCCTATAAATTTAAATGTCACACAATCACTCGTCCTTTAAGTGATAGCCTATTTCATCTTATGATTTTCAGTGTGAGTTCGATTTTCCACCTGGCCTTTGGTTGTACTCATCTATTTATTCGATCCTCTCACTCCTCCTGGATTCTACCTCTCCCGACTTCTCTCCTCCCTTCACTTTCCTTCCGTTTTTTATCACGACTACTGGGACCACTTTCACTGGTCTGTCCCCAAACTTCCTCTCCAGATTTCCCTCTTTCCTTCTCTTTCTTCCGTCTATAACGGAGACACTGGGACCACTCACTAGTCTGTCCCTCGAAGCTTCCTGTGAAAATCACAAGGCGTTAACATAGGGTTTATCACATCTCACCTCACACTAAATCATCAATTAACCATCAGATAAGGCTATTACCTTTTAGGACACGCATACATACACATCGAAATTCCCACACACTCTTACAGGGAAACAATGGCGTAACAGCACGATATCCTACATATATCCATACATCATATCACATAAGTATATATATATATATATATATATATATATATATATATATATATATATATATATATATATATTTAATCTCATTGTACTTACAATATTACGACAGCCAGACGTATGTCTTTACACTACACTCCCACAAGCGTACACAAATATTCAAATATTCATATTATTAATTTCTCACAGTGAAATAATTTCAAAGATACCATTCAATTTCTATAATTACATGGATAATGTGCTATTGTACTATAAAATAACCACATAGCGAATTATAATAGTATTAATTCTTACGACGGCTAGCAAGCAATACGATTCTTTACAAATAGAAACCCATTCTTCAAAATGTACAAACATATCAACATCACAAAAAAATTACTCCTACTACGACTTTAGTAATAATACGTATATACCCGATCTATAATTAAATGCAGTCGCAGACAGCAAAGATCGAACAAATAGCTCACTGACCTTTTTAGAAGCTACACTTAGAATTCTGTTCCTAAGGTTTTTCCGCCAATTAACGTATGGCCGCCGGAGTTCCAATTCACGGTGCGTTCTGTAACGACTATGGCAACTAACGCTCGATGGCCGGGTTAAAGATATATATTTTAGAATAAATCAGGGTCCCACCCCTATCTCGATTCTGATTGGGTAGCGCTGGGACCCTATCCACTCGACTTATTCAATCTGGCGGTCCGTCAGCGTATCCAGAAGATAAGGCACGCCCACTCCTTCTGGCAGCTTCTTTGATGTACAAAACATCCTTCCAGCCCAAGGTGCTAATTACACTTCTGACGGGCTTTGGTCAGCTTTCTCTCTTAACTATGGCCAACTTACGTAAGGGATGGTGTTAGCCTGCGGTCATGTGTAACAATAAACAGTGGCTGGTCCGACTTACTTGATAACACATGGTTCTAATTTAATTTTTGGGTCGGGCAACGCCACATCCCCCCACCCTTGAGAATAAAATCGGGATTTTATTCCCCCAAAATTACTCCAAATGCAAAGGCTTTACTATACGATTAAAATTAAAATCATCGTGACACTACACGAATAAATTAAGTCATCGTGACACCACACGAATAAATAACAAAGTCATCGTGACACTACACGAATAAAACAAAATCATCGTGGCACTACACGAATAAAACATGAATATGTATATACACAGAGTGATTATTAAATTTCAGCTTCTGCTCATGAAATCAGCGCCTACGTTCTCTGTACCTTTCACGTATCTGATGTGCATTTGGTACTGCTGTAAGAACAGCGACCATCGCATCAAACGTCCATTCGATAATTTCGCCTGCGCGAGGTAGGCGAGTGGTTGATGGTCGGTCTCCAATATGAACTTCCGTCCATATAGGTATCGCTCGAACCGTGATATGCCGAACACGATTCCGAGACATTTCCTCTCCGATAAGGAGTAGTTCTTCTCGGCAGCAGACAACTTCCGACTGCCGTATGCGACAGGGAAAAGCGTTTTGTCATGCTCCTGTAGCAGTACTGCTCCCAGTCCTGTGTCGCATGCATCGGTGCGAAGAATGAATTCCTTATCCAAATCCGGTAGACGAACAACGGCGTCGGATGTAAGCCTAGCCTTCAGTGTTTGGAAAGCGTGCTCACACGCATCTGTCCAAATAATCTTACTCGGGGTCCGTTTCTTGGTTAGGTCGGACAACGGCCCCGCAATCGCGCTGAAATTAGCGACATACCTCCGATAGTATCCAGCCAATCCCAGGAATGACCTCACCTCCGTTTTCGTGGTGGGGCGTGCGGCGTTTCGCAGTTGCTCCACCTTCGACTTCTCTGGAGACAGCGTGCCTTGGCTCATGGTATGTCCTAAGACCCCATGTCTCTGTAGCTAACAAGAGGTCATCCATGAAGTTGTGGACACCCCTATCGCGCAAGGGCTCCAACAACTTCCGCATCATCCTGGTAAAGACGCTGGGCGCGTTTTGTACTCCGAACGGCATAACCAGCCATTGGTATGTCCCGTCGGGAGTAGTAAAAGCAAGCTTCGGTCTGTCTTCTTTCCTTACCGGAATTTGCCAATACCCCTTGGACAAATCCAGCTTGGAAAAATATTTCGCTTTTGAGACCGAAGCGAAGATATGTTCCGGGTCAGGTAACATTTCGACTTGAAATTCTGTCACCTGATTCAGCTTCCGGTAGTCGACGCAGAACCGATGAGTGCCGTCCTTCTTCTGCACTAGGACTACTGGTGAGCTGTACGGAGAGTCGGCAGGTTCGATTACTCCCAGAGCAATCATCTGCTCAATTTCCTCCCTTAAAACTTGTTGTTTCGCGTGGGGCAAGGGGTAGGGTTTCCGCTGCACTGGTCGGTCGTCCACCATCTTTAACCCGAACTCGACAAGCGCCGTCCTCCCGGGTTTTTCTGTTAACACGTC
The DNA here is from genome assembly GCA_030141615.1 of Unio pictorum. NCBI lineage: Eukaryota > Metazoa > Mollusca > Bivalvia > Unionida > Unionidae > Unio > Unio pictorum. Next base: position 8,468,079 of record JARLTB010000224.1, read on the forward strand.
GGAATACCCGGCCAGCAGGGTCTCTATCTCGTGCCGCTGGCCTCCAGTTAACATGGGGTCACACTCCACGTCCGACGGAGTCTCGACCCTCGTTAATGGACAGCTCGGGACAATGTTGGCACCTTCCGGATCGCCTTCGGCATCCTCGGTGACTATCGTGGCGACAACAAAATCGCTTACGGTCTCCCTTTCTCGGTACCTCTTGAGCAACAGCAACAACACCTTATCCTCTACCTCAAACTGACGTGGTTTTGCGCGCTTATTGTAATTTTTCGCCTGCTGCGCCTTAGTTCGTTTGAGATTATCTTGCGCGAGAGAACAAACCTCTTCCAGTTTGTTGCGCAAGTCCGCGACGTACTGGTAGGTAGTGCGTACTTTCTCTACAGCGTGGTCGTCTGTCCACAGCTGTCTCAGTACGGCGATTGGGCCGCGTACGGTCCTCCCGTACAAGAGTTCAAAGGGAGAGAACCCCAAACTCGCTTGTGGTACTTCCCGGTATGCGAAAAGCATGGCAGGAATATACGGTCCCAATCCTTGGGGCGGCCTTCGCACAATTTCTTGAGCGTGTGCTTTAGAGTCCCATTAAACCGTTCGACCAATCCGTTACATTGGGGGTGATACGGTGTAGTCGTGAGGTGCTTAATTGACATGAGACGATTCACCTCCGCCATCACACGACTCATGAATTGTGTCCCTTGATCAGTCAAGATCTCGTCGGGCACTCCGACTCTTGACCAGATCACAAACAGAGCTTCCGCGACGGTTTCCGTGTCAATATTACGCAACGCGACGGCATCCGGATAGCGTGTAGCGTAATCCACGACCGTTAGAATATACCTATTTCCGTGCGACGATGCGGGTTTTATCGGTCCGATTAAATCCATTGCGACGCGTCGAAAGGGTTCATCGATCAGGGGTGTACTCCCCAAGGGAATGGGTCGATGATCCGTTTTCGGTGCCATTCTCTGGCATTTGTCAAAGGAGAGACAGAACCGTTTAACGTCTCCCTGGACCCCTGGCCAGTAAAACTCTTTTACCAGACGGTCACGTGTCTTAGCAATTCCCATGTGTCCACCCATGAGACTTTCGTGTGCAAGCTTCAGCACTGCACAACGCTTTTCCTTTGGCACGACGACTTGCTTAAAGTGGTCGTTGTGTTTCCTGGCGTGGCGATACAAGATTCCCTTCTTGTAGACAAACTTCACCGCGCCGTTCGGAGTTTCCCTTTCCGTTCCTGCTTCTGCGTGTTTATGCAACTGCGCCAGAGTTGCGTCTTCCTGTTGCAGCTTTCTCAACTCAGCTGGAAGAACATTACTAACCGGTGTCGAGGTAACTTGGATCGGCTTCTGTTTCGGCTGTCGACTCATGGCCCTGGTCTCAACAGCACTCACTGACATAGGTGTACAGGTTTCGGGGTTCGGTTGGGGTAACACATAACGGCATCCCAATATGACGTCATGTGATAGTCCCTCCAAGCAAGCAGCTGCAATCTTCCCCTTCACGTATGGTGAATCGAGGTCAATGACAGCTACTGGTAATGAGTCACGCGCGCAGTTCGCGTACTGAACTTCTATTACCTCCTCTGTATAGTCCTCCGGCTTGACATACTTCTTGTCGACAAGCGCGGGGACGCTGCACCCAGTGTCATACAAGCTGGTGGCACCTTCACCATTGACAGTTGCGGCCGCAAGGTTGGCTGGGCTGCGACTCGCTTCCGGCACGCACTCCTTCCTAGCAACGACATTCACCTGGGTCTGCCTGCCCTTGGGACAGTCCCTGGCAAAATGCCCCAGGTGCTTGCAGTTAAAAGACGTCGGCGGCCCTCGCCGACTTGCAAGTCCTGGTTTCGTGGGTGAGGCCTGTCCAGGTCGATAGGTGGCATCCCTACCTGTAGGTGCCCCTCCGACCTTCCCGTCGCCCTGACGGTTGCGGACAGCCGGCTCAACCTCCCCCATACGACGCGACTCAGAGGGTCGGGGTCGATCCGCGCCCCCGGAACCTCCACTCTTCGAGTGCGCCTGCTCATATCGCTCCGCCATGTTAGCGATCTCTTCGAGCGTCCGGTGTTCTCTTTCGGCTAAGAAGACTGTCAATTCGCGACGGTAAGTACCTAGGACATGTTCCTTGAGTATTACCTCGCGTAGCCCGTCGTACGTGCGTTCGACTTCAGCCATTTTCATCCACTTCTCAAATAAACCTCGAACACGGTTGTGGAATTGAGAGTGGGTCTCTGTTACTTTTTTCGCCGAGTCCCGAAAAAGTTTCCGGTAAGTCTCGGCGATCAGCCGATAATGGCAGAGAAGGGCCTTCTTGAGGGCACTGTAGTCATCAGCCTCTTCTGCAGCTAAGCCGTGGTAGACTTCCCGAGCTGCACCTTGCAAAAAGGCTGAGACATTAATGGCCCAGTGCTGTTCAGGGACCTGATGAGCGTGTGCGAGTTTCTCGAACTGCACGAGAAAATCGTCAATAGCCTCCTCCCTGTCATTGAAGCGTGGCATGTTGATCTGGACCATCCGGTGGTCGATGAATGGTCGGCCGGTCGTTCCAGAGCTTGTACTGGCGTCGTCCCGTCCGTTGGTCCTAGCTTCAACTCTCACCTTTTCCATCTCCAGAGTGTGGGCAGTCTGGCTTTCTCTTGGTCCGCAGCTATCTTGGCTAGCTCCTGGTCCGCTGTTATCTTGGCTAGCTCCAGCTCTCTTTGGGTTTCTCTGTCCGCGGCTATCTTCGCTGCTTATTCGGCCTTCCATTCCTTGATCCTTTCTTCTATAAAGGCCGCCAGGCGATCTCCCTCATAGCCGAGATCTTCTTACCCCACAGCTCGATATTCCTTTATCATTTGCCTTTCGGTGGCCATTATAACTAATGTAAAGTGATACCTTGTCTCAATATTCTAACAATACACATATACTTTTAATACAAGTTTAAATACTTACCTGTCGATAGCAACTAATTTCGTTCAGGTAAGATGTTTGTTCGATATCTGCTTCACCAGTACTGCTAGCAATGGAAGGTCTACAAAGCATGCACATATGACAATAAAATGCAAGATGAGAAAATCATAAACAAATACAAAGAATGGAAAATATCTCACACTGTTCCCTAATACTCCTACAAATAACTTTGGGTCCTAAAATAATATTTATGTCGAATTCAAATCCCGGACGAAAGCGACCACTGTAGCGTTCTGCAAAGGTTGGGGTGGGGTACTTCCAAGGTATTAATTAAAATATTATGAAAGTTCCACCTGGCTCGTGAATTTAAATTTAAATTAAAGACCAAATAGGTATACGGCTCTGAGCCCCCAGTCAGCACTGCCGACGGTTAAATTATATATATATATATATATATATATATATATATATATATATATATATATATATATATATATATATATATATATATATATATAACACGAAGATGAAATTCAACAATAACAATTTAATGAAGCCTATAAATTTAAATGTCACACAATCACTCGTCCTTTAAGTGATAGCCTATTTCATCTTATGATTTTCAGTGTGAGTTCGATTTTCCACCTGGCCTTTGGTTGTACTCATCTATTTATTCGATCCTCTCACTCCTCCTGGATTCTACCTCTCCCGACTTCTCTCCTCCCTTCACTTTCCTTCCGTTTTTTATCACGACTACTGGGACCACTTTCACTGGTCTGTCCCCAAACTTCCTCTCCAGATTTCCCTCTTTCCTTCTCTTTCTTCCGTCTATAACGGAGACACTGGGACCACTCACTAGTCTGTCCCTCGAAGCTTCCTGTGAAAATCACAAGGCGTTAACATAGGGTTTATCACATCTCACCTCACACTAAATCATCAATTAACCATCAGATAAGGCTATTACCTTTTAGGACACGCATACATACACATCGAAATTCCCACACACTCTTACAGGGAAACAATGGCGTAACAGCACGATATCCTACATATATCCATACATCATATCACATAAGTATATATATATATATATATATATATATATATATATATATATATATATATATATATATTTAATCTCATTGTACTTACAATATTACGACAGCCAGACGTATGTCTGTACACTACACTCCCACAAGCGTACACAAATATTCAAATATTCATATTATTAATTTCTCACTGAAATAATTTCAAAGATACCATTCAATTTCTATAATTACATGGATAATGTGCTATTGTACTATAAAAAAAACCACATAGCGAATTATAATAGTATTAATTCTTACGACGGCTAGCAAGCAATACGATTCTTTACAAATAGAAACCCATTCTTCAAAATGTACAAACATATCAACATCACAAAATAATTACTCCTACTACGACTTTAGTAATAATACGTATATACCCGATCTATAATTAAATGCAGTCGCAGACAGCAAAGATCGAACAAATAGCTCACTGACCTTTTTAGAAGCTACACTTAGAATTCTGTTCCTAAGGTTTTTCCGCCAATTAACGTATGGCCGCCAGAGTTCCAATTCACGGTGCGTTCTGTAACGACTATGGCAACTAACGCTCAATGTCCGGGTTAAAGATATATATTTTAGAATAAATCAGGGTCCCACCCCTATCTCGATTCTGATTGGGTAGCGCTGGGACCCTATCCACTCGACTTATTCAATCTGGCGGTCCGTCAGCGTATCCAGAAGATATGGCACGCCCACTCCTTCTGGCAGCTTCTTTGATGTACAAAACATCCTTCCAGCCCAAGGTGCTAATTACACTTCTGACGGGCTTTGGTCAGCTTCCTCTCTTAACTATGGCCAACTTACGTAAGGGATGGTGTTAGCCTGCGGTCATGTGTAACAATAAACAGTGGCTGGTCCGACTTACTTGATAACACATGGTTCTAATTTAATTTTTGGGTCGGGCAACGCCACATCCTTACACCTTGACCATTGTATAATGCACTGGAAGGTCTGTGTCTGTGTAGTTTTATGACTAATCAGTAAAACAAAATCCATAGACCATGATATGCAGGTGCATTGCTATGGTAGATAATTATCACTTGACTTTTACTCGACTCATAAGCGAGTAATGATGGTACTAGTCTTATTACCCGACATACCGTTGTCAGATCAAGTGGCGTGGTTTCATCCTCACAACCTGTGATCTTTTTCATGTGTTGACTTATTTGATGCATGCACAAACACACACACACACACACACACACACACACACACATATATATATATATATATATATATATATATATATATATATATATATATATATATATATATATATATATATATAACCGCTCCGGTGGACTAGTGGTGAAAGCGTCCGCCGCGGTAGCGGGGGGTCGTGGGTTCGATCCCTGGCTGAGTCATGCCAAAGATTTGAAAAATGGTACTAACAGCTGTTTCGTTTGGCGCTCAGCATTAAGAGGCTAGTATTAGGACTGGTCGACCTGGTGTCAGAATAATATGACTGCGTGAGACATCATGCTACCTGTCTGCGGCATGATGTTCCAGTGCTAGACATCACTTTAAACTGCCTCACTGCAGACATCGCAGCGATATGACTGAAAACAAAGCAACAAAACGCATATATAATTATGTTTATCTGTGTTTGTACCTTGAATTTTTAAGTTTATAAGTGTCGGTGTGTGTATGATATGTGCTGCAGAATAGATGGCATATGTTTATTAGTCTCAGAAACAGTAGAACATGCGATGTGTTTACCTATTGTCTCAAAATGAAATCAACAAAGCTTGGGTGTATCAATATTATAGAGGCAGGTCCCTTCCAAACTTAAATGGTCATTACTTGAAATAAATAAAGTTAATTATATTGCATGTATCACGGATCTTACGTGCAGAGAAAATTGTGTCTGAATTATAGTGGGCTGAGATTTGGCCAGATGAGAAATTAACATCAGCTTATGTTAAACATATGAGAGTCCTAAAATTAGATTGTCTCGCGACGATGAGTGATCCAAAGTCAAATATGTCTACTTTGCCTGACCAACACCCAGTCATATACCATCCATCACTCCATATTTACTATCCTAAATACAATCTGGAATAACCAATGCCTACTATTATATTTTACAACCAGGCTGCACTGTTTACACATGAAAACGGTGTAGTTAAGCTTATTACCTGTAAACGTTTACAAAATATACAAAGCTGCAAATTGCAAGTATGTCTCCGATCGTCACATCAAGCGAGCACCATTAATAAAAAGCAGAATTTGCTGAGATTTAGTTTTAGCTAACATCACTCAATATTGCAAATCAGGACGATTTACTAATTAAATTTTCATTAAAACTACATAAGATACATTTCAACAAAATCTTGGTTCAAATATCGTTTCACTCTAAAGTACGCTACTGTTTCAAGTTAGTAAGTCAGTACATAGTTTCTAAATGATTATTCAACAATTCCCTGTACAGCTAGAACGTCCCGTTCTGCGGTGGAGTTTTTGATCATGTGAGTGTGTATGTGCGCGCATGTATGTGTGATAGTAGGAAACAGTATCATTACAATCCTAGGGAGGTTTTACGGAAACAATAAAATGTGTTATACAGAGATATATCTTACTGAATCCTGTCAGAATTAGAGGTAATATATATGCAACAATGAAACAATTGCCAGCTGAACGCGGTACGGAATGTATATTGTTATAGTCTTCAGCTGTTTAGTAAGCCTAACAGGTAGATAGAGTAGTTTGGTTTAAATTTGTTTCGAGTAAATGGCATTGTTTCGGTTATGACACGACCATGTAGTTATTTAGCAATTTTAATAATCGTTGCAATCTTACAACCCAACAACTAATTATATGATAACCAGCACTTAATTATCAACTTTTGAGTACCCAGTAACTTCTATCCAACACTCAATCATCTACTGTCGGACACCCACTTGAATTAAACAAAACTCGACGTATACTACTTAAGACTCCAATACGTGCTTTCCAAAACTCCGTTATCCATATCCGGTGATATACTTTATCTGTAGCAATCACATGCTAACCACGACTCAATCACAGACTATCCAGTACGCAGTAATCTGTGAATACCAACCCACACTACACACTAAATTCCAATACCTTACATTTATGATCCAGCACTATTTTGGTTACAGAAAGAAATACTTTCAACTAACCACACTGGGTGAGAGGTTTAAGAAAAAGTGTATTCAATAATTTTTAAAACCAGTATTATACAAAATAACGTCCCTCCCCTACGTAACTTCCATAATTATTCCCTTATAAACAATGGGACAAATTATATCCCCCGTTAACTAGGTTGGGGTGGGGTGTTCCCAGTATTATATTTACAGAAGAACCACCCTGGCTCGTTTTTTTTATAGAAGTTGAAGTAGTGATAGAGAGATCCAAAGCTCTGTGCCTCCAGTCAGTGATGCCGACAGTTAAATTACTGAATACGCAAAAGGTGAAATTCAAATAAAGAATGTAATACTACTCAATAACAGATTTCTCACATAGAAATCAATATTTAAAACCCTATTAATCGTCTTTCACTCGACCAGGTTACGCCGTTTTTTACCATCTGACGTAGTCAAATAAATTATCCTCCTGTCCTGTGTTCCTATTCATCTGTATAATATGCTTTTCCTGGACTGGTACTCCAGTTCCCCTCCAGTCCATCAACTTTTGCCTTCGTTCTCTACTTTTCGGATCTCTCTGAGACTCGGGACCAACTGCACTAAGGTATTTTCCTCAGTCTCATACAGCTCAGATGGTCCCTTAACGCTTCCGATACAAACACACAAGGGCATTAGAATAGCATATTCATCCAGCTATCTATACTCACACGAAACAACAACATCATCAGATCAACCATTCTTATTTGGTTACCCACATCAAAATACCCATACTCTCTGATATGATGTAAACCGTATCAACTGCTTATCATGCATATATCAATAGATTTCATCACATCGGTATATACAAATTATCAATATTATTATACAGAACAATATCACATAATCAGGCGCATTTCTGTATATTGCACTTCTGAAAAGTGTACACAGATATCTGCATATCCATGCGCTGATGTATCCTTACACATGATACTCATATAAAGTATACATAAGTAGTCAAAGCCCTATTAACTAATGTTGCGCACTGCAACCATTATACAAAGTTTTAATTCAATTCAGCATTTGCACATCTAGAATATCACATAAATAAATGCAATATTTTTTTTAAAAAAAACATTGCTCATATCTCAAAATATGCATGTAGATCAAACTTTACAAATGAATCAAACCATAAAAATGGTAATTATACATACCAACGATTCTAGTAATGAAGTATACATACTGCACATAATTAAAGTACAATTACTTTGCCGTAATGTATAACAACAATCGAGCATATAAGTCACTGACCTGTTCCAAGCTCCTTTGAAATTCCCAGAATAACAAAGTTTCCTGCCAATTTTGAATGACGTAGGATTAGCTTATCTTCCCTTATAATTCCCGCCAGATGGTTTAGCGACTACTGGAGTTTAGTTCTTAAGATACTCGGTTTAAGCTTGCGATTCCAATGGTGCCACGCCTTGCTCAACTCCAAGTGAATGTCGATTCACCCATGACTTACATAATTAGCAGACATTGCCTCCTACCCGGCAGTCTGTCAAAGGTGGATTTATGTCCCCCACAATATGTTCCTTTGACACAAATACAGGAATTTGATGTCAGTTACAACATGTGAATAGTGGGCCGCTAAAATAAGGCGCCAGTCACGAGTTCATATGGTCATGCTATACAACTGGCTTCGACACATCCTTGTTCGCAGGACTGACCTTGGTACATTTATGAAGCGGAATTATTAGCATCAAGGTCTAGCATATACATGTTACATTCTTGTTATTGTTCATTACAACGTGACACTTGATGAGCATATTATTCGTGCATGGTCAACGGTTAAATTTTATATCGGTGATATTTTTTCATGTGATATACGATACTATTAAACAAGATTCTGCATTGGCATGTTTATTTATCACTGACGTACATTCCATGTCTTATTATCAGTTTGTATTGTCATACCGTGGTGAAGAATTTGATGATCATAAAAAAATGAATCCCATCTAAATACACCGATGACATTGATGATCTAAATAATAATTCACTAAAGGAAGCGTCAGTAGCATGTTACTTATCCGGTACAAAATATAATTTAAACCTACTCGTAACAGATGTTCAGCGAAGGTGTGTACAGTACGGTCAGGAAGGTCTCAGGAATTCAAGTTATCATACCATGTTGTTTTGGCGAGATGGTTGCATGTTATTCAGCTTGTGTTTCTCGGTAAGGTGATGGTGAAGCATATTTTAGGCTATTTGGCCATCCACAAATGGATTAATGTATCTTTACCTGTTGGTGTCATGACATTCTATTGAAGCAAATGGATTTGCTAACATTTATTCATTTGAGCTTAATCAGAATATTATCCGAGTATATCTGTGCTGTTGTGAAGTAATTTTAAGTCGAGAAAGGTTGAAGAAAATTCAAAATATAAACGTTGAAGAGCTTTATGTTAGATAAAATACTTTGACAAGTTTAACTGTAGATAAAGCAGTTATCTCGACTAAACCTCAAATATAAGTCTGGTTACCTGATTCTGAGATGCTAGAGCTTCTTCTGGTTCATTTAATATTGACAAAAACCGTTTGTTCTGTCAGACAATAAATCTATACTTGATAATCTTCCACTGCTAAAATTGGTTAATCGATGCAATGATCTTAGAAGTTCATTTTAGAATGATGAAATAGTGTACCTCCAATGTATTGATCCAGCCGAATCAATACCACCATCAGCAACAGGATGGACGATCCCTAAAGATTATTTCTCAGGCAAATCATGACAACAACAATATTAAAAATAATTTGTCGTTGTGAATGGCTGATAACCATGGAGCAACCCTACAAACATATTAAACATCCAATGATTTCGAATGTAAAATATTCAAATTCGATCGCACAATGGTGTCATCGCGCGCTAATTGGCTGCTATTAATTAACCATATATTTGATCGAGCCCTATCCGATATCGTGTCCTAGGATCTTGCATATTTATCGTTATAAATCCATGATGGATCGCCTAGGCAAGATTAATATTTTTTCTGAATTTATTATAACCTATGTCACCGCAGCACCAAGTTTGGTTGATATTTTTAAGTTAAGCACTGCTAGGACATTGTCTCTGATCACCTTAGGTACTTGAGCATGCCGTTGAGTAACATAGATCATATCGGTATTTTTATATCTTCCACGGGAAAAAATCGTAGCAGGATTTTTTTGTTTGTTTAACATCACATCATCGCATACAGCCAGATTTAAGATACTCTTGTCAATATCATCGAAATCCGGAGATTCTTCAATATCGGTGATAAATTCAATAATATCCTCGCCGGTTATCTTCGCTGCTTTCTCGTTATAATCTCTTAATATCTCATTACATCATTGATCATATACACTTGGTGCTATCAGATATAATGTATCAAACTTCATCTATTTCATTATCAAATCAATTAACAATTGTGTTTTACCTCTCCCCGAGGGTCCAATTATAAACATTCTGATCGAATTTGGTAGCATTGGTCGATATTTAACAAGTTCCCGTTGTCGTGTTGCTGAATAATCAATTACATTCATATTCATATAACATAAATAAACTATGGATTTAGATTGTGTGAAATGTAGGTCTTGTACACCGACGATTGACCCATCACCTGTTACAAATAAAAATAACATAGATGTAATCACTGGCAAGTGTGCACAGTGTGGTATAATTTTTTTTAGATTCATCAGTATAATAAAGGGAGGTGATATCGCTTCTAAGTTAACAAAACTTCCAGGAGCTCCATGGGAAAAAATACCCACGGAAAACACACCTGCCATGATTTCATTAATGCGGTCCTGGAACTTTACTCCATATTCGACTCGATAATCAAGATCAACCCCACCCCAGTGAATATCCGTTAAAAATTATCGATAAGTCATGTCATGCTCATGACGTTGCGTATCGAAGTAAAGACCGTCAACAACGGCATATCGCTGATGTGAAATTAATCCACGCAATAAATTCTATCCCTGATAAATTCTTCAAAGAAAAATTAGCTAGTTTGTTGATAAAAACTGCGATGAAAAGTAAACTGGTATAAAGTTCTGGTAATTAATATTATGGAATCAATTTACTTTTCTCCGGGTGGATACTGGAAAGGTAACGCCGCGATTAATGAACTTGCTAGGGCTGCAAAGGTTAAAAATACTCTCGCGGCAGATTGGTTATCTAGCCAAGCAATATGGCAGATTGATCTACCACCACCGAAGAAGATTCAATTTGCATCTTTAGATGTCAGCGTCCCAAATGAGGTGCACAAAGAAGATATATTATTTCTTTCACATGATACTGTCCAAAACATGTTTACAAATAGGCGTTAATCGTCGTTGATATTGTGAGTAGATATAAAGAAACTGAGCCGTTAAATAATAAATCCTTATCTGAAGTTTCCCCTGCATTTGAACGAATTTATCGTCGAGGTCCTCTGCAATGGCTAAATCTCCTGCAGGTTGATTCCGCTAAAGAGTTTCAAGGCGAAGTATCATCAACAATGAAACATCATAATGTCGCCATACGACGAGGACATACTGCAATTCATCGCGATCAGGCAATTTTTGAACGATTTAATCGAACATTAGCTGGGCGGTTGTTTCATTATCAATACGCGAAGGACTTCATCGAGGATAAACGATCACGTGAATGGGTTAAGAAATTACCAGGTGTAATTGCCGCGCTTAACAAGGAAATTACTCGGACAATTTACATGAAACCTGTTATCGCAATCACAAAAAAATACAAATTCACCCCGCCGTGATTTTTCATCGCCGGTATTACATAGTAATGTCACCGTAATATACTTGTATGAACCTGGTGAACTTGAAGGTGGTAAAAAGAGCTACTGATCCTATTTGAAGTGTCACGTCACATTGTAACATCTAAAAACAGACCAGCAATTTGTAGATTAGATTCAACCGCCCCACAGCGTGGATTTACTCGTGAACAGTTACAAGTGATTCCCGATGATACTCAATTACCACCGTGGGATCTTAATTAGCGCGATGATTTACATTCCAGACAAGTCAATGTTACATTATCTCGGGTATGACCATGAGTATTATCTTTTCTATTCACGTTAAATTGTTTATGGGTTTTCCCTGACCATTCCATTACACAATTACAGCTCGCACAGTGGTTATCTTGTTGTTTCAATTTTAGAATAAATTCAACATTGAGATCAAATTCTCTGTTATTTTTGCTATCTTACTGTTTATACCCCGCTAGTTTTTTCTCTTATCGTGGTATCATTGACCACATCACCGTTATTTTTACCTTTGTTGAAATCGACGTAATTTCGCCGAAGTTGATTTATTCTTCTTACTCGAGATACTTCAAGTAAACTTAATTTGACCATTCGATGAAATCATCGATGATCCAAACAGTCCTATCGGATATAGTCAATCCCTGCGAGGAATGTATTGTCATCGCGTAACCTAACCGCCAGGGAAATTTATCGTCGTTCATTGCGTCTCTGACAACAGCGATATCAACTCACACAATAACATTTAACACATGTGTTTGTTTCTCGATGGTCCCAGGAATATCAACTTCAATATTCTGTGGTCGTGTATATGTAGGTCTATAGCATAATGGAACTGGATCCATTGGAAAAATTATCACAGCGATGTTGTTTGTTAACAACCACTCAAAGAATTTTTTAACAGCGTCAACGATACTGTACATATTTCATCTCAAATGATGATCCTGGGAATATATTTTGTTCCCATATGTTCAGGAGTCCAAGCCGTACCGTTAAACCAAAATAAACTATGATACGTACAAGCGTTTACTCCTTGAGCTTTCAACTCCCGGGCAAGACGATGTGTCGGTTTTAGCACAATCATGTCAGAGTATCCCTCGAATTACTCTGGTTGTTTTACCGCATCCTTCTAGACCGTTTAAATATATAGTTTTAATTATGGTTTTTTGGATCGTATACAATCGGTGATGATGATAATTCTATTATTGTATCCGCGCGGTAATTATCCTCGATGGGAACATCCGCTAATTCATAGTATTCATGCAATGTTTCTTGTTCTATTCTCCATGATACCCATTCGCTCAACATCGTAGTAAATTCCTCGTTGGTTTTCTTATGATCGCGATTAAAGTAAAACGAATCCGTGGCGACTCTAACCGCGATGTCAGAAATATGTTTATCATCGAGAGTAAATAAATTGAAACATAGGCTAGCATCGATGACCTTAAAAGTGTGTATTGTGGTGATTCACCTTCGAAATATTCGACAATTTTTCTTAGTTTTTCATTGTTGGTCAAATAAGTGGTTTTCCTCGACGTAAATATTTGATTTTTTTTTTGTATCAGCGATTATAAAATCGAGTTCAGCGTTGTCCAGATTTAATCATGTACAACGTCGTTTATGATCATATGCTCCACCCTGAGTAAATTTTCCAATTATTTTTCTTCCAAGATTCTTTGCATCCTGTTCTGTGATGTCTGTGTCATAATCGTCTCCCTTTTCGGTGTTGGTTCCAAATCGAAGTTTGTTTCCGATATAATGTAATCGCCTCTGAGTCAGTCAACGATATCAGCATATTTTTACCGAGCATGAATCTTAATAATACTATTGGAGCCCATCTTTTCGTTGAAACATGTTTACCAAACCAAATATAAAATATCGGATGAAGATTTTTAGCAAATCTAAATGATAGCACTCGAGCAAATCATGTCAAATCAAAGTCAGGTAAAATCCCGTTTATGGCGACACAGGTCATTTCATGTATAGGATGACCGAAACGTTTAAAGTATTCGTTGCCTTCACCACGCCCGAGAAACCTTCCCGGGTAAAACGCAATCATGTCGACGGAAATAACATTTTAGAGATCGTATACTGTATTCCATAATTCGCCGTGGCCGTATTCGGTACAACTCGCTCGTATATCATCTAGAAAATCAAATCTGGTTGGTTTCCATGAATTATTTTTCCTGGCAAAATGAGCTGCTACGGATGGAACAGTAAAGTAATTCTGTGTTATTTCTTCGATGTCGTTTGTGTATCGCCTCGCTTGAGGATTCTTATATCCTTGAAGTTCTTCTGTTCGATATAATTCTCCATTCGGTATCATAAATTGATCGTATTATCCTTCTTCATCGTTGCTAAATAACCATACCGATACCGGATCGGTTTTACTGATTTCGTGGATAACATCAAATATATACACGGAGTTATATTTTCTTGTTCTTCTCTGAGGAAATAATCGCACAGAACTGCTCCATGCATGTGAATTATGATTGATGATTTCAATCGGATCTCCATTTTTTTAAAAAAACTTCGCTGTATATAAAACTTCCCAAGGTGATAGTTTTATTGTTATCGGAAATCTTAATTTTCTCTAATTCAGCAACATCGTGTGTTGAAGCTCCTGTGTTATTAACCGATTCGACCCATTTATCTATCTTGGATTTTTTTAAATAGGTTAAACAATTTCCTCGATTTGCATTTTTAAAATGTTCAACGATTCATTGAGCTACACAATTTAACAGTGATGAAGTTCTCATCGAGGGAAGTTTATTGATATCTGGTTGATTTATTGAGAAGATCCGATATGTTGTTACTGTTACCGGATATGCTTGATTATAATATGCGCTATCGATCCCATTAAGCATACCTGGTTTGGTTTGATTGTTAATGATCGCTACTTTTTTATCTGCTGTAATTACACGTTCACGTTTGTCATAAACCATCCAACCTTTCTTGGAAACCCTGCTGAATTTTACTAGCATGTAATATTGTTTGCCATTGTGATCTATAATATTTCATGATGTTATTATAGCGGGGTGTTCTGTAGGTCGACCATACATAATCAGTAATGCCTTTAAGAAATTCATACTTTGCTTCGTTGATACTTCTTTTGATATACTTCTTTTTTACCATCGAGGTCAAAAACCCTTTTTCGTTTCTTCCGTGATATATTTATGTCAAACATCTTCCATATATATATTTTCGTATTAAATATATATGTTCAATTAAAGTAATATATCAATGGAGCAAAATTATTGTTAGTGGTTATTTAATGAAACGCGGGTACATGTTCAAGAAAATGCGTAGGAGAATACTGCGCGGTTCATAATCAGTATTTTAAACGAGGCTCTAAGGGTATTGTTATCTGTATTAAATGTGGATATGGTTTACGAGGCAAAACTCGATCATGCTATGATTGCGGTTGTTCAATGTTCAGAGAACATGTTAGGCACTATGCGAGGAAATATACCGTTGTATTCGATGATTATGACTATATTACTGGTGTTTATCGTGATTATTACTGGTGTTTATCGTGGTAAGTAATTAAAAAGTACCTGTCTAAATTGAATTGTTAGGTATCGAGAGCAAAAGAAAAACATCGGTCGGATTAGTAATATATATTATATGTTGATTAGTTTCAGGATGGAGGGACATAGAAGGGATTATCTATCTCATCGATACATTTATGAAGGCTTTAACGGAGTGATCTGAATATATGGACTACAGATCACAAGCAAAATGTATTTTTGTCAGCGCATCAAAATCGCCACAATGCTAGGGGTAAATTCGATTGAAAATGAATGATGTTGCATCATCCCCACATCTCGATGAAGAATTTGTTTTAAATCGCTATATATCCACCGTGGAAGAATTCAACAACGAGGTCGAACATCAACTAGCTATCCTTGCGGAGAATTCTGTTATTATCCCCACGTATAGTTTTCATTATAATTGTTTTATTGCGATGCTTCATTTCTAAGACAGTAATGGAATTTTCGATGCAAACATGATATGTGGCGTAGAATAAGAAACGTCTTTTAACAATATATACAATAAACTGTCTGAAACATACTATCAATTAAACAAATAATTTTTTATAGGTATATGAACAAAATGAATATCGCATAGTTAATAAGACCGAATAAGAAATTTTGTCGGTGATCATACAATATTCACCAGTGAATTCATCAATGAGGAATACAACGGACTTAAGAAGATGAGAGATAGTGGTATACCATCACATAAAAAACGAGTACAGGATCATGAAAATAGTGTCATAAGAGCGAGATAAAATTATTTATCGAAATTATGATAAATTGAAATTGCTAGTACCGGTTTCAAAGCTTATTAAAAAGATATCCGATGGCATCAAGGATGTTTTCGCTGAACGACGACGACAAAAGGTTATACTCGAAGAATTCGAATAGATGTTGCTGGATTAACGACGACGAAGATAAATTATGAAACCCTCATGGGTATTTGAACAATAATCACACAAAAATAATCGTAATAATTATTTTAAATTTGCTGTTTAATTGTATGTGATTAATTTTGCACGACGATAATAATAATAATAATGATAATAATAATAATAATGATAATAACAATAATCATTCTGGTGATTTTTGTATATTTCTTTACCACCAGGTAATCTTCTTTTAAAACATCTATTTCCTCTTTGGTCAACGCGAATTCATCGATGGAGTAATTAGATGTCTTTGCTAATTGTTGGCGTTGCTGTTCAGATAATATTATGTCGTTGGCGATTTTAAAATAAAGTTTTCGATATCGTCGTTGTTGTTTTTCCTGCTGACGTTGTTGTTGTCGTTGATTTTCGCCTACTTGTTTACTTATTTACGCTATTTCGTTGGTTAAAATATTGTAAAATTTCCTCCTGGGTTGAATTTTCCTCTGTTAATGTTTCTATCTTTGATTGGTATTTTGATATTTCTTTACACGTGGTTTGCGACTGTTTGTTTAGATCGTTTACAGCGGAATCTTTTTCATCGCGGAATTTTTTCAACGCGGAATTTTTCTCTGTTAATTGTTGCAACACAAAAACGATTTCCGTGTAGGATATTTTCAATGGTGCTAATTGTTGCAACGCGGAATCTTTTTCCGTGTTGGCGATTTTCAACGCGGAGTTTTCCGATTGTAGAGTTTCAATTAATCATCGTTGAGTCATGATACTGTTTCGGAGATCCGAATTTGATTTTTCCAGATCTGATTTTCAAAGCTTAAAAAATTAATTTTTGACTGTAGTTTATTATCAAATCCAAGATGTGGTTTTCTTATCGGGTCAAACTGCTTTACCTTCCCGGGGATTCTAACTTCGTAGCGTATCCTTGATTTTTCCAAATATCATAAATACGAATATATCCAATTCGAAACATCGAAGCTATTATCGTTGGACAATATTACTTTCATCGGCAATATTATTATTATTATTATCGAGAAATAAATTTTGAATGAAACTATGAAATTTCATTATTTATCGTTGTTATTATTATTATTGTTGTCTTGTGATAATATTTCTTTGAGGCGTTTCAAAGATATACACGAGTGTGCATAGTTTAAGATCTGATCGCGGGTACTTGAGATCAACGTGATATGATCGCGTTGAAATTGTCCCCGTTGGTGTTCCGTCAACAGAAAATCATCATTGCAGAATTCATCGATGATTATATCAAAACCTCCTGTAATTGTTTCCGCGAATGACTTTCTAATCGCGTCTTCGAGTTGTTGTTTATCATGGACGTATATCCGGTCGTGCTGATACATTATTGTTATTGTTGTTGTAATTTTAATTACCAAAATCTAAAGAATTTTCAACTAAGATGAAAGTCTTACGACGGAAATCCCTACGATTTCACATGAAGGGTAATATCCAATTGCTCGTCTGATAAATCAATGAAGTTAAAATTTTGATCAACGAGTTTAAAATTTATTTTTGTTATCCAGTTGTTATTGCACGCTAAATACACCGGATTGATTGGTGTTTGTATGATCAAACTTCCCGGAGATACATGTGGGGAAAAAGTATATAAGATATATACTTGAGCTGCTTGATTTGATAATTCAGTATTCGCGTTGTAACTTCCATCAATGATATCACTGGAAAGGTTTACAGCGATCACATAAGTTATATCAACGTTGCCCGGTGAGACATGTCTACCGGTTTCATCTGGGGAATTGTTCCATCGAAGAATATTTGGCGATAACGATACTCTTGTCCACGCGGTGTTGATCAACTAGAAATATATATCGATGAAATCGCTAAGTTTATTCTTTAGTTCGGATGAAAACACTGGTACAACAAATCTTGATAATTGCTGTTTAGCTATTTTATAATGATCAAGTAAAATTTTAGTCATTTCATCTGCTCGTATACCCCAACCTACTGTTTGTGGTATCTCATCGTTACTAAAACGTAATATCATATCAATAAGTCCTTGATGAATATGCTCGATTTTTTTTAACTTGAAGATTAATCATTGTCACTGAAGATAATATCACACCGGTTCCAGCGATTACACCTGAAACCGAGTTCACAATTACATCGATGTAAGCAATACATCGGTGATATTTTTTGTTTTACTTTTGTTTGATACTCATTTGTAAGATCCTTGAGTTTAGTTTGTAGCTCTCGGACTTGATCATATCAATACTGCTGGGTGGTCATTATTTAATTAAGTTTTTTTTTAAAACTTAAATCGACTATGAATTATACGTAACATGTGATCGGCTATCGGGCTACAAAATGATCGGCTGTAGGAGTTATCGAAAATTGTTCAGTGGTGTCTTTTTTATTACCACATTAATAATATTAACCAGGGTTAATCTTTAACCTTTAACCTCGGCGGCGATATCAATAGTACTATTATTCTGAGGAGTCCAAACGAAGGACCCATGAAGTATCGAACATTCATTTTTGATATTTTTCCCATGGGGAATTTTTACTTTATCGAGCCTCGCGGTCATATTAGGAAAATCGTAATTAATAGCCTCAAGAGTTGTCTTGTCAGGCCACTATCCGTGGCGCTATCAGCGGCGCTAGTTTTTGGTTTACCACGCTATTTACTGTTTTACTGATATTTGATAGCGTAAATTCCGTAGATGGTAGCTTATTAACATGAGTTTTACCGGTGCTGTTGTTTGTTTTGTTGTTGTCGTCGAATCAACGCTATTAGTTTCTTCTTAGCGGTATTAAACGCGCTACCAGCGAGATCACCAATGGTGCTTATACCTTTATCGCGAATAACACCAATTGCTTTGATCGATAATTCTTTTGCGACAGGCACTATTTGTGGGGCGATTCTCGTAAATAATCCACGAACAATATCACCTAGTCCATCTCCGTTGCATACTTTATAAACTTGCAACCGTGAATGTATTATGTAGGCACTAGTTTTCTTGTCGTGATTACGATGTATGATCATTTTATTTAAATGATATTTATCTAATCGGGTGACTAATAATCAATCACTGTAATAATCATCTACTAATTCATTGATACATTCCTGATATACACCGATGTCCATGTAACCACCTTGAAATAGTTGTCGGCAGATATCAGCGGCCTTAGTAATTATTAGTTTGGGGAATTATTCCAGCTCGTTTACCACCGACGAGAACTTCTAATCATGCTATGTCGGCGAGAATATGATTAGAACAATGAACAAGACCACAACCATGAGTTCCAGAGGGAGAAAATCCGTAACCGGTAACACCAATTGCACCTTGTGTATCATCAGATTTTTCCGGTAGTTGAAGAGATTCTTCATAAGTCGGTAGACAAGTTTGTAAACCACGTTGTTGTTCAATCTGAGATCCTTGACCTAAATTATTTATTATACTATTGTATGCTATAAAAGTCGGATCACTCTCTGAAACCCTAGCATAATCATATTTTATTCGAAATCAATATTTATTCCAAGATATTTTATATTTTATAAATTTATCATTTCCAGGTTTTAAGTAATTTTTTCTCTGATTATAATTCATAACAGCAAAAATAGCTAATTCATTATATTACTTTTTTTAATCTTATCAATCACACTATTAGTAAATCTTTTAGATAATGAAACCTCTTTAAAAGATTCTTCGACGGGAATAACAATATCTCCCTCTGGCTGTACAGCAACTATACCAGTTGAAAGATGTCATAAAATCTTTTTTGTTTGCTTGGATCGTTTTGCTATTTTTTCAAGCTCTGGAAGACTAGCTTTCTTTCCTCGTTCTTCATAATGATATCTCCCAATAAAGCTCTTTCAGTAGACGCATCAGCTTTCTCAGTAGCCGTAGTAACAGGTTTAAATAATTTTTCAGTATCGGTAATAAAATCAACATGTGCTTCTTGGCACGCTTGTAATTTATTTCTGTACGAATCTCTCATCGGAATAAACGTTTTAATTGCAGCTAATCGTTCTCTAGTATATCTAGTTGTTGACGATTCTCCTATCATTATTGTTATAGCGACGATTTAATTAATACCAGCCAATTAGCGCGCGATCGAATTTGAATTTTGTTTATATTCGAAATCATTGGATTTATTAATATGTTTGCAGGGTTGCCCCATGGTTATCAGCCATTCACGACGACCAAATTATTTGTATTATTGTTCCTGTTATGATTTGCCTGCTCCATCATTAACAACATTGGAGAATCAATAAGAGAAATTAAGATGACAATAATATGTTAGTTTTTAAGCAAAACAAGAACATTTCATACCAATAATGATTTTTAAATGTCAGAAAAACACATCGATTGCAAGACATAAATGTATGTATTTAAACGGCGCTAAACGTTCGTGTAAAACATCAAAGGTTATCAATTTATTTAAAGATTTTGTTGATATTATTTCGCTAATATCCACACATATGCTAGCCTAGGACATGATAAACAATAGACAGGTTAAATCTAAGGAATATTATAGTTCTTTTTCTGGTCTGAAATGTATTTCTTGGGTTGCTATTTGGGATGAGATACGTATTGTGCCTAAGAAAACTATGGAAATGTTTCTTGTATGGTGGATGACTAAACCGATACAGCGGTTGAGATCCTTATCATCCGTTTGTTTGTGACAAAGATTACAGTTTTGTATTGACAAGCAAATTTAAAAAATCATTGCCACAAATTATTAATCAGCTTTGTCACAAATGCAACAACATCGTACTGTCATGGTTTGAATGCATGAGAGACAGAGTCTCTACCGAGTTAGTTAATTAACCTGTGTTTATACTCACGCTGTGTATTATGGGTACTATGGGTACATGGGTATCACTTGCAATACCTCAGGGACAAAACCGCTTTAAGCAGCTGTTTAATCCAGTATGTAAATTGCAGATGTGCCTTTCAAACTCACTACGAAAGTATATGCATGGTTGTGATCCAGGTAGGATCATTTGCTCTTTATATCCCCTTCTAGTTCACAAGGTGCTTGTTTGTTTGTTTGATTAGGACGTTTGACGTAGCTTTAACCATTTCTCAGTCATATCGCTGCGATGTCTGCAGTGAGGCAGTTTATAGTGATGGCTAGTACTGGGACATCATTACAAGTAGCATAATGTCATACCCAGTCACATTATCCTGACACCAGACCGAACAGTACTAACACTAACCGCTTAATGCTGAGCGCCAAGCGAGGCAGCTGTTAGTACCATTTGGGTAAGCCTTTGGTATGACTCGACAGTGGATCGAACCCAAGACTTCCCGCTTCCGCGGCGGACTCTCTAACCACTAGGCTACCGGAGCGGTTTTCACAAGGTGCATACAAATTTCATACGATGACATTGTGGTCCAAAAATGGTTCACTTAACCCATGATTGATATCATACGAATATTTGGTACTCATTTGTTAATATTCCTTCGACGGTTTTTTGTCGAGATTATGCTAGTAACTCCATCGACAACGGATATATTGCTACCATTCGCATGACCTCTATTGAGTATTTTTATCATCGATAAATATTTCCTGAACATACTCCAAAAGACGTTTCGGCAAGTGTTCGACTAAATCGTTTAACAACTGCTTGTTCAAGATGTACTCCAGATTGTCCTAAAATTTTTACCAGGTTCGGTTCAACCAGTGCAGTTCCTGCTCTGAGAAATTCTTTGCTAGGATCAAGCTGCAACAACCTTGGTCACGTTAGTCGTCCCACAGATGCGCATGAATTCAGCTGCAACTTCTGTTGATATTTATAAATTTAACGGTTCATATTCTTTGTATTGACCAGGAACATCAACGACTGTCAACTCGTTTTCGCAGACATGTTAGCGGAAATTCCATGTTTAGTCTTGCTCACAACAGCACTGTTGGACAGAAATAAAATATCTATTTGTGAGCTTCGATTTGAGTTCTAGCACAAAACCATTCTCGGGGAATTTTTTGGTAGATCCATATGCCACATTGCCTGTCTAGATACCAACGCACGTGCGACTCTTTTATTTAGGAGTGCTGCATTTGCTAATCTGTCAATCATTTGCTAATCTATCAATCATCACTGCGATGCCTTTCCAATAATCACCAGGGTAGTAAAAAAAATGATTTCATTTTAATACTTCAACACCTACCAATACCGTTCCATTCATCGCAATTGCTATTAACTATTATGTTAAACTGTCTGTGAATTTTGCATCATAATTGATTTTAATGTGTGTACTAATAACTACATCAGCGCCTTTCGTTGCGTTAATATTATGGCAATGCTGGAGATATTTGCATTGATATGTTAAATCAGGATGACAATACGCACAATCGGTTTTATTAACGGAATACTCATATGAACGTGTACAATCACGCTCATCCAGTCTAATCTTGTTCACAGGCCACATTTATTTTAATCTGGATGATTTGTTTTTCTTCAAGATATGATGCCTTTCATCTGACATGTAGGCTGCTGTGTGACGCAGCAGTATCTCTACCGTATACTTGGTTAAAACTTTTTTTGGACCCTGAGATACACACATGTTATTGTCAACGTTGGCAAATCATTTTCAGTCACACGCTTACATCGAGCACATTGTGAATTTATAATAAATTTTTATAAAGTCTGCACCTGATATGGACGTGATTCACTTTTTAATAACGTGAGACTGACCTGTGACCTAACAACCAATGTTACCAAATTGTAGCAGTGCTATTATCAGCTGACTCCTTGGTCTGGTAAATTTCACTTAGCTGCTTAATTCAATATAAACATGGCTTAAACGGGATAAGCTTCATGTAGCTGCAAGATTTGCTGATGATCAGTCCTGTTACGACGTTTAAAGTCATTCATAAAAACCGCGATAACAAGGAAGAGAACGAAACAAGTGAACTGTATGTTCTTGTTATTATGTGTGTGTTTGTGTGTGTGTGAGAGAGAGAGAGAGAGAGAGAGAGAGAGAGAGAGAGAGAGAGAGAGAGAGAGAGATGCATATATGATAATGTCAAGGAATGGAGAGAGACTGGCTATAAAGCTATATTTTATAACTCCGATGATTAGCATTCACCTGCATCTGTCGCGTGCGTATCTGAGAGAGAGAGAGAGAGAGAGAGAGAGAGAGAGAGAGAGAGAGAGAGAGAGAGAGAGAGAGAGAGATATGGGTTTATTCATTTCCAAACAATTCATGTCATCTGTTGACCGACCTTTTTCTTGTTGATAATCACGCGGTTTGAAGTAATTCAATACATGCTATTTAATCTACTGCTACAACATAAATTCAGTACAATTTGGACTCGTCGGTAATACACAGGCGGCTGCCTTCCAAAACTTCCAAGGTCACTGATTCAAAGGAACAAAGCTTATTATGCTGCATGCATGCCTGGTTCTTGATGTAGCGATAAAAGTCCGTAGTATCTAGGGTTAATATGGGAAGTAGCTTGTCAAACCTATGGGAACTCTTCAAATGGGATTGTCTAGCGACAATGGGAAATCCTATGTTAGATATCTCCCTTGGTTTAACATACACTTTGACTGACCAACATCAGGGCATTTAGTATGTTACAAGTCGATGATCTTAAAAGACGTAACAGAAAAGAGTGAAGAAAAAAGATTTGTTAAATTTAACAAATAATTTATTCCTCTAGAATAAAAAGTGAAAGAAATAAGAAACAAAGAACTTACGGTATACGAACTGAGTCCTAAAATGATATAAGAATTATTAAACAGAAGTCCTAATAATGAAACGTCCTAACTAAATCACAGTTCAAGTCTCTATGAAAATCTAAAATGGAAGGCGATGACGTCTGTAATAGCCAGCCTTGCATTGATGCGTCAGCAGTCTATTATTACAGGTTTTGAATTACGTTTAAATTCCAGTAAAGGTCTTTTCGAGGGAAATTAATCACTCGAAATTCAACAACTTGAAGACAAAAACAAAAAACAAGACATCAGTTACAAGACCAACTAAAATGCACATCAATGTCCCGGATGGGGTTCAAAAGGTCATCTTTCTGGGGAAAAAATAGAATTTTGTTTATCAATTAACACATGCTTGATGTCACGTTGTCCATGTAAAACCTTGTTTCAACCTAATGATTCTTACTATAAGGAGGATAAAAAGAATAAATAAAACAAAAGTTGATTACTTAAACTGTCACTGATTTTATAATAAGTTCAACAACAAGATACAATGTTTCTATTATTAGTTCATTGTATCGAAACAAAATGTAATTAAAGACAAACTGTCAGGTCCGAACTGTATTCTGAACAATATCAAATCTATTAAAAAATATTACATTACAATAGCATGTAATGGAATATTTAAAACAACAAGCAACTAACAGACAACAATTACATGAAACATACTTAACAACTATCCGTCACTTCTTATATACCGTCCAAACGCAGTTGGAATGACATATACCTAGTTATAAATTCTGCAACCAGTCTGCAACGTTTACATCTGCGAATGAGGTAGTTTAGATTAATGCATGTAAACATTTTACAAAATTAGTAATTATACATTGTTTTTATTTTATAACAACAGGGACTATTTCCATATCCTTGCTGTAGACGATTAGTTTGCAGGATTTGTATGTTCTATCGTAAAGTAAGTCTCTGTGATTTTTGCATCGAGGGTGACACTGCTAATAAGAAGACAGGAATTATTATGAATTAGGTTCAGTCAACATTATAAAACATTAAACGTCTGACTGACTTACCGATGAAAAATCTCTAATAAACAACAGCAATTCTCTTTCAATATCATATTTCTTAACATAGCCTTTGATTAGTAAGATTTGATTTTAAAGAAACATAGCTTAGTAATCCATTGAATATTGTTTAAATAATTGTGGTTCTACAAAAGCCACACGTCAGATAATTCGGTTCTATGATGGATGTTTTAATCATGATATATATGTGTAATGGTAGGAAACAGTATCGTTACAATCCATTAGGAAGTTTTAGTAAAATTGTCAGATATCTTAAAATGCGAGTGTCCTAAAACTGAATACTGTCATAGTAAGAGATAAAAATGTACAATTGCAATCCGATTAAAATGGAGAATGTACATTAAAAAGTTGTTATATTTTCAGTACATCTAACGGATACATAGTTCAAAAAGTTGAGTTTCTTATCGTTTTGATTCAAAGTCGTTGTTTCGGGTATCTCAACACCATGTACAGGTTTAGTCAGTTTCTTAAATATTGCAGCCTTACAATCCAACACCCATTTATATAATATCCAATACTTAGTCGTCTAGTATTCGAAAACCAGTTATTTACAGTCCAACACCCGTTGATATTCTACCCAACACCCATTTATGCACTATCTAGCAACCAGTAAGTTTTTTTCAGCACCTACTTACATACAATCCAAGGACTACGCACTAAATATCCAATATCTCACATTTATTATCATGATTGTGCTTAAAATTAATAATATCCCACATTTTAAAGCGTAAATGTCGTTATATTATATACTATCCAAACACACAAATCTAACACACAGTGATATACTATCTAGTACAAAGTCATCTACTATCATACAAGCAGTACCCTTTAATCCAACGCTGAGTTATAAACTAACCCCCTCCCCCAGCACTTACTGTCCAATATCTCAGATTTACTTAAAGGCATACAAGCTGTCAATTTTTCATAATTTTATTTTGTAAGTTGTTGCATTTATTTTTACCTCCCCCTTTCATATTCCAAATGACAAAAATGTAATTTCTTTGTAAAGAATTATAATAATTTAGTTTTCTTAACTTTAATATACCATCTGAATTTCTTCCATCCAGTAAGAAATTCAATCGTCAAATCAACGATGTCCGATCGTTACCTTTCGTAAGCAAATTGTTGCGCATGCGTTATTCGGAAACTTTAGAAAGGAAGATGTTGGAACGAAAATCGAGTAGAGGACGAAAGAGAACTTTAACCGATAGTGCCCGTAAAAGAAAGAAAAAGGATTCCACGGTTAAATCTAATCAAGCCAGGATATGCATTGGTGACCAATATGATATTTTGATGGAAATAAAAAAGGAGTTAAATGTCAAAACAACCGCTGAAGTTGCGAAATTTTTGATTGTTCGGTGAGTGGCATGCATGTGTACTTTTTTCTTGTTTTTGTAGCTACAGGGGCTTTGTAAAATGAAACCAAGTATTCATAAGTTTTATCACTAACCTCTATAATCATTTTCATTAATTTTATTCGAGCCCTCTGTTTTAAATTGTTGACATAATGCAATGTAAACAAAGATAAAAATTTAAGGGGCCCGACATGGGGAAATCTTAACGGATATAGATTTTTACATGAATTCCGATCAAAAACATTATAACGTTTTAATTTCTTGTACATGTACATGTATATATTTGTAGCTCCACAAATCGCCAAGAAGATGGATCATCCATACCTAAGAAAAGGCTATTCAGAAGTTGACATCTACTCCAGGTCCAGGCAGCCATTTTATGGTAGTTCCTTCAGATGTTTCAGAAATAACATCCTCAGATCATGACCCAGTTAATAGGTATGGTTTGTATCACACATCAATTTATCCTGTTGCCTGTTTAAATGTAAATTCATATCACCAAAGGAATTGTACATCATATGTGTTATGTGTTTGCTTTAACCCATCAGGGTTTTGGTTTGCTGGCTAGTTGGTTGGTTGAATGGGGTTTAACACCACTTTCAGCAATCTTTCAGCTATATCGTGGCATCCAGTTGTTATTGGGGGAGGAAGAAAACCGGTGAAAACCCCCGACCTGTTTTGGTTTGCAATAAAGAATATTATATTTCTTATGTATATTTAAAAGAGTAGAAATAGAAAATGCTGAGATGTGGAATAAATGTGCATGAGCCAACATTCTAACCAAACAGCAAAGTACTACTTCACATAAAGAGAACACAGAGCAGTTTTCAACAAAAGACCAACGTCCGCAACTCGCCGTTCTGTATTTCTGTATATGGTTCCAAAGAAAATCATAAGAACAAATCAAAACCAGTCTCTGTACAACCCAATCCAAGGCCCCTATTCTTGATAATAATACACAACTACATACACAACACAGTTACACTTCAAAAAATAAAAACAAACAACTTTAAGAATAACAGACTTTAAAAAATAAAACAATAGTGATAAAACAATATTGCAGTTATCCAAGTCGTCCTGCCAGAAAACCAGTATATTGTCCAAAACGGTATGGATATTTATCTCTGATCTTCCATACACAACATGAAGGGATCACCCTTCTGTTGCCTGCACCTAAATATCCATGGTGCCACAAAATAAATTGTCTGTAGGCAGTGAGTCGCTTGCCTCTATTGTAGTCCTCATCTTGGTCCAAGGCAAACACATCTTGTCTATACTGTTGTGCTACACCCAAGACAACTTCATCTAAGACTACAAGATCAAAGTCCTGAAAAAAAGAATATTATTTATCATTCATATTTGTATACCACAATCTCATAAACAAAAACAATAAGGTTAGTGATGTTTTCCTTTTAATTATAACAAACAAAAAGTTGAAAATCAAGGATTAATGATCACTTGTAATCACAAACTTTGAATGCTATTTTATTTGATTTTATTTTACAAGTAAGTAAGTTGTACAAGGTTACAAAACAAAAACCTGTATACCTGTAGTCTTTACAGGCAGTTCATGGGAAGCATGAGGGCATTTCCCTGCAATGGGTGCATCGACACCAGTCCGGGGCTGTGACTCCTGGAGCAGGATGATATCCTCCTTGTTGTTCCTCAGCTGACTTCATAAGGATGTTGAATACAAATTGGGGATGTGCTTCCACAATCTTGCAGAGCAAATCCTGCCTTCCCTCATCTGTTAGCTGGCTCACTCGTTCCTGAAAGAAGTTATAAGCATGTAACACATGTCTAAATGGCCAGTAATAAAGTAATGTGTGAAAAGTACAGGGGCGTGCAGCTTCTTATATTCTATTACCATTAGTTTGACTGATTTTATGCATATATAGGCTAAAATGACAATTTTTATCTGACTTAAAAATTTCCAATGACAAAATATTTTTTAAAATGGAAAACTAGATTTATTGTTGACAGGTGCTAAAATTTTGTAATCACTAAAAACAAGATGACTAATATACCATTACATAGAAGTATAATATTATCTATACAAAATAATTTGTACTTACCATAAGCTGTTCATCCCTCTCCTGGCGTAACATCTGGACTCTGTCTGTTCTTGTTGGAAGTGCTGGTCCATACTGAATACCCCTAGCTCTGCTGCCCGCACCCCTTGCTCTGCGTCCTGCGCCCCTTACTCTACCTCCTGCGCCCCTAGCTCTGCTTCTTCCTCTCTTCTTAGTCCCTCTTTGGCTACATCCCTCACTGTCACTCCCGTTGCCACTAGAGCGTCTGCTAAAATGTGATGATCCGTCAGATGACTGTCAAAATGAAAAATGTAAAGTTATTTCAATGATTGCTGGCTTGCGCTATCGGCAATACTGGTAGACTCAATGCTATAACGGTACAAATACAAGTCTTGTCAAATTTTATTTAATTGCAGTTAAAAAGAAAAGTAACATGTTTAGTAAAATAATACAATAAAATAGACAAACTTTCATACATATAATATATTGTTATAATGGATATACAGTATATCAATCAGTGTATCCTCTAGGGGTACAGGACTGAGAGTCAAAAGTCTCCTTGGTGTCAAAACTGGGGGTCAGAGTGAGTAAAAAACAAACATTGGTATCAAAACTGGGGGTCAAATTAAAAATTTGGGGGGTCCCTGAAGCGCATATGAGGGTAAAGGGAAACGCTGATCAATTTTAAAATTATACAATTGTATATAGTGCATTGGCATTAAGTCCATTAGGATACAAAGTATCTAACTTATGAATCCAAAAAGTTTCTTTTATGAGTTGATTCATGTCACCATGCACAATATATAATGGCATGAAAGAAAAATTGAGTATAGAGTGATTATTGGTGTTAAAGTGTGTTGAAATATTAGAGGAAAACTGAGGATCTCTATTTATATAAAAGCGATGATTATTCATTCTCTTAGACACTTGTTGAAGTGTTTGACCAACATACTGCATGCTACATTTTTTTACAGGTTATGAAATAAATTACATCAGTTGATATGCAGTTAGTGTTATTACGTAGAGAAAATACCTCTTTTGTATGAGCACTACTGAAAGATGTACTTTCTCTTATGTTTGCACAATGAGAGCAACAGTGTCTGTTACATTTAGCTGATGAAAATTGCCTTTTTATTATCTGTCTGCTTAGTTATAATTAAAAAATCATGCAAATTCTTGGGTCTTCTATAAGCGAGAATTGGTTTACTTTTGTAAAGTGATTTTACGCTTGTTTTATTGGATAAATTTAGGAGACTATAATATTAATTAATTATATGACCCATATATTAGGTAATGAAGGATTATATTGTATTATGAAAGGAATTACATCTCTATTTTATATTCTGTTGTGTTTAAGCCTCAAGCTGAGTCAGATTACAGGCTTTGTTCAGCGCAGAATGAATTATTTGTGTTGGATAATTTATATTTTGGAAATATGTTTGCAATTTATCCAACAAATTTTGCAATTGACCATCATCAGAAATAATACATCTGTATTTTTTGGCCTGGCTATATGGTATACCGTTTTTACTTGATATGGGATGACATGAGGAATATTCCACATATTGGTGGATATTAGTTTCTTTGATATGAATATTTGTAGGTTGTTTGAAAATTAAAGACGTCATCAGTTTCTTTCAAGACATTTCGTGCCTGAAGAAGCATAGATTAAATGCAAAACTAGTTGCACAGAATTTTCGGCGTTTGTGCATTTTTTTAATCACATTCAAAAATCATGTTTAGATATTTATATAGATTTGCATGCAAGGATTAACATCACCAATAACGTTCTAAGCAGTGATAATTTGACAATCCATCAATTTTCGTACGAGCATTACAATTTCCCCTAACTGTACCCCAATATAAAGAATCGTCGAGATTGCGAGTATTTTTCAGATAAAAGTAGTTTTCCGTCGAATTTCTGTGACAAAAGGCTTTGCATTTGTAGAAATCGACATCAAAATACGCATGCATATCACTTAAATTGAAATGCAATGCATAAAATAAGTAATTATCGGAGTTTTTCAATGGGCGCATCTTAGATGTACTTACCCCAGCTTCCATGGCGAAGATAGGTAAAGGTTCAAAACACCGAATCGGAATTCTTCGTAAACGGTTCCGATGAATAATTAATAAGCGTAATGGCACCAAGAAGACGAAGTTGTCGAGTGAAAAAAATTAGGTTTCTTATTAATTTAACGAGTATGATGTCTTATGGCGTCCGCAAAACAACGAATTTAATAAACAAATAGTTCATATCAAGCTAAATTTCCATTCTTTAAAATTTACCAAATTTGACAGCTTGTATGCCTTTAACAAAACAATACCACATTTACTATATACCACGCTATTTATAATTATCGACACTCATTCATCAAGTAACCACGTCGGGTTGGATATAATAGAATGATTTTAAACATAATTTAAATCCTGTTTTAAACTAAGTTACCTATCCCGCAAAACGTTCATTTACTTTCCCCCTTTACCTTTCCCATACTGATATACTTGTATAATATCACATTTATAAACATTCTTAAACACGTTTATACATGGAGTGAACTAAGGGAAATAAATAGCATTACACACATATACAAAGAAAGCTCTCTATAAACATTAAGAATGATGGAGAGACAAAAACTCCTAGCACTTAGTCTTCTCCATACTTGTATAATCCAAATCGTGTAATGAAACAAAGCAGTTGTAAACATTGCTTGACGCCGAGTGAGATTTTGAACCGTTTTTTTTTTCCAACTTACATTTTGGTATCTTAAAGTTTTTGTGACAATGCCAAAACTGGATGATACTTGTAAGGGAAGCTTAAACGTTCGTCAAATGATTCACTTTTGCAAAAAATCCTTATCATCACCATCTTTTTCTAAATCAACAGTTTTAGTAAAGCCCGCATTTACCTTTCCATTAAACGTTTGATAGAAGTTTATGTATATATATATATATATATATATATATATATATATATATATATATATATATATATATATATATATATAGAGAGAGAGAGAGAGAGAGAGAGAGAGAGAGAGAGAGAGAGATTATCAGTTTCGTTATATTTTGAGAACGGCCAAACAACATAAATTGTACGTGGAATGAGTATATATGTCAAGGAAACAATTTATGCCGTACGTGCGAAGTGCTTTCGTTAGGAAGAAGGAAATGTCTTCAGTGCACAGACAATATGTGTATAAATACCTCACCGCATGTAAAGCTCTTTATATTACCGATAGTTTTGTCAGTGAGCAATCTACTATACTTCAGCTGTAGCGGTAATGCATGCATTACTCACAACGATATTTAACACCGAGAACATGTATTGCCCACGACGATATTTAACACCGAGAATATGCATTGCCTACGACGATATTTGAGACCGAGAGCATGCATTGCACATTACGATATTTACCACCGAGAGCATGCATTGCCTACGAGAGATATTTAACACCCAGAGCATGTATTTCCCACGACGATATTTAACAACGAGATCATGCATTACTCACAACGATATTTAACACCGAGAACATGCATTGCCCACGAAGATATTTAGCACTGAGTTCATGCATTGCCCACGACGATATTTGACACCGAGAGCATGCATTGCCCACGACGATATTTGACACCGAGAGCATGCATTGCACATTGCGATATTTGACACCGAGAGCATGCATGGCGCATTACTATATTTACCACCGAGAGCATGCATTGCCTACATTAGATCCTTAACACAAAGAGCATGTATTTCCCACGACGATATTTAACAATGAGTGTACGCATTGTCCACCACGATATTTAACACAAAGAGCATGCATTGCCCACCACGATATTTTGTCAAGTAAGAGTGAAGGACAATCCTGACAATTTGAAAGAATAAACTTGGGCCGTAATGTCTCACTGTTAAAATTGTAACCTACAGGATTCAATGAGCACATTTTCCTTCTCAGATAATAATCAATCTTTTGTTTTTGTCCTTCAAGGAGGCCAGGGTATATTCAGAAATAAATTTGTCATGGCATTTGAAGATAATTAAAACTTAACGTGTGAACTCACCAAACGTTCTGACTTACTAAACCAGTACACATAATCTTTAAAAACGCACTGAATTATTATTCAACTTATTTCATTAATTGGAGAATGTCTTGGGGGAGTAGAGCAGATTAAATTAAAAATGGGAGGGGAAAAAGAAACGACTGAAACTATTATAAATAGTAAAGCTGGAAAGATTACATTAGAAATATGTTTCTGATATAATGTGTTCCGAAACCGACTTCTTAAAATATTTATTTGTTGGACATATCGGGTTTACATTATTTCGAATAAACGAATAAGCGTAGAATTAGTAACACGATATTCCATCGCTTCGAGTGATTTGTTGTCTGATTAACGTTTTAATTGGGCTATCACTTGCCTGAATAAATGCAACGCAATTATTGTAAATTCTGTCAATGTTTCAGGCCAATGTTTAATTGGACAACAATACCTGTCCAAACGTTTGGTTCAATGTCTACGTTTTGCGTCTCAATGTGAATGTGTTTATCCTTGTTTGGGTATGTGCGTTTATATGTTCACCCATCAGTCAGTATGCACTGCCATCGTATTATTCGTTTGCAAGTGTGTTTGTTCATTCGTTCCTTCAGCGCTCAGTTACCATCAGTGTAATCGCTCTTTAATATCTTTGTTTCTTCATCTCTTCGGCTGACTTCCCGTTGGTAATTAGCTTAACAACTGTAATGATAATGATTGGATGATTTAGTGCATTTTATCGCCTATTCATTCAAATCTGCAGCAATATGAAGACAATCATGACTGCTCATATTGGTGTACATTTTATACACTTACCTGTATTTCTCACGGCCTTTGAGCCGTCGTCGGCTAGGTGGTTCATTTGACGATTCGTACATAATATTTTCGGATACAATCTTATGCATGACTATTTGTGAATATACGTGGAACCTCTTACCCCATGTCAGGTAGCCATTTTGAATTTCGCTCTAGGTAAGGATATTATCAAATACCAGAAGGGGTGTAATCTGCAATCAGTTTTTTTTTTGTACCGGAAATATTTGCATTGATCAAACTTGCACATTTTAATCAACAGGTCCATCAGTATTCACAAAGTTTGGGGGGTTGATTTATCGGCACAGCTTGCGTGCAACACTAACGTTACGACTTCAAAGGCTTACAATGCATCAATTATGACTTTGCATCCCCCTATCGCAATATTTTTCTATGTCAACAAAAGTAGCTGAGAATATAGTTCTCGATATCGACATACTGCATCCGATATTCTTCTCCACCTGAATGAAAAAGTGGACGATGTTCCGTCTAAAATAGGATCTGCTATATATTCGGACCACTTTACGATTTTTATGATTGACAGAGGAGTTACAGACGAAGCAAGTGTTTGAAGCATGCCCAAATCCTTGATCAATTCTTGCGTAGCAGATAATCGAAGTGATCGAAATGATATTGAATGACAGTCATCATAATACATTCGAGGTATGATTCGTAGGATTTACGAGAAGTTAAAAATGCCCTACCCGTAATAACACTAATGGGCAGTAACTCCAAAAGCGATAATGCAGTTGATTAAAACAATGTTAAGGAAACTTTCGTCGCCCTACAGCATACATACACATATACATTCACGTGCAGTGGTTCCCGTCATGTACGCTGCGGATCCCACTTTGCAGATTGTCAGGTATGCAAAATCTTCACCCACAAATTTCACACCATGTATATTAAATATACACAAAACGGACATCTAATTAAAGAATTTTTCCATACTTTTACTTTTGTTTTGATGCCCTCCTTCTTCTTGAAACAAATCAGCATAGGAAGAGGATATATATATATATATATATATATATATATATATATATATATATATATATATATATATATATATATATATATATATATATATATATATATATATATATACCTGTTTCACCCATGAGGTCAAAGAAACAATTTGGTTTGGTGCTTTACAACACAGCAATACAAGTTGGGTATTAAGTACCCGGCAATTGGAATAAAGTGCCTTTGCCAGGAAGACACCAGGGCAGGTGACCCAGGTTGGTCCAGTGGTTGAATTCGAACCCATACCAGTTGGTTCGTGAGTCCATCATGCGAACCACTGACCCACTGCGGCTTCCAAGAGTGAAACAAAACTACTAATTATAACTATAAAATTTCTAAAACAGCCATAATAGGATACCTTTTTCAAAAAGTAAAAGAATCCTGGCACATACAGTTTACGGACTGAAACTACTGCATTCAGTTCTTCCACTGATTTATTATACACAATAACGTTATTAGATTAATATATTTCTGCGTCAGCTAAGTTATTAGAGTTTGTAGATCAGGCAAACCTCCTGGAGTGAATAACAATGACATTCCGCCATGATAAGAAGGATTGGGTTAATTCATAATGCATCTCTAACCATTGATTTTGATGCCTTGGAGTGAAATAAAGTATTTAAAATCTAACCTTTGCAAAAGATCAGATTCATGATTTGAAAAGAAGTTCCAAAGAAAGGTATTAAATCGATGCGAAAGACTAAACAAACACGTTGTTGGGTAGATTGTGTTCTATTTGTTTTACAGGGTTATTTCTTCTTGACTGAGATAGTGACGTATGAGATCAAACTGTTAAAAATTAATAAGAAATCAGTCACAACTCCGTGAACTGATGGATATGATAAAGAAATAAATTCTTCAGCAGATTTTAATACAAGTATTTAAAACGACGAGATTACTTATAGAACTATAAATGTTCATGCAATACCCTATGATTCACTCAGCATCGTCACTCAAGTACCAAAATCACATGATTTGTTTCTGATTTGTTTTTTTTTATTTTTGATTTTTTTGGGAGGGGGGAGAGGGTCCATGCCAATGAATTAAATTGATGACAGAGCTAATAACAGGACTAACATGTATGGGAATAATTCAGCGCCATTAGTAATTTAAAAGGTGGTGTTGGAATTCATGTCTCCATGGGCATAACGTTATTATAAAAGAGCTACTAATGTGTTGTGTCAAACTAATTTTCATTAGCAATGCACCCGAATCAAATTCTAGGTAACTTTAACAAAACAATACATTGCTGATCTGCAAAGGTTTATCATTTACAATGGCTCCTCTGATTGTCAAAGTCATATCCCATGTTTCCTGAGTTGACATTATTCATTCTTTTCTATTACAGAATCAAGCAGCAGAGGTCCAGAATATTTAGCTATGCTGAAAATGTAATTCATGCATACAGTGATGATGAGTTTCGTAAAATGTTTTGAATGTCCAGACCCACTCTTGCTGCCTTAGTCAACTATCTTCAAAACTGTACTGAACTTTAGTTTGAGGGACATTGTGGAAAGGAACCCATATCAGACGAAAAACAATTGTATATTACATAATGGTATATACGGGGCCTTTGTACTATAAATAAGATGGCCGACATGTTTGGGGTATCATAGTCTTCTGTGATATTGTGCAGGTCTCGAGTAATTAACGCCATTTTACATCATCTCAAACATAGTTTTATTGCTTTGCCAGACGATAATAGTATAATCAGATGGTGTTCGCAGCTTTGAACAAAGGAATGGCTTCCCGGAAATACTGACTGCACTGGATGGTACCCATATTAAAATAAGAGCACTGAAGGATTATGTCCAAGCATATTAAACAGGCAGACAATATCATTCCATACAGTTGCAAGCTGTGTGCGATGTTGATATGGTTTTCACACGTTGCTTTCCGGGGTTTGCCTGGTAGTTGCCATGATGAGAGAGTGCTTGGAAATTCAGATCTGTTGAATAGCGGTTTACAGATGGGCAATATAAATGACATACTTGCTGATGGTGCCTACCCATTGAGCAGATGGCTACTGACACCATATAGAGATAAGGATGATGTTACTCCTGACCAAATAAATTTCAATCACTTGCTGTCAGTCGTGATTGCACGAGCATTAGGTCTGCTCAAGCGTAGATTTAGAAGACTCCAGAACCTTTAAATCTTCTTAGTAGAGACCGCTGTTAGTATCATAATGATATGTTGTGTGTTACATAATTCGTGTTTTATGTATCATGATGAAGTAGATGACTTAATGCAGGTAGATGAAAATTTGGCGGATAACCAACGCCCAATTCTTGTAGTAGATATTCAGCTGAATGATACTGAGGATGTTTTGAAAAGACACATTATTGCAAGATATCTTTCTCTTGCACAGAGATGAGTTAGTAAATTATTTACGTTTGGACAGGAAAGTAGAACGCTAGCGAGCGCATAAGACTGCTGATGGTTAACCCACTTTTGTGTGTCATATTTTGTGCTGGAAATCCATGCTTTGGTTACAACATTTGAAAATATTAAAACAGTTTCACCTTGATATAGTTCTCATTTCTCAAATGTGTCCTTTGCCCAAGCAACCCCCAAATGTTTGCTTATATACGTCAGTGATAGTTGGTTTTGTTACTAAGCTCTGCAAAGTGTACA